>CM019214.1:99650349-99824733 GCA_009741485.1 Malurus cyaneus samueli
AATTCCTGAAAGTTTAATTCAGTGTCAGATGTGGCTCCACGAATCCTTCACAGCTAGCTCTCTTTGGAAGTAATAAGGGTGTGCCTATTTTTCTGTTAATAGGAAAGTGCAAAAATACAAAAAAAACCACAAAAACAAACAAACTAACAAAAAAACCCAACCAAAAAACAACCAACTTTATTATTTTAAAAAGGCCCATCAGGAATATAAAAGGCATGAAAAGAAAAGAAAACATTTTTTTTTTTTATTAATTCTTTTTGTATGTTTTTTTTATAATTTATTTTTTTTGTTTGTTGTATTTTTTTTTTGTTTTCAATTTTGAATTTTGTTTTTATTTTATTTTTTGTTTTTATTGAAATGGTTTCTTGAGGTTTTTTGTTGGTTTTTTTCCATTGCTTCAATGGGATTTTAGAGGAAAACAGGTGACAAGAGAATGTATTTGTGCTATTTAGTCCTATATTTTCTTGGAGACAAGCCTGTTAGAGTGATATAATTAATCTACCGTCCTAGTACTGCTTCAGTGCTTTAGAAACCAATTTTTTAAGAAAGAGAGGTGATGTTAAATCAGGATTTAAAAATTAAACAGAATTTTAATAGAACAATAGGAAGAAAATACAATAACCACAAACAGGTAAAAATAATAAAGAAAGCTTCAAGTATGCAAGGATAATTCATGAATCTTTTCTAGTGCTGTTGTTATTGAAAACAGAGCAATTCGAAATTTTTATTTTCTATTTCATATTTTGGGCTAATTTTTACCTTGTATGCACTTTTACCTCACAGCCACCCTGACACTTCTGCTGAAACAAGGTGGGGATGAAAAGGTCATAAGAGCAAGTGTCAGCAGCTAAAATGTATCAGGAGCCATTCCCTTGAGTTTCAGTCCCTTGTATAAGTAAAGGAATTAGCCTAATACGTGCTGCTAGTCAGAAAAAAATATCCCTCAGAACTGTGTGCTTTATATAAATTCCAAATGATTTGGTTTCCCCCATGGCTGTTTTAATATTTAACTTTAGTCAAATGTTTTTTAAACACTTCTGTTTCACTAAACTGATGTAAATACTGAATGAATTACAGAGCTGCTGACCTCTTAATGTCTTATTTTAGGTACCCTTTATTTCAGAAGTCTTTAGTCTGTAAATTATTTTATAAAGTTATAAATGTTTTCTTTAATTTTCCTTTCCCCTCTGTGTGGAATAGGAAGAACATATCATTTGACAACAGCTTAGGCAATCTCAAGACCTCAACATTTCCACAATTATTTATTGATTGAAAACTCTTATTACAAATTGAGAAATTGCTTATGAAAACACAATTCCATTGTGTGCAGTTCAGCATGCTTCAGTTCTTTTTGCTTGATTGGTTGGGTTTTTTGGGGTTTTTTTTTTTTTTTTGTTTTCCCTGTACAATTCATGACTAAGTTGAGAAGCTGAAGATATAACCAGGTCAACATTTACGTTACCTCTACAGTCTTCTGTCATATATCCATACAAATCAGCAAAAAGAAGTTAATCCTCCAGTTCTGTTGGGAATTAATGAATAATGAGAGTTTTTTATATCCATAGTAAATAAATCTCTGATAAGTGAGATGTAAAAAAACAGAGTAGTCATTAAATGGAGATGTGAGAATGGTGCATTATTCAAGTTTCAATTTCTCATGGATATGTGTGGCATGGGCAACACTGGGAGAGCAAAGGATGTTTTGAACTGTGTAACATTACTGCATGAAATTCATAAAAGAATAATCAAAATCAACTGATTCCTATGCTTAATTCCCACCACAAGGAGAACTCAAAATAGGTAAAACAAAACAGGCAAGAATATTTGTTTTCCATATACTCACACACAAGCTTCAGACTGTATATGCAATAGAAAAGTTAAAAAAGGTTTTTAAGTTAAAAACCTATTTCAGTTAATTACTTTTTACTGGGTTAATACTGAATTTTGTGATTCCTCAACATTCCTCAGTGTAGAATTGAACATATATTGCATAATTTAAGAATTCACCAGCATTATTTATTCCATCATATAAACTGAATAGTCAATTTCAACTGTAATAAATTAAAGTCATATTTAATTCTGGATTTTGAGCATGTGTTACTCTTGCAACAAATGAATCATTTCTCAATTAATGTTTAATATAACAGATAGTAATATTATGTGATTATGGTTCCTTCGTAATCATTTTCATCTTAAAAAGTAATTTGCCATTTTAGATATACTTTATTGGGATATGCTTGACAGTTTGAATTGTCTACAAGTGACATAAAAAGTTGTAAAACTGATTAAAACCACTGGTGTCTTCATCTTTCTGATAGTTAATGCAATTTACTTTTTTTCATTTTATATGATGATGATTTGTTACCCGTTTAATGAAGCAGAATGCTCATTGCACTCTCTTTAATTCACATTATTTATTTTGTTGAATTTTGCATGGGTAACTTTGTTTATACAGAAAGAGATATGAGAAGTAAGCCATATGTCTTTTGTCTTTCTGAAGTAAATACTGGAAGACCAAAACACTGGAATATAGATTTTGTGGAACAGGGTACTCCAAATTAGAAAATAATTACCATCTTCTGGGGTAGAATTCACAAATTTTGCTTAAAAAAAAAAAAAAATTAAGTTTTTATTTTGACTTCACTTAATTCCAGAAGTACAAGGAACTGCAGCCTAAATTTTATGGTCTTCACCTGAGATTCTCTCCCATAACATAGATTCCCCCATTGCTGATGCCATTACCAGTGAAGAAAGCAGGTGTAGCTGACCATTAATGCAAAAAAGAAGATGAGCATGACATGTGATAGAGGAAACATTTTTTTACAGAAGGTATTTCTACTATTGCCATTTTCAATTTCTTCAGTTAATTCCACAGAGAATCAAGTGCAGGACTTTCTGTCCTTTCATCAGAATGCTTTATCATAGTTGATATGGAAAACATTCCTGCATGCAAGGATCTAACAGGCCTTTGTGTGTTTAAATAGTCCTTTTATTTTAATCTGTTATGGTTCCTCCTAAACTGATCACTTTGTCACAGCTACTATTTAATATCCATTCTTCACCTTATTGAACGGTTTAAAAAATAAATCTAGTTCAAAAAAAAAAAAAAAAAACAAAAGAAACCTGCAGAAAAATACCATAATTATAGTTTAGAACTAATTAAACATTTTTACATAAGTTTCTAATGTCCTCCAACACCCACAATATCCACTAGCAATTGATGATTAAAGAAAATCCACAGAATAATCTGATTTTTTCTAATTTTTTTTTCTAACCTTTTTGCTTTCTTAGACTCTCATTGCTCATTAATCTATGACAATAATATCAAGAACAGCATAAATGCATTTTTTTTTTTTGTTTTTTTATGCTGGTAGAATTGGAAGCAAAATGTAATTTATAAAGTTGTGATGTTTGTTTCCTTGGAGGTTTTGAAAGCTTCCAAATCATGATATTTCCTTTTTCTTTTGTTCAAATGCCATGAAAGTTTCTCCATTGAGCCATCACTCACACAGACTGTGGGTTTTCTGTAGGACTTGGTGCCACCTGAGATGTGCTGGGGGCAGGAAGGTGAGGTTTGGGAAGAACACAGAATATTCCCTGGTCCAATYTGCCAACTATACAATACCCCAGGTGATTCCTGCCAGCATCACAGGTGAGAGAAAATCTCCAAACCTACACTCAGTCATGAGAACATACAGAGTGCCCATAAAATGGTTTGCTGCAAATTCAGTTTTCGCTGAAAGGATTCACAAAATAAAGTGATTCAAGGTAGCTGGACAAAACACACAGAATCAGGAAGAAATATTTTATTTCCCTACAGTACATGAGAAAGGCAAGATAAATTTAAAATATTATACTGAATATTTCCCAAGCAGACATGAGGTTTCTGTTTGCTTTTTTTTGTTTTATGCTTTCCATACGTCTGTTTCCTGACATTTTTCTTCACCACATTGGTTTGTGGAAGACTCCAGGGTTCTGCTGTGCTAAAGTAAAGTCCAGAAGTAGAAATTCAGCACAGGGTTCCATAATTCCTGCCCCAGAATGCTCCCAGGGGAGCACTGAGGTGTGCAGTAGGAAGGGAAGTGCTAGAAGTTACTTTGGTGCAGTGAAGACAAAGTTGAGACAGTGATAAAATTGAGAAAGAGAAGCAGAATTTTTGCTTTTCAGTGTTTTTTTTATGCTGAATTTTCTATGAGAGTAATTGGCATGACAATGTCAGGTCATACCAACAGAACTTCAAGCTCTTTGTCTGAAAATCAGAACCTGAGATGTGCTGCTGATTGAATTCAGTGCAAGGAACTGTCTTTCTTCTTTTTTTATCATACAAGCAGATAGCTCAGCTCTCTGATGATGAAAATACTCACAATCAGATGTTTAAAACAGACTGAAAGTTGCTTGATGAATGTAATAAAGTTTTCTTGGAATGCTTGTGAATAAACTAATTTGCTTGAGTGCTAATGTAAAACAATTATAAGAAAAAACAACCACAGAATGACTCTTTTATTGATATGGAAATCTGTGAAAATTCTTATTGGAACATGACGTTATTGTTTTTAAATTTCGTTTGCCTGGGGCTTTATCTAAGCAGTATCTTTTTAAAGTGATTTCTGGAATATTCAGTATTTTAAAGTATTAGGTTGTAAAAAGATGAAACTCATAACTCCTTGATTATAAACATCATCACTGCCACAGCAGTCAGCAAAGCTTTTCCTCATTGCATCAGCTGAGAATTAAATACAGACATCTTGTGTATCTTGGATGATAAGAGCAGACACCGAAATTGAGGAGGGGAGAGGTCCCTGCTGTGAATTTAGCTGTGGGAACATAAATTTGCATTGCTGCATCTAATTCCTATGTAACATTCCTGGTAGCCTTGGACATTCTGACACTTTTTACATTAAAAACAAACAAACAAACAAAAGCAAAGTAAGATTTAATTTCCTGCACTGAAGTAGTTTGCAAGGCCTTGAATTGCCTTTTATTTCTGTGGTACCTAAAAGTCTCATCCAGATTTGCTGTTTGTCATTATTATAATGACTTACTTCTGCAGACTATATTTCAAAATCCAGTTTTGTTTTTTTTTTTTTTTTTTTTTTTTTTTTTTTTTTAACTTTTATTTTTTAATATGAAAACAGATTAAATGTCTCTTATAATTCAGTCCAGGTTTTAAATCAATCTAATTCAATATAAAGAGGGAAAACATCATTTTCTTGTTATATTGGAGTAACTACCTTCCTGCCTGATAAATTATTATTCTTGTTTTCCCTGAAATAAAAAATGTCTCTGCTGTCTGCAGTACATATGACCTGTCACCAAAAGCATCACCAGAGCATATGACCTTTGTGCCTCCATGAGGGCAATGCTCCAAGGACCATTTTTTTCTTTTTTGTTAGTGAGCACTGTGAAAATCCTGCTAATTATTGCTGACCCAGCCTGTGACACTGTGAATTCAATCACACAATTTGAAGCCTAAACTGAGCAACAAGCTAATCCCTTGCTATATCATTATATATCACTCACCCCCCTCCTCGGGATGCTGGGGGTAAGGATTAAAATCAGGACACATTTGGAAGAGATTGGGATGACCTGTGAACCTTGGAGTTAATCTCTGATGCCTGAGGAGTGATGGAAAACCTCTCATAATTGGGATTTTTTAGCTGATTTCATTCATGCTAACAAACTCTGTACAAAATTTTCCTCTTTTTGACTCAGAAGGAAAAGGTTTATGAGGAAAAGGAGACAGAGACGACTGTATTGTAAAACCAAAGGGTCAGATAATTGTGACTTTGGTTGCCCAGGAAAGCAGTGGGTGTCATCAATAGTAAATGCAGTTAATCATTAATTTTCTGTGTCAAAAGAATACATATTGGATTTTTCATTGGTCTTTCCACATCTATTGTATAAACAACACAAAGCACTCTTGGTTTTTTACCCCCTGGTTTTAAAAGAGATCTACTAATTAGATAATTTGTTTCATTAGGGCAAGTCTTAGGATTTTTCTTTCCTTAAGGTAAAGAAGCCACATCTCTTTTCCAATCTCTGTAGCCTCGGAGACTGTTGAGAAGGTTATTGCTTATCAATTTAGGAGCTTTTCAAATGCTTATAGGAGGGTTTGGGGTTAAAAAAAAAATCAATTCTAACCTTCTTCTGTCTTCATGTTATTGCAAAACAATAGGTAATAGCATTGATCAGGAACTCCTCAATGAAAATATAAAGGTTTCTTTGTTCTTCAAAAGGTGTTTTGAGCCCATGTGAGCCCTGGCTGATGTTTGGTAGCACTTTTTCTGATCAGACTGCTTAACTTCAGCAGGGACACCTGTTGGCAGAAGTCAACAGAAAGTTCAGAACTGGCATTTTGCTCCAAGCAAAAACCAGCTCCATGTGTCTTCACTTCCCCTAGACACATTATACTGTAACATGAATTATCCTGCTCTAACTTCCTGATAAAGAAGATAAGCTCAAGCCTTAAGCACACAATGGATTACTTTTTCCAGTTAATTTTAAAAAAAAATTGATAGCTGGGAAGGTTTGCCAGCTGCACTTTGCATTCAGTTAGGGAGTTTGAGTTAAGTATGTCAAGGAACATGCATGGAGACAGGGAAAAACACAAAAAGCACAAATGTATTTACTAGAAGTAAAATCTACATTTCTGAATGTTAAGGAACACTTTCCACTAGACCAGGTTGCTCAGAGTTCCATCCAACCTGACTTTGAACATTTCCAGGGACGAGGCAGACACAGCTTCTCTGGGAAATCTGTGCCAGGGTTTTACCAGGTTTCACAGCATCTTTGAGTTAGGTCATGGGTGCCTTTGAGCAAATTGAAACACATGCCTTTAAGCAAATATTTATTAAAAACCTTGCAACAGATTTTCCCTCAATTTGACTGTCCAACATGAAACACACAGCTATGATTTTTGGAAGCACCAGGAATATATGGCTTTACTTAACTTTACAGGTAAAAAAACTTGCTCCCAAAAGCCTGCGAAAGTCAGAATGTGGATCATAGTTTCAAGAATACAGTGACAGCTTAGTTGATGTTGGTGACTTCAGATTGTACTGCAGTCACAGTGAAATTGTGGCTTGACCTCAGATTTCTGAGGTGAATTTTGAATATTCCATCTACAAGAATTTGGAAAGAGAATATTGAGAATGTGGACTATTGATGACTATTTAAATAAATGATCCAAATTATTTCAGGTTTTTCAAATAATCCACAAAGACAATTTTTCAAAATTAACTTTATTTTACATGAATGTTTTTAACAATGGGGTCTTATTAACATATAATTAAAAGAAACTCCAACTTACATTTTATTTGTTGCACTTTAATATACAGAAATTGTGTTTCTGTTGCAGTTTACTTTTCTCATTTTGACTAATTTTGCCCTAAGATGAGGGACTARCCTCTTCCTTCTTCTTCTCTCCTCATTTACTTCAGCAATTGCATGTGTTGTCTTCAACAATTTCCTACTGATCTAAAAATCTCACGACTTTATAGGAACATGAAATCTTAATCGAATTTTAACAAGATGGTCAGCAATGTTCAGCAAATTCCTATCAATATTCTGCTTCTTTTTGCATGAAATAATAAGAGTACAGTAAAGGCTTGATGGAACCTTCTGAAGATACCAGTGCTGCTCCGACCATGAGCCTTTACAAAAAAAAAAAAAAAGAAAACAAAACAACAACAACAACAAAAAAAAAACAAAAACAAAACAAAAAAAATAAACACAATACCCCAAAACCCCTATAAATTAAAAGATTAAAGATATTGATTATATTTAAGGTAAACTTTTGATCACCAGGAATATTCTCCCCTGCTGCCTCATTCCTCGGCAGCTGTTTGTGTATTCTCCAGCATCACCCTTGGTTCAAAACCAGGGCTTATTGACTTTATGGTAACAAATTAAATGACTGTGCTATACAGCTACAAAAAGAAAAATCACTTCTCCCTCACACTTCATAATACACCTTCACACTCCTTCGGAGATTTTAGTGTGGACATGTCTTTTAGCCCCTTGAAATACGTTCTTGGACAGCTGGGTTTGTGTTTGCCTAAGAATATCTATTTCTTTTTTATTCTGGTTATTTCAGATCCCATTATGGTGCTTCTCTTAAGCAAATATATTAAGAAGGCGTTAAAGCAGTGTCTCATCTCAATGCTGAAATTGAACAAAGGGTTCTAATAGTCAAACCTCCCCAGTTACAGAAAAAGTAGATAAAATAACTCTTCCATTTAAGAAATTATTTCTTTTTTAGAAAATATGGGTTGGACAAAGTGTCATGCACTTGCTGTTATTTTAGATTTTTTTTACAGCTTGCTCATTCACTTATATAGTTTTTTGATTGATCTGTTACTGGGAGCTGAATTATGCTTTCAGGTCCTTTGCATAGGTTTAATCTTGTGATGGAAATCATATGTTTGTGACTAATAATCATTATTCTTTCAAGAATATAGTTTTAACCTTTCTCACTTTAAATAAGTTTTGCTATTATTTTAATTTATAATAAATTTAAGTGGGTTTTGCATGAAGACACTATTGAAATTAATGTGTATAATAAGATACTCGTTTGAAGCACAATTTAAATATGCTGTACTCAATATATGAGACAAACATACATTAAAAATTCCATTACTCTCTTTTACAAATAAAGACATCAATACAAATAGGATGAATATAAATATGCATGATGTTAGAAAAATTCCACAAAAAGAAAACTCTGAAAATTAAGGTAGATTTTCTTCCTAAACCAGATGAAGTTGCAGTTCCTTGATCATATAAATAACTAATAAATAAACAATTGCATTTGAAATTTTCCACATCAGCTAAACAATTTGAAAATAATTACCCATTCTCTTTTGGACTTGGTTAGAATTGGGATACATCTTATTAATTTGTTATCTTTCATTTTATTATATTTTCTATAATTCTGGAGTTCAGTAAAGTTATTATTCACTTGCTATAGAAAGAGTAAAGGTTTATTTATTTTCGTCTTACTTATTGATAAATAGCTTTTTCTTTTGAATGCAACTACTTCCTTCATGTTGGAATCTGAGCATAGGCACTGATAACCCCAAACCCTTAACACCAGGGTTTGTACTGAGGTGGCAGAAGGGGTTTCTAAATATTCTGATAGTGACATGTCTGCAATGTTATTTATATTCTTTTCACAATTAAATCAAAAAAGAAAGAGAGAGAAGAGAGAAGAGAAAAGAGAAGAGAAGAGAAGAGAAAAAGAGAAGAGAAGAGAAGAGAAGAGAAGAGAGAGAAGAGAAGAGAAGAAGAAGAAAGAAGAGAAGAGAAAGAAGAGAAGAGAAGAGAAGAGAAGAGAGAGAAGAGAAGAGAAGAGAAGAGAAGAGAAGAGAAGAGAAGAGAAGAGAAGAGAAGAAGAAAGAGAGAAGAGAAGAGGAGAAAAAGAGAAGAAAAGAGAAAGAGAAGAGAAGGAGAAGAGGAAGGGAGGAGAGGAGAGGAGAGAGGAGAGGAGAGGAGAGGAGGGAGAGGAGAGAAGGAGGAGAGGAGAGGAGAGGAGAGGAGAGGAGAGGAGAGAGAGGAGAGAGAGAGAGGAGAGGAGAGGAGAGGAGAGGAGAGGAGAGGAGAGGAGGAGAGGAGAGGAGAGGAGAGGAAGAGAGAGGAGGGGAGAGGGAAGGAGAGGAGAGGAGAAGGAGAGAGAGAGAGAGAGAAGGAAGAGAAAGAAGAGAAGGAAGAAGGAAGAGAAGAGAAGAGAAGAGAAAGGAGAAGAGAAGAGAAGAGAAGAAAGAAGAGAAGAGAAGAGAAGAAGAAAGAGAAGAGAAAGAGAGAAAAGAGAAGAGAGAGAGAGAGAAGAGAAGAGAAGAGAAAGAGAGAGAGAAGAGAAAGAAGAGAAGAGAAGAGGAGAAAGAGAAAGAGAAAGAGAAGAGAAGAGAAGAGAAGAGAAGAGAGAGAGAAAGAGAGAAGAGAAGAGAAGAGAAGAGAAGAGAATAAGAAAGAGAAGAGAAGAGAAGAGAAGAGCAGAGAGAGAAGAGAAGAGAAAGAGAAAGAGAGAGAGGAGAGAGAAGAGAAGAGAAGAAGAGAAGGAAGAGAAGGAAGAGAATAGAGAAAGAGAAGAGGAAGGAAGAGAAGAGAAGAGAAGAGAAGAGAAGAGAAGAGAAGAGAAGAGAAGAGAAGAGAAGAGAAGAGAAGAGAAGAGAAGAGAAGAGAAGAGAAGAAGAGGAGAAATGGTTATTTGGAATATTTATTTGTTTTGCTGTCACAGTTTTTTCTGGTTACTTATTTGTAGCTTAAGAAAATACAGAAAAATGTTTTATCATAGGCAGCTTTCACAGTATCTTTTAAACCATCTGGAGATTTGAAGACTCTTCAGTCCAAATGAACTAAAAGTGTGGATTTTGCAGCTGTGGGACATGAGTGGAACCACCTATTTGTATGGAATTAATGTTTATTTTCTATACAACTACTGTAGAGGTGAAATGTAATTATCTTGGTTGCTTTCAATTGCTCTGTCTCCCTTAACCCCATAAAGGTCCTCTCTACACGCCGTACAAATCACATGAATATCTTTTGTCCCATTTGATGGGGAACAGGAGTACTTATTTCTCAATAGAAAACAGTCATTCTGTAGACTCTGTAAGATTTCCTCCAAGCTCTTTACAACATATAAACAAACACACAAAAATGACAATATTAAATTCTGGAGTGTTAGATATTTTTGCATTCTTATTTTTCTCATCCTTAGCATTAAAGTCCTGGGAAACTCCATTATTTGCAGGTTTGTTGCAAATGGTGAAGAAGAGTTGTATACAACCCCTTTATGTTTTCTCTGTTCTTTTTTACTATTTTTCTCTAGTTTGCTTTTCCCTGTGCCCTTTATTAGCACTGACAATAAAAGGAGGCAGAATCTTGTAATAATTTTTTTGTAATCCAACACAGTTCAGTCTCGGGATTTGTTGCATACCTGTGGCAGCCTGGGACTTCAAAGAAGCAAACAATTCTAATTTCTCACTCACTCCCCTTGAACAAGGTGAGATTTTCTTTAATTAGGTAGAAGTGACCATGGATGGACAAATATTGTTTGATTTGTACAGACTCAACAGGTGAGGTGTGCTCAGTGTGTCACTAAATGTGTTTTTTATCTGAGGTGAACGATTTTTCACCTTTACTGCTTAATCCTTATCAGCTCAGAGGTGAGCATTGAAGAAATGTGATAAATAAACCATGCTAGGTGAGATACAGGTAAACTTGCTATTTTTATATTTCTGTTGACTGTTAAATCTTGGATGGTGGACCCTGATTTTCCTCCCTCAGACAATATCCAGGGAGCATCTCAGCACAAATTCTACCATAACATGAGTGGATAATGCTGAACTGATTGAGGAAATTTTACTTTACTTAACAGGGAGCAATTTCACCTGGCAAAACTTATTCTGAAGTCCTTAGATGTTTTTTGAAGTTGCTTGGTCAATTGCATGACACCTGTATTTACCACTCATGTTTATAATTTTGTATTCAAAAATAAAGTCAGGCTTCACCTTCTCCCCCGTGAAAATAAAAATGTAGTCTTTCTTTTAAATATTTTCACCAATTCCTGTTCTTTGAGATTCAGATAATTTATTGTTTGTGATTATTGTTTATGAATAGCAATTCTTATCCACATGACTGAGGATTGAGCCAGGGATTCCTTGCTGAAAATTCACCTCTACAAGTCCATGTCAATTTTCCAAAACAAAGGCACATATTTATTCATTTTTTTCTTCATACTCTATCAAGACTAATTCCTGAAATGCCAAGTTTGTCTTCTTCCTTTCACTTTGCCTCCTCCCCAAGCCTCTTTTAGTTGTTCTATATATTTATTCTGTTTTATTTTAATAAATCTTAATACACCTTAAATACAGGGAGATAAAGACTCTAAATTATAGCCATGTATAGACAACCCATTTCATGAAAAAGTGCAACATTAGTCAGGGAAAAGGGTGTAAATTAGTCTGCATACATGGGCCATGAGAATTTTGGTTGCTGAAGTTAAATTCTTTATAGAACTGGGTGCTTCTAAACTACCATTCAGATTCTCTCACCAGCTTTGATGGCAATGTTAAGCAGATTTTTTTTTTTTAAACAGAAATTAAAAATAACTCAAAGGTAATACCTTTAAACAGTTTAAACACTTGGGTTTCTAACACTTCATTTATTTAATTCATTTTATTTCAAAATATATATCTGAATATATATATATATTTACCTTTCAGCTTACACAGGCACTTCTGTCTGAATAAAGTTTACATCATCCAATGCTGCAAGTGAATTTGTAAACCCCAAATAACTGATATTTGGAATCAGTAGCCAGATATGATAAAGTCTTCAACAGCATAAAAAAAGCCCAGATCAATTCTAATGAAATTATAGTTTAGGTCTTTGATTAGGAATTGGAAACAAGTTTTTAAAATTTGATAAAACCCCAACATAGGTTTACACTTTTCACAACATATGTTTTCTAAGCTGTCATTTAAAATCATTTCAAAGTCTGTGATGATCATTGACACACGATGGGGGTTCCAAAGGCTGCTGGTTTCTTCCTATATCAATGGTATTAGTAAATAATACTTTGTTTTAGGGAAAGTATTGAAGTTATGTGCAGTTTTGTTATTGTTATTTATTTTAAGAGAAATGCACACCTGACACTTGCAACTTCTAGTGTTACTTCCAGTTAATAGGTGGCCACATCTCAAAGGTGGAGTGGAAAATTAAATTTTCTTCTTTCCAGCAGATAACAATGGAAAGGTTTCTGTTAATATTTCTATAGCTTCAGATGAGGTAGCATTGCATTGGGACTCTTATGATTCATTTATTAGAATAATATATTTCAGATGCAAACTATAGAAACCAGAATTTTTTTTTTCTTTTTGCCTTATTTTACCTAAATCAAGGAAAAAAACCCCAGTAATTAATAAGATCTTGCTGTTCACCAATCCTTCATTTTCTATGGAGTAATACTGGAAACCAACTTTTTCTATTTTCTTTAGGAGACTGAGGGGAACCTAATAAAGCCTGTATTGCATTGAAGAAATATACAATTTCCTTCTGTGTTTCTTTTTTTTTTTTGTTTTGTTTTGTTATTGCTTTCTTGGTTTTGGTTTTGGCCTTTTTTGTGGTTGCTTTATTTTTTTAATATTAAACCCTTTAAAGAAATACATTTCAAAAAGTCTCTAAATATTCAATATCAGTAGAAAATTAATTTATATGGATGCAGATTTTTTTGAATATTCTACCATACTTTAATAAGTATTTTTCTGGTAATACATCAAGGAATATATAATTCACTTTACACTCAGCATGGATTTTCAGCTTAATGATTTTCCTCTGGTTGTGAGACCATCTACTTCAAAATGATTTGTTTAGAAATATAGTAATTCCTTGGTTTTAGCTCACTTTTGAATTACTGTAGGGGTCCAGAGCAGTATGAGATGCTTCAACTAAATATGCAAGATGTGACTGAATGCTGCTCATGCTGTTTCCAGGTTATTCAGATGTTTTTACCATATAAGGCTTTTTATCCAGGTTGTTTTCATGACATAAATGTAAAACTGCTTTTCCTTGAACAACAAATTTTGTACTGAGTTAGACTATCAGCAGAAATTCACATGCAATGAGCAGCAGAACTATCTTTGGTACAGAAAGGACAGTATAATTGGTTCCATTAAGCCCAGTTTTCGTGTTAATTCAGGTTTTAAACATGCAGCTAAATCTGATTTGTTAATTTAAACATCCACCAATAAAGCAATGTCCTTACCTTGGCCTGAGCCTGGTAGTAAGAATTTTCAGGCCCCAAACAGTTCTGCAGGTGGGAATCCCTCCTGCTGCACACACAACTCCCTGTGGAGGGAGTCTGAAGAGCACAGTGTCTTTTATGGGATTGTCCATCTGTAGGAGGAGAAACCATTAAAAATTTGGAACTTTCTTGCTGGAAGCAACTTTTTCCATGAAAGTTTAGTCAGAGTATTTGTAATTAATACCAATTTCTTCATACATTTAAGAGTTCTGCTTTTAAAAGATCATAGCTATGAGACAATTTGAGAATTTGTGGTTAAGGTTTTCTTCAGTTTGTCTTTAGCCTTTCGCTTCCTTTTTTTGTCATCCTTAAAATAGTTATCAGCTTTTATTTTCTCATAGTAGTAGCTATATTTTTTTTTTGTTTCTAGCTTTCTTACTGTATATTTAAAAAGTGAGATGATTGAAACAGAGGTTGCTTTCCTGTGGATAGAAATAGAAACCATCAACCCTGCATCATCATTACATGTGGATTCCCTTTGTGTGCTCTTAAAGATTTCTCTGGCACTACAGTCATGCATTTCATAGACTCATCCAGCCTTCCATCTTTGCCAAAAACAAGGCAATTAAAAGGTACGTATGAACAACCAGGATAAGCTTGAAGAGTCTGAAGGATTTGTGGCCTAAAAACCAGGATGATGAGTTATTAATGAAATGAATCATTAGATAATAGTTTCCCATGAATTTTAAATGGAGTTTTTCTAACCTCATGGGTAATAGGATGTGAAGTGACTTGTATTGACTTATAAAGAAAAATGTGAGGTGCTTTAGCAGAGAATTAGCTTAATAAGAGAAATAATTTTCTAAAAACACCTCTTCAGAGTTAGTTTGCAATACCATTCTAGTCCAATTTCTGTTTTCACAGTTGCTGTTTCTCTACAGAGCTGATACTCCTACCATCATGACACTCTTATCACCAAATTGCAGCCTGAGTAGAGGTGCTGCAATTCACCAAAGTAAAATTTCCCTCAGCTTTCAAGTGGGGACCAAGCATTGCTCATCTTAGCTCAATTACAGCAGTTACTGAGACAAGAGGGCTGACTGTTGAGGCTTCTGATTTCACCTTTACATAGGCAAAGACTCACAGTGTGAAACACAAATGAAAAGAGTCGGGATGTGGCCCAGAGAATCAATTCTCAAGAGAAAAATAAGCAGGATTTAATTTTTGTGTAAAATTCATCTTTCCTGGTCTCTCAGGTAGCATTGCTATTGACTGGTAAAATTCATATTTCATATGATGCAACAATTTCAGAATGCTATAGAAAACAAACTTCAACACTTGAGGAAAGTTATTAGCAAAAAGTCAGAATTTAATTGATTGGGTTAAAGATCTGTACTACAGAGATGCTTTAGAGGAAGCAAGACTGAATGTGTTTTTTCTCTATTCTGAAAATGGAGGCATTATTTTTTTTGGTAGCATATACTTCTTTCAATTCCACTGAATTTTGACATTATATTGTACAGAATTTCCCAGGAGTGAACATTTTTCCTACTGCTTTCTAAAAGCATGCACGCATCATAGCAGTGTATAATGAAACAAGTTTTCTGAAAGGAAATGTCCACGCTCTGATTTTCTTTTCTGTTCAATTCAATTTCTTCTCACAGGACTCAATCTTTTGAGGCCAAGCATTGTTGTCCATGGCTGATAAGGCAGTGCATATTAAATTAATAAACCTACAAAGTCTTTCTCTGAAGAACTGTGTTGTTCTAACCTATAGATGCTCCTTTGTGTTTCAGTTTCCTAACTCAGCTTTGGTTTCTGCAGTGTCTTTCATAATGGAGATGAATGATTGACTTGAAAAGACTAAGTGAATGATTTGTTGACAGAAAAATTTATTTTGAGGATTTATAGAACATCATTGGATTTTATTTTTAAGCTACATCTTAGGAGAATTAATGTAGTTTGTGATCACAGGTAATTACAGAAAACAGCAGAACACCAGAAACTGCCTTTTGCCCTCTCAGCTCTGAGAATCAAAATTTCCAACTCAAGGCAACGCACAAAAAATGGTTTTGCTGATGAATTTGAACAGAACTGGAGCAGAGTCCTGCAGCCAGTTAGGTTAATAAGAAAAAATGTTATTACCTTTTTCCCCGAGGATGCCATTAATTTAACACTAGCAAGCTATCATTAGTGCAGTGTGAAATGACTAATTCTCCCTCAGGAGCTGCTCACATCCGAGGTGAGGGTTTTCTCTAAGTGTTCACCAGCCTGTGTGAATCATGGGTTAGACTTGCACTGCAAGTTCTAGCAAAAACCTGCGTGTGGATTGCTGTTTTTGCTTTCCCTGCTGTGCCCCTTGAAACATTTCAGAATTAAACCTTCAAGATTCAGTTGAAAAAAAAAAAAAAAATCAGGCACTTTTCCATCTCCAAAAATGATGTTCTTTCTTGCTCAGCTCTTACTCAAACATGTGTAACACTACCTCTTAGAAGACCCTGTGTCTCATGATCCTGCTTGAGAGAAAAAACCAAACAAACAAAAAAAAAACCCAAAACCACGGGTGATTTTTTCAATTTTTCCTTCTTTTTTAAATCCAAAGAAAAAAAATAATCTGTTTTTCAGCTTTATTACATTGCAGGTTTTCCACATATTGTCTATGAAATACATGCATGCATGTAAAACTGTTTTTTTAAAGATTTGTCACAGCAAAAAATTCAAGTGCTGCATCTGAGTTAGGAGTCTAAGGCCACCAGAGAAATCCAGAAAGGATTCAAGATATTTATGTGCAGAGGAAGATCAAACAATTCAAGACTAATGACCATATTCCAAATGTCTTTAAAAGAAAAAAAAAAAATGAAGAAAAAACCCTTAAGCTGTATAATTCAGCTAGGATATCAGCAGCAAATAGCTGGAGGAGAAGAAAGATAAAAGGAGCTGGTGTTCTAAAATGAGATCAATTGCCTAAAAAAATCTATTATTTACTTTTTACCTATTGCAAACAACCTGCTCTGTTGAAGTTAAGCTGGTTTTAATATGGCCACTTATTGGCAAAGGGGTTGAGGGAGAAAAAGACACCTGAAAGAATTATTTATTTGGGGGATGGGCAAGTTGCTTTTTGTCTGGAGTTTGTTGCTGGTTTGGTTTGGAGTTTTGTTTGTTTAGGGGACTGTTGTTTGGTATTTTGTCAGTATTTTGCTCTGTTGAGATGGTTTTGCAGTGTTGCTGTTTTGTTCTGTCTGCAGGCAGTGCCAAGGGCCTGCCATAATCCTCTGGGGGCAGGGTATCAGATGTTAGGAGGAATGAATTTGCCTTCCCTTCCTACTTTTCTATAACACTTAGAGCAAAAACAAGCCAGTGTGCTCTGTCTTCAGCTTATATGACACTATTTTTTTAGAAACAGATTGACAAAAAGTACATCACAATATTTGAATTTCAGTAGCCCCGATGCTGTGGGCCCACCCCATAATTCTGCGTTGTGCTCCATTCCTATTTAACACCTTGGAGAATTTCAGCATGTGTAGATGAGGCTGTGAATCAAATATTAAGAAAATTCTAGATTACATCCAGCCCTTTTTGAAAGAACAAGAGCAACGCTTTCAGTGAGAAATTGCCAAGACCAGAACAATTGGGGAAACAAAGCAAAACACAGCCAGAGGCAGTGGGAGTATTGTCAGTGGTTTCTGTAGAGCCAGGAAACACCTCTCATCATCATAAAAAGTTTAGGCATTTTATAATTCACTTGAGTGAATGCTGAAGAGAGCAATACTTCCTGAAAAGGATAGTGATAGAAATTATTATTAATTTAACTGACACTAGTTGCTTTTTTAATGCAAAATTCCAAAATTATCACTAATGACAATATTCATCAACTTAAAAAAATAAAAAAATCCTTCCCTAAAATATTCCTTTGGCCTACAGGTTAACACTGAAAATGTGCTTTACAGAGCCTTTTAGATTTTCTGACTTTTGATAGCATTTGACATTTATATTGTATTCCAGCTCTGTCCATACAGTTGTGCTGCTTTTATGAATGTGTAACTTTAAAACATTTGATTTTCTAAAGCTGTTTTCTGTTATCAAAAATAACAAGGGTAACTACAGGAATAGGACAGTAGCAGTAATTACATAATTAAATTAAAGAGATTTTTTTCTCACTCCTGTTAAGTTCATAAAATTATAAAGTAACCTCCTACTGTTAAACACAGCAAGAAGGAAATCACATTTATATAACTGAATAATTACAAGCACATCTTTAATGCACTGAGTTATGTCTTTAAAAGGCAGCTTATTAAACAGTGATCTTTAATTTTTTGGAGGGGAAATAAAAAATATTTATATCTTTATCTCTCTCTCTCTCTCATTAATCTCTTCTTTTCTCTCTTCTGTTTAATCCAAAATCCACTGTCATGTGCTTACAGAGTAGGTCAGGGACCAACAGATCAATTTTCATGACCAGTGAGCAATTTACTAATAAAACTTTATGATTTTTATGATGGACCCTCTTTGTCTTTTGTCATTTCTTTTGACCATTAGCATTTAGAAATCTTGGGTGCTCCCTTCCCCTTAAGGGTGAGATGTCACAAATAGAAATAATTTTGTCTTCAAACGTGAACACACATGACAGTGAATATGTAGTTGTAAGACCTGGGATCAGCATGAAGTATTTTCTTTAAAAAACATTATTTCTATGAACTTACATGAAGATAAAATACTTCACATAATTCTGTCCCCATCTAAGTAAAGTTCATAAAAAACAACTGCAAAACTAAGCCAGAACTATTCAATGATAACTTTGAATAATTAAAACTGTGCAGATTCTGAGTTTCAAGTTTCCAGCACCAAGGGGCAGATTATCATATCTCCTGACAAATTTATCCTACATATAGTAGCAGCACTCGACCATTTAATGTAGATATAATAGCCCTGAGAAAGTGACAAAATGGAATTTAACCAAGTTCCAGAAACTCTGGTATGGGCTTAGGAATCCTGCAAAATCTCATGAAGAGTTTCTAGAAGATCTGTTGTATGGATAATATACTTTATCTCTGCAAGTAGAAACCAGGAGCCAAGATCTGGAAAGCAATAATAGGATGACATCAAAAATCCAATCAAGAAAGGAGATAAATTACACTGTAACAAGCTGCTGATAGAGCCAAGGAAGAGTTTTACTTGGACTTTGTGCTAACATTTAGTCATTAACACAATGAAATACCTGCCTATAGAATCCTCCATCTTACAGAAAGGATCCCCATGTTTTAGAGGATGAACAGGAAAATTGTTGAGTATATTAAGTCAAATAAGTATTTGACATTAAATGGGAGAGAAGCTGTGCCATTGCTTAGAGTTTTAGCTTGTTGAATAAGTGGGAAATGTTGGTCTTTCCCTGCTGGAAGTGGACAAAAGCAAGTCACTGGCACACTGAGGCTGTGTGGATTTATCACCCAGTACCCAGCTCAGCACAGACATGAAATAAATATAAATAAATATCTTGACTCTGTGTGTGGATTGGCTTCTTGCACATCAGGCAAAACAGCCCACATTTGGGACAACAAACCCAGCTTGTGCTTTTGCCAGGATAACAGAGATGGATTTTTATTTATTTTTTTTTCTTTCTGTCAGATACAAACCACTAGAAGAAAGCACAGATATGATTTAAACTAATTTATGTCAAGAGGGACAACCCCCACCCCAAACCTGCCCCTCACCAAATTTTTCAAAGGTAATAAGTTCCAACTGCAAATTCACTTTGAATAATTTCACATTATTCAAGTCTTTTGGATATTGTTATTCATGTCAGCCCTTCTGTCACTTGCATTTCTTTCTGTAGAGTGACAGCTGCTTCTTGCAATTGTGTGATTTTTTTCTCCTGAAAAAAATCCCGGATGAAACAGCAAACCTTTTTAATTAAAGCCCTGTTTAGCATAGTGAAAGAGAAATGGCACATGTGAGAGCTCATTACCTGGGTAACTGAGGATTCAAAAATCTGCAGAAAACCTTCCTGAAGGGAGAATGGAGATCACTTTTTCTTTCCTCTGAAAGGTGCAGAAAGCTGAGAGGGATGGGAGTCCCCCATTTGAGAAATTTGGGATTTGAAGAACCCATGCACAATGGAATTCTGGAGATGCTTGATCTGGTCTCCCCCAGCACTGCACGTTCTGGGCTGGGGGTGCTGCTGCTTGCCTGCAGCCCTGCTCCAAGGAGGGAGGGAAGGTGCTGGAGTTGCGCTGTTTCAGCCCCTTTTTCTGTCTCCCACCTCCAGGCAGTAAAAAGGGGAAATTCACCTCCTGCCTGCCCCTGGAGCAATTCCCACAGGTGGTCTGGTCCCAAATCCCAGCAGTGCCAAAGGATCACACTGAGGATTGGTGTCCACAGAGATCGTGGTACTGTGTCTCACCAGGTCAGGACAATGCCCATTTGCTTTCTCTAGATGGAAATTTAAAAAAAAAAAATGTTATATTTATTTTCTTGAACTGGAAATAGATTTCTTTGTGTAGGAGCAGCAGTGTGATGGAAGGCTGCTCTTGGGATGATTTCAGCTTGTTGGTGTGCATTTAATCAAAGCTAAGTGGTAGATAATGTGATAGATCACCTACACAGGTGAAAAGGGGGAAAAAAAAAGCAAATTATAGCCCAGATTTTAAAAATAATCTGTCCTTTCATGTGACAGCATTGCTTCCTGTTTTGTTGTGATATTTCCTACATTATTTTAAGGAGACTTTAACCAACATGTAGAATTTTGTTAAGAGGTATTGTTAATAGAAGACCCTATAATCTATCTCAGCATGTATTTAAAAAAACTCTATAATTACAGCTGATGAGAGAGATTGCTAAACATCTTTGTTCTGAAAAACTTCAGTCATTTGTCTTGAAAACACAAATTGACTCCCAGGGTACAGTATTGTAATGTAAGCACGTCTGGGGATCAGAATGAAAGGCTTAAGCTTCTTTGTTTAAAACAATTCTTCAGAAACCAACAAAAGACTTGCCCAGTCAAGTCATAGATCAGTAATGACATCTCTTTCTGTATTTTCAGCATCATGTATCTGTTGCCTGTAGTAGATCATCTGATTCATAATCTTGCTACGTTCTGAACTTCATGAATTTTGCATACTAAGATAACATTGTAATTCTAGTAAAGTTTTATTTTTTTTTTTTTTCTTTTCCTCGGGGAGGATGATGATGTAGGTAACTGTGCAATAAAAAGTTTATCATAAGCAGACTAACTGCCTGTGAAATATTATTGAGAGCATCCTGACCAGATTGGGTTTTGTATAGGTAATACCTTGTGAAAGCCTTGGCTCTGATGTGATCTGGTAAACTCCCCTATAGCCTGCCAATTTCCAGTCCCAGGCAATCAAAGTGAACTGCTTGGTTCACAGACAAACACCACAGACCCCAAAATATTTTGTCTTCATTTAAACCTTAATCCATTTAAATGGAATCTGCACTGTAATAGTGGTGTTAAATCACAGAAACGGAGCGGTGTTAACCACAGGACATTATCTTTTATTGAGGGCAAGCAGCAGGGTTGCTGCTAATGAGGACATCACCAATTTATCAGCTAAAGGTCAATCTAAAAGGATTCCTGCCCTCTGCCTATCTCCCGCCCCAATGTTTTTTTACTCAGTGCTCCGCTGTCTGGACCTTGAATCATTTTTATCAATCATACTGTGCTATGACAGGAGACATCTTAATGCAAAGTCTGCATAGTGTTTACAAGAAGTATGTATTTGCTTAACTGGGAAATTCTGTTTTACTTCTCCTCTGCCATTTTCCTTAAAGTTTCTGGTCATTTTTAAATCCGAACACAAAAGAAATCTTTGATGGTATGCATTTCCTGGTGACTGATATGTTTCTCTTGAACAAAACTTGGAAAAGGGTCCAGTATCCTTCATGTATTATGTAGTTATCAAACACAAGAGCTTCTTAATTCAATATTGGAAATTGCAGGTCCATATCTTCAAAAGGCTTCTTGATTGCAAAAATATGAAATAAGTAGACATAACTCATTGCCTGCAGTTGTAAAGATTAGATCAATTAAATCACAACCTATTCCACAGTAAAATAAAATTTAGATTTTATCAGAGGAATTTAATTATTTTTTTTCCTTCTCTAGCTTGTGCCAAATATTGACTAAAACATGGCACCTGGAAAGATATTTTCTCTTTCTTTAGTGGAGCTGTCAAAGTCACGTGGTACAGGAGCTGTCTGTGCTTTTTTCCATTTCCTGTTTGTAGTTTGTCATAATCCATTAAAAACTCAAGTCTTCATCTTGATTCTCGAATAACTTATTTTTTCTTTGTCATTCACCATATATGGATTAGTACCTTAGGGACAGCAATTTAAAAATAATTTTGACAAGAAGATTGCAAGATATTAGAATAGAAGATTGCAAGTTATTAGAATAGAATATAGAAGCAGTAATGTTGGAAAAGACCTCCAAATTAATTGAGTTCTTTGACTGAACACCAGCACATCAACTAAATCATAGCACTAAGTGCCATTTCCAGTCATTTCTTGAACACTTTTAGGGATGGTGACTCCACTGCTTCCTGGGCAACCCATTCCAATGCTTAACCATCCTTTCAGTGAAGAAATTCTTTCTGATGTCCAGCCTAAACTTCCTGTGGGGCAGCTTGAGGCCGTTTCCACTCATCCTATTGTTGATTACCTGGGAGAAGAAACCAAACCCACGTTGCTACAATCTCCTTTCGTGTAGCTGTAGAAAGCAATACAATCTCCCTTGAACCTCCTTTTCAACTGGCAATGTTTTTACCCTTCCCATTTTAAACAGTGTTTGGTCTAAATGGACCTTTTTTAATAAAAAATAAACAAAGTTTTTTTGATTTATGCAAAGAAAATCCAAAATGTTTGCAATCCACTATTTAGGACTGTCACTTTAAAGCAAGGCCACAGTTTCATGCAGACTTGTTCTAATGTTCCAATCCCTGTGATTGTACCCAGGAGTGCCTCTCAGTGACAGCACACCCCCTGTGCCAGATTGGGTACAAGATGTGAGTTTCCAGTTTCAGAGGAAAGAAGAAAACAATAGTGATCATCATGATAAACACTAGTCTCAGCACGTCTTGTTAAATTATTAGGTTTTTCAACTAATTTACTTAGTGGATACTCCTAAACAGGTTAAAAATGGATGATTTATTGATTTTGCTTAATCTTGTGAAGAATCAATTTAACCTAGGTTGACGTTTCATGTTAAAAACAATTTAAGAGTGTCTACACAGGAGCTTCACACCACTTTAACTAACTTAATCTGGAACCAATTTAATTTGGGCTGGTACAACGTTTTGGACAGGAAACACTGAATAAAATGCTTAAATGTAAGAATAAAGTGGTTCTAATCCCAAATTAATGATCAGACTCTGCCTCCAGTTACTTGTCATGCTCCATTAAAATTAGGACTGTGCTACATCTGGGAAAGAAACCTTCAGCCAAAGTTTTGCCTTATTGAAAAGCACTGCTCTTTTTGAGGTGTGACTTCACCCAGATGACAAGTGAGGAGTGAAGGCTTTATTTTTTACATGTAGATAGATATTCAATTTAATGCTTCCTGACTTTGAAGTGGATATGAGTAAATTCCACCTGAAGGCAGGGGAAGTGGGGAATAGAGAATGAGAAAAACAAAATACATTGATGGGCTAAATGTTTAAATTCTGATTTGGGCTGATTTCTTGTCTCCTCTTTTAATAATTTGTTAGATAATCTATTTTGTTTCTCAAAAATATTACAGTGATCCTAAACCTCCTTTGCTCCTATGATCTATCCTGAAGAACACATTCATGCACAGACAGTTTTTATACAACCTGTGCTTCAGTGCAGCTTGTGTGCTGTTTCATCAGCTGGATGCAGCTCTGAGGTAATGTGTGCTGTGCCACTGAAGCTTGTTCTCACCCCCTTTAGAAGGTCTAAGCACATTCTAGCTTTGAACTGAGCCTTCAAATTCTCTTTTATTTTTTTAGCCACAAAAGAGTGGTGGGGAAACCTCACTTGCTTGCTCCTGCCTAAGGGTAGGCCACTTCACAGTAGTTTGTTGTCTGATCTTAAAAGATTCATACACAGATTCCTAGAATCCTAGAATCCTAGAATTCTAGAATCCTAGAATCATAGAACGACAGAATGGTTTGGATTGGAAAGGACATTAAAGGTCATCTAGCTCCAACCCCCCTACCATGGACAGAGGCACCTTCCATTAGACCAGGTTGCCGCACAATCCTCACAGTAATAACTTTTTCTCAATATTTAATGTAAATCTGCTCTCTGTCAGTTTGAATCCATTCCCCCTTGTCCTGTCACTCCAGACCCTTGTAAATAGTCTCTCTCCATCTTTCCTGTAGGCTCCCTTCAGGTAAGGGAAGGCCACACCTATGTATGATGGATTAAGGCAGCTTCCATGTAGGGAAGTAAAGAGCAACCTTCAGGATTTTTGGCACTACCAAAACATGTAATGTGGTATTCACTGCTGAACTTTTTCTCAGACATCCTCATGCCAATGAACAGAAGCATAGTTGGATACACACCTTGCTTAAACGCAGGACACCAACATCTTAAATATGTTGGTCATTGGTATTGTAGAAACTGCATCGAGAGGAGTCGTAGTTCTTTTTCTTATTTTCTTTTTGTGCAAGGCCAGGAGCATAAGTGCTGCTTGATAAATCTTAACGATAATAAAGATCAATACACATGAGTATATTTATTGCTGTTTGTAAACAAAAACCATAAAATTCTATCTCAACTGCTGTAAAAAGTGTTGATGAGGCCCATTTAATTCATAGATATTGCTGATATTTTAATTCAGTGGTAGCACTGGGATGAGAGAAGCATATATCTCTCTGAATTTACATATGCAGCAAAATGAGAGCCACTGGAAATATGGTTTGAGAGCAAGTTTGCCGCTTGTTTACAATAGCGGATTCCTACTTTCACTTGATTAATAATGGGAAAAGTCTCCATTTAAATTCAGTCCTGTAGTTTATAGTTTGTCACAAATGCCAGAAAAATAATACTGCAGATAAAACTGTGTGCCAATGTCCCTATAGGCACAATGTTACAGAATAAATATTAGTGTAGCAGGCCTGGTTTTAACTTCACAGTTTCAGAAAATTTACTGTGGCAGGTCTAGTTGGGCATATATTTTCCTCTGAACCACCCCAAAACTGAAAAGAGCAAAAATCTTAAATACTAGGGTGAGGATGTTTTTCTTTTTGAGACTCCTTTTCAGCTCCCTCCCAAAAGGTATTTGCTAAGAAATAACAGAAATTACTTGAAATCACATCATTACATCAGTCATATTTTTTCCTGTATGTTTCCATATCCTGAAACCAAATGTCATGCATCTTCTAAAACTGAAGAAATGGAGAACAACTTAAATCTTATGTCTCAAAAATGAAGGTCCGGTGAGAGGGAGAGAAATTTTCTGAGGTATTAGCAAGTAGTCCAAACTTTTTTTAGTGGAACCCAAATGTTAAAACTTATGGGTAAATTGCCACTGTCTAAATCACACATGCTCCTTTCTTAAAATTAATTTAAAGTACACATTTTATGGGCCAGAAAGTCTAACTGATGCTCTACTGGCTTCTTTCCATGTTCTAAAATGTATTTTGTTCCAGATCTCCACTCTTGCTGCAGGTGGTCAAGCCTCAAAAGAAGCTTGGTTTGGCCAACAAGTGGCTTCCAAATCACAAATTGTTTTCCCTTGCCTGAAGTGGCATAAAATTCAGCTCTGAAATGAACTCTTTCTGACCACCATGCAAACATATTTCAGTTACTTTACTTTTTTGTTTGTTTTGTTTTTTTTTTTTCTTCTTTTGATACATCACACAGTGAGCTGATGCATCTGAGATTTGCCGTGGGGAAAGTTTGTGTAGATATTGATGATGATACAAACTGAGTGTAAAATTACTTAGGCAAGTTTGAGCTGGCATAATCAAGGCCAGAAAGTTAAGCAGAGAATCAGACTCCTGGTTGGAGGCAGTGGGATTGGGCTGAGTTACATGGGCTGCCTTTACCTTACAGCTTGCTGGCTCTTTCATGAATGATAAAAATCATTTTAAACCCCTTTTCTCACAGCCAGACAAGCTTGGTTCACAGAAGGTGATTTCCAGTACTTAAAGCCCCTCGTGTAAGATTTTTGCCACCATACATAGCTTCCTCAGGGACCTTATGCATGTCACATTCAGCACCAGGAAGCACAGAATTTTTAGTTTATTGGATTTGATTTCCCACTACTTTATAGCTCTGTTTGTCGTGCTGATAGCTACAGCTTCCTTGTTTGCCAGATTTACATGCTTTTTCATTATTCAGTCAGGTGTATGTTTTATTTTCATCAAATACCAGTAGCTGTTGTGAAACATTTGGGACTGGGCCATAAAAGAAGTCAGAGCTGCAATATTCCATGCTGTCAATGGAAAGAACTAGATTTCATGTTCTGTTTTCACACAGTTTCTTTAGTCCTAGTCAGGAAACCCCAGTAAAAGGCAAATAAGCAATTGGGTGGCAGTTGATTTGGAAAAATATTCCATCATAGTTCAATACAAATAGAATTTGACTCTTCTTCCTTTTCCCCAAAACAAAAACCTGTTGGTTTTTTTGAGTTTTTCTACATAGAAAAGAGTAATTTTAGACTTTTTCTGAGGGTGGAAACTCTTCATATCTTTCTTTTCCTTCCCTCCCTCTGAAATCTAAAGCTCCAGAGAAATAAAAAGCACTGTCTCCACCCCAGCCCTAGAAGTTAAAGCAGCTTCCATCTTACACCTGAGGGGTTTTACAAACACCTCTTCTCCCACCCGTGCCTGGGGCTGCTCCCTTGGCCACTGACATCCCAGCTACTCTCATCCAGCCAACATAAATTTCTCCAGCTGACACTGGCTTGTTCTGCAGCACAAATGTTTACAGGAAATATAAAGAAGTAGAAACCCTGTAACTTGTAACTTGTTTCTCAAGTGTATATCCTGCTCAGTGGAGTAAATGATGCTGGAGTAAATTAATGCAGCATGAAGCAGTTCCAGCTAGGGACTGTGCAGAATGTTATTTTCAGCCTTCTGTTTAAAGTAAAGCCCTTTCATTGGGTATAATAGACATGATCCTCTTAGATTAATGCTACAGTTCCACTGTCTTTTGGGGGAAAACACTCATTTTAGGCAAGCTTCATCTCTCTGCAGCTCTATATCCTGCACATAATCCATTAGAAAAGGACAATTAAAAATATAGCAGACTAGATGAAAAGGTTGCTCTCTGCCCTCCTTTCCAATACAAGACTGCAGGGTAAAGGTGTTTTCTTGGAAATGGAATATGTGAGTTTAATCTACTGAGGGAAAAGAAAGAATGTAATTGATATTTTCCATATTTATCTGCTGAATTTCAATGTGATAATGCATTACCTTTCCATTCCAAACACATCAGGATTGCAGCTCATTGCAAGCCAGCTGTGTGATGTATCTGCAATTTGTTCATAGCTTCCCAGACAGATTAGAGCCACTGCACAAGAGCAGAAGCATAGGGAACAGATCTGCACTTGCACAGCCATGATCTTTACATGTCTGTTGAGTATTGGATAGAGATTTTTGGAAATAATTCAATCATGGGTACAGCCTGTAGAGAAACCCAGAGGAAAAGACAAAGTCTCAGATAAAATTTCCAAAGATAAAATAAATCCCCAAGAAAAAAAAACAAAAAAACAAAAACAAAAACAAACCCCAAACCAAAACAAAAATCCTCACAAACAAAACACAGACCTAGGGAAAAAAAATCAGATGTGCTGACCTTGTTGCTTAAGCAAATTTGCACCTAGTAGGCTGACTTTTCTGAGTCCAGTTGGTACATCCTGACCCTCTGCATTTCTTAAATTACTTGTCTCAGGTCTGTGACTCCAGCTAACGAGCATAGCATGAAAGGTTGCAGAGGTGACAGAAGGGAGAAGAAACTGCAAAAAAAAACTCTATATATCATAGAAAAGGGGTTGCTGTTTCATGTGAGGAAAAGTTTGAAAGTATTATTTTGGATAGAGTTTAGCAGTGAAGGGGAAAAACACCTCTTTCTTTGTTGAAATAAAATTCTATGGTATTGTAAGAATTCTCATTCATGCCTAACATGACTAAATGCGGGGAATCAGAAAAGACCTGGAGAGCTGTAATAGTTTAAAGAATTTAATTTATTTCTAGCATGTTCAGTCTTTCATGTTTCAAACATATCACACATTTTAGAGTATTTTACTCTCCCATTAGAGAGCAACAGAATCGATCTGCTCTGTGCATTTCTGGAACTCTTGCTATTTGGAGCTACTACATTGCACCAGCATGACAACCTCTAAATGTGACCAAAAATAAATTAAATTTTGAAGGGTTGCCTTGGACAACTACAGAGGTTGGATGATTAAGTGAAACTGAGTGAAAAATAGGTAGGGAAAAATACATTCAAATATCTTTTATATTTCAAATTTTGTATCTTTTTTTTATGTCATGGAAACTTTCCTGTCTGACCATGCAAGAGCCACTCTGGCACTCACCCACACCACCTGAGCTGGGTGATCCTAAAAAGGGAACCTAAACAAATGAACCTCTGGGATTTTATACACTCACAGTTTAAGTTTGCAAAAGTCTGGGAGTAGTGGCTTCTTCGGTGTCTCTCGTGTCCCCCTGTTCCCAGCCCTTTGTTATGCACAGAGCTGGCAGTTAACAGCTCTTTTCTCAGGCTCCCACCCAAAGCCGGATCTGCAGCTACCTCAGCTACCCGCACTGAACATGTTCCTCTACATTTCTGCCTTCATTTTAACTGAGCACACCTGCTAATATACTAAAAGGGAAAACAGAAGCTTTTCAAGGCATTTTGTGGCATGAATTGCTAAATATTCTTTGGCAGAACTGGCTTTCCCCCAGTTGTTCATATTCCATCACTATTTTGAGTTGCCTCCAGTGTTTCCCATTGTCTCTTTACCTCTGCTGAGCAGTCCTTCTCACACAGTCGTAGGGTCTGTCAGACTTGGCCTTTCATTCTGGCCAAGCCTCAGAGCCACAGCAGCTCCCTAATTTGTCAAGGTCTCTCTGACTCATTCCCCACTTCCCAGATGTGCTGCACAAGTCAAAAATACTCGTTCTGCTCCTTGTGCACTCACCCTTGTCCAGAGTGACTGTGCTTCTGCTACCAGTCCTTGGCTCACTACCAAATCAAATCGGAACAAACCATTTCACATCAGCTCTGAATGGCTCAAACTGATTCCAGCGGCCTCCAACTGGTTCAAAACAGTTCCAACCAGTTAAAACCAATTCCAACCAGTGGCAGATCAGCTTGAGCTGGGTGCCTCTGGAGGGAAACCCAGGACAAAGAAATCCCTGGGCAATTATACCTTTACAGCTTCTGCACCTGCCCCTCACATGCTCTTCATTCCTCTCACATGTACCTCTGGGTGCAGCAGTAATTTCTGGCCTCAGGTTTTCTAACACCTTACTGGGGTTTTTCTCTGTATCCATGGAGGCTGGCCATTAATTGTAATTATCTTGTCAGGCTGCAGTTTCTGCTGACACTGTATCCTCCTTCTATTCTGCTTTGTGGTTGTGGTGCACCTGCCTGCCTGCAGAGCATAGAAAATCTAAGGAGCCCCAGACTAAGGATCAATGTTACCTAGCAACAATAAAACCATCACTGTGTTATCAATATTCTTCTCATACTAAAGACAAAACACAGCACTACACCAGCTACTAGGAAAACTACTGAGAAAATTAACTCTATTTCATCTGAAAACACACCCAGGTCTAAGTTCTCAGCTTGCAGCCTGAGGTTTAAGCAAACCTAGCTACTACATCTATATCATACAGCATTATAACTCTATTCTACTTAAAACTGATTTATTCTAAAAAACTAATACCTCTCAGCAATTTAATGAAACAGACCCCGGGGTCCAAATCTCTGGTAAAATTCAGCATTAAAATTATATATATATATATCTTCATCTTCTGGTATCCCTCTAATTTTCCTGTACCACATCAGGATATAACTGCTTAAAAAAACTAAAGCACAATAGGATTGCTGCTCCAGAATGGAGCCTGGTTTATTGCACCTCCTTTTATTCCCGCAAGAACAGCAGGAGACATGAAGGGAGGAAAAGATCACGTGCAGAAAACAAGAATTGTGATAAAATTAACTGTTTTGACACAAATCTCTCTCTCCACAGGAGACTCTAGCTGAACATTGTGTCTGGAGTATGCTAAAAGATTCCCAAAGAGAATACATTGAATGTTTCAGAGACCTCAAGGAGCTTTTCTTAAATCACTTGTCAGAGATCCACATTTGCAGGTTTGACTGTTGAATTTTCCCCCTGAAATGTAGCATTTTATGAGACACACTAGGTGGGTGCTGACTCTTTATACAGTTTAACATTTCTCTCCAATGATGTGTTGCCTCTATAATTAGAGAACTTCTTTTGATGCCTCCAAGACTAATTTTCTTTTGTATCTTGTGTTTGTTTTCATTAGGTTTCCATGGAAATCTTGGACTTGTAATTGATTTCTTTGAAGTTCAGCAGCTCTGTAAGTGGATGTGAAGCATTCTGGTTAGGATAGCTTCCACTAGACTATACAATGCTACCCTCTAGTTCTTTTACAGTACAATAGCACCTTCCTTTAAATCTTTGTGCAGGTGTAACAGACTAAAAACATGTCTAATATATGCGGACCAACTCTTTTTTGCATGCATATTCTGGCTGTTGGCTCAGAGGAGAAAAAAAAAAAAAAATCATCCTGCTTCGGTGCACCTGCTTCTGGAAGAAAGCAGGTTTCCAAAAGGCTTTGTCATCAAAATTAGAGCAAGAGTTGTTGAAAATATTTGCTGCTATAGGAAGGTGAGATTTGCTGCTTGTCTTTTGCTGCTGCAAGCTGCCAGGGGTAAAACACAGGACGCTGTTCAAATTCAGCCCTGATATTTTGGGTTGAATCCTGCCAGATAAGCATTCAGCTTTCAGATCTAAATCAGGAATAGCAACAAGAACTAGATAATCCACAGCCAAAGCTACCTTTCTATTCAGTTACAAAGTGCTTAACTTGAAAATACAGAACACTGTTGACCTAATTAACGATTCCTATGGGAGTGAGTTTTTAAAACAGTGGTTTTCAAATGTGTGACACAACTCATATCCAGGCATTTTAGTACATTACATAATTTCTCCTTTTGTGCTTCAGATATTGAAAGCTGTAATCGAATTCACCCATATCCTTGGCCAAGATTCCCTAAAAACAAGGTTGCCACTGACTCCTTTACCTCACTGCTCTGGACATACCAACATGGCACAGATGCTGTGTCACATACAAATGCAGAACCCACCTTGCCAGAAATTGCTCCTTCGTAGAGCAGAAAACAGAATGAGTGTAGAGAATGTCAGATAAAATATCTGTGCTTCATTCCACAGGCTGGGACTCTCTCTGTTTTCATACAAAGCATTTAAAATGCAGTAGACACCCGTACCACAAGAATTGAAGACCTCTCTTGTTCAAATTAATTTCAGTACAACAGTGGTGAAACATGAAGCCGTGTTACCTTTCACATGACAGAAGTTACTTGGAATATTAATTGCTTGCAGAAATACAGTAAAGTGGAATGAAACAGAAAATTTGTTACTTAATTTTTGAGAACATCTGAGTAATGTCAATATCTGAAATTTCAATTATTCCAAGCTTGGGAAAAATCTGTTTCCATGGTCTTAAACACCATGGTTTGACAGTTGAGCCATTTTTAAATAGTAACACAAACTACTTTTTCATCTCTATATTGCTTCCATGTTAATCACAACATTCCGCAAAACTGAAGTAGTTTGTGGCAATTTTCATTGTAAAAGCTCCAAAAAAATTTTGCGATAAAATGCATTAATAATAATGACCCTGAAATAATTAACAATAGCCTACAGGTAATTCTCTCAATATGTAAAATTTTGTTCAAAAGTTTATCTGAAGCTTATCCAATCTACATAAATTTCCTGGGACACAGAGCATTTTACAAAAATTTATTCAGGTGGGTCCTACATCCAGCTGTTCAGATAGAAAAAAAAAAAAAATTCTCAATGGTATTTCAGTGTTCAGGCTCCAGAGACATCAGGAGCTTTAAGCTACAGAAGACTGCAAAACTAGCATGAGTGAAATGAAGAATAAATAAAGGGTGAACATTTTTTTTAAAAAATGAGCTTTAAACTCAGGTGAGAGTTTGGTGTGCATTGGTCTTCTCTGTTCTAAGTGAGAATTAATCTAGTACTTGGTAATGAATTTTTAGAATGAATGGACTGTCTCAGATATCCATTTTGACAATTTATCAAAAATGACGAAGTCTTTTTTTTTCTTCTCATTTTTTATTCCTCATGTTCAGAAATCTAGCCTTGTTGAAGCTAAAGCATTTAAAAAATATGACTCTGGATTCATCCATCCTTGGTTGTCATTTTGGCATGGGAAGATTGCAGAGGAAAGCAGCAATTAGTTCACAAAAAGAAAGATCTCACTTCAATTATAACAAATGGTCCAAGAAAGAAGAGAAAGACATGGAATCTGACTATTATCTTTATTTTCCTAATTAATTTTTTACATAGAATGGACATCTGGTAAGCTGAAAATCTTTTTTTATCTGCTGTCTTGATATGCCTCTCATCCTTTGACATGCAGCAATGCACGGTATGTGCAGAAATGCTAATGATGGCAGGGCCACCAGTAGGAGCTGCAATGTGTCTCGGGTTTGACTTTCCAACATTTCCAGGATGAAAAGTTCACAAATGTGTGAGGAGAAACCTGAAGAGGTCAGGCTGAGAAGTGTGTTGGTGTAATTTCAGATTTATTTGACAAGTCATTGTTTTGAATGAACACTGCCTTGTTTTTCACAAAATCCATACAAAACAGCACTTCCTGAAGCAGGAAAAAGAGAAACTGGGTTCTCAAAATTAACTCAAGCAAAAGTTATGTCTCTGAGCTACTGATACCTGACTTGGTGAGTGAGGACAGATCTTAATGTCTCTTTATAGGGACTCTTTACATTTATAGGGACTCTCTTTCTCTGAATTTCTGGTAGCAGTCCTATCTCATTTCTTCCTCTGCATCTGATGCTACCTTGACCCTTACTACAAACCGATCTCTTTATTCTGCATTAGTCGATTAAAGCACTCTAATTATCAAACACTTTTTTGCAATCTTCAGTGATCCAAGGAAGATCACCTGTCAAGGGAAGCAGATGAGTAGTGGCCAGAGCAAGGAGATTAAAAGAAGAGGGGAGGAACCAGTAGCAGCAGTGAGACACTGGCTTCCCATGGCCTTGTGTCCTTTCCCATTAAGCCAGGAATCATTTTTAGGAAACTCTTCTTGAAATTCTTTGTAAGATTCAGCCATCAATGGCTTGTGTGGAAAAAGCAGCTCAAGAACCCCTGCCACCTCCAAAAGGCCGCACATTTCTCCTCTCTCTCCAGTTATTCTCCTCACCAGTGATCCTTGGTTCAGCTCACAGGTGGGTCCAGAGGTGCAAGTATGTTCAAAACTCCTCATGCCCAGGTTTGGAAATGTCTAAAGCTGGTCCCATAAAAAGTGATCTTACTGATCATATATATATATACATATATGTAACATATATATACATAAAATGTATTTATAAATATATAAATATAAGTATCATATATATATATACATAGAATATACATAACTAATATTTTCTAATTATAAAGCATAGTGTCTAGCTATAGGAAAGAGCTAGAACAATTTGCAGGTGCAAGGAAGAGCACCAAGCACCACCGTCACACAAGCAAGCTCTAAAACAAGGTTGCAGAGCCCAGAGAAAATAGCAATATCAAGAAGTGAGTGCCGCCCAGTTCTGCTCCCACAAACCTCCTGAATTTTGATTGTAAATAGATGTCTTTAGTATTCATACACTGAGCTTTTTTCCACATCCCTAAACGGGACAAACATTGTCCTGACAGGCCATTGCAAAGCCTGAGCATGTTTTTCCTTGTATGAGTGCCCTGCTTTATGAAACAACATCCATATGTGAAAATACTTCCAACATTGTTGGACAATTATTTTTTATGTTCTTCCTCATGACTGCTTTTCATAGCTCTATTTCTTGTACAACTAGTGGACTGCTACACTATTTGTTGACACCATAACCCTAACAACTTCTTAAAATCATTAGATTTGAGAGGAAAATACAAAAAGTAGAAATTAATGGAGCCTTTTGTTACAAGATTGCTTGTTTTCGTAAAAGATGCAGAATAGCTCTTGAAATTAAAGAAAATTGCATCCTTAGACGTATTATCATAAGGATAAACACACATAGAAAATTACATCTTACTGTAGTAATTCTTCTGTTGAAATATGATTCATACAGCCAATAGCATTTTCTTCAGTACCTGTTACAGTGGTTTTTTTTCAAAAAAGCTAATGTTTCTATGTTGAAATTTCTTGAGAATCAATGTAGTTTATCACATTTAAGGTAGTGAGTTCAGAGACAAAAGAAAACCCATTAATTACCCAGTTTAACCCACAACTGGGCTTCAACAGTATGTATTTGCAAGTAGTTTGCAAGGCAGTCCACCCTTTGAAAAAGCTTCTCATCTTGGCTTAAAATTTTATTTGGAAAAAAAAAGAGATTACAATAACAAAGTACTAATTGATAGTTCAGATCTGCTACGTGAGCACATAAGAACCGAAGACTAAGACTAACATATCTATATATGGAGAATATGTTTGCAGAATATTAAGCTTCCACAGCAAATGCTAGACAGGAGAATGCCCTGGCTGAGCAAAGTGATCCATGAGTAATGATTCCTGCACTCGTGGAGCTCTAGTGCAATCAACAGATCAGGAGCTGGTGTCAGCAGATTAAATGTCAGAATCACATCCTGAGGAGTGATTGAGAAATTGTCTGAGACTAGTTATTGCACTAAAATATGTTGATGTTGTGTTCTTTGGCAGGAGAAAAACTAATTAGGGAGTTACAAAGCACCATGAGCATCATCTCTCGGAGTCCCATGGCAGAATTTTAATACTCGTGCCAGTGGCAAAAACCTGATTTCCTGCAGACAGATGGAGCTGGGAGTTGCTGAAACCCTTTAAGACCTCCAAAGGAAGTGCAGCACAGCTTCTCTCTGGTCTTCTCTTGTTCTCTTTGCTTTCTGTTGTTTACTTTGCTAATTTGCCTGAAGCTGTTTGTTCTGGTTAGTTTGTATTTGCTTTAGAAGATGTTGCTCAACACAGATTGCATCTCGTGTTTGCTTTCTATATTCAAGCACCGCTGCCCTCGTAGTCCAAAGTTGTCTGCAGTACCAAAAGCTCAGGCAATTCACCCTGGGAATAAAATCCCTTTGATTATCCTGGAAATGAAATGCAATCAATTGTAGAGTTTAAAGTTGGAAGGTGAGCTTTAATTACGCTGGATACTTGTCTGTGGTGTCTTTAAACAGTATTAACATACAGGTATAGGGGGATATATGGGGGATGGGTAGGAAATGGAACATGGTTTTTGCACTGCTGCAGGAGCTCAGGGGGCGAATCCTGCCCATCATCCAGGGACGGAGCTGCTCCTGGCCCCTGCTGTGCCCAGAGCTTTTGGGAGCACAAAATCATGTTATGTGAACTTACAGCCACTGGGACTTTTAATTTTCTAAGAGAACAGAAAAGGCGGGTAACGAGCCTTCCTTCAGAGGAAGTACGTTCACTCCCTTCATCGGCTTTGCTGGCACAGCCCCAGTATGCACAACCACAAAAAGCACGAAAACTGCCGCATCTCTTAAAAGCAGAAATATTGCTTGATTCCGGAAATCCGTGATTCCGAAGATCGGTATTTTAAACAAAATAATTATCCCGAGGAACATTCGCAGCAGGCAAGGCCGGAGGGGCCGAGGCGCGGCGGATCCGCCAGGTGGCGCTGTGCGCTCGCGCCGGCGGCGCAGCGGGAGAGGCCGAAAATCCCGGCACGGATCAGGGCGGGAATCTCGGAACGGATCCGGACGGAAATCCCGGAACGGATCAGGGCGGGAGTCCCGGAACGGATCAGGGCGGGAGTCCCGGAACGGATCAGGGCGGGAGTCCCGGGATGGATCCGGGCGGGACCGGGTGGGAATACCGGCACAGATCCACGCGGGAACGGTGGGAATCCACAGATCCACGCGGGAATGGATCCACCATCGAGAGTCTTACTGAGGTGCTGTTTGTAACACCCACCTGGTTAGGAAAGTGCATGGAATTCCTCCTTTAATTTTATCCCTTGAAGCTGTCCTGCTGTCCTGTGGTTTCTTTCTCTTTTTAGTTTTATTTCCGATGCTCAATGTGCCATCCTAGGAAATAAGCCTTTAACTGGTGGGACAACCTATTGCTTTCTCTTACAAATCCACTATATATATATGTATGTGTATATATATATATTTATATATTTATATATGTATGTGTGTGTATATATATATATATATATATATATATATATATATATAGTCTCAGTTTTTTTATTCATCTCCATCTGCAGATGTACCTCTATAAATCGACGGAATGTTGCTATATGTAATTACAAACATGCACACACCCAACAATTGAGTATAAAAAACTATTTAAAAACTAAAAACATAACATGTTTTCAGTGGCAACTAAATGGGTGTTGTTCATCCTTTAAAAAAAAAAAAAAAGAGACTTCCCACAAAGGGTTGATAATGCACAACAGAAATTTTGCCATATTTGCTTTAAATATTAGCATAAAGTTTATTGTTTGTAAGAAACAATAAAGTTTCTGAAAATACAATTTTTTTCCAGTCCCTCATCCCTTGGCCCCTAACATCAATGTATTGTGAATAAAAAAAAAAGTGTACTTTTTCTCATTCTTCTTTTCTCACCCTTATGTCTATACACACTCAGAACTTCTTTCAGAAATCCTACCCAAAATGAAACTGCGAAAGCAAAAGAAAAAAAATATGTAATAGAATTTTGATCATGAAAAGCAATTTTATGATCTATATTAAATAATTTTTATCCAGGAACTTTAGAACTTTCCTGCTTTTAATCATACACTATTACACCCCTCTTGAAAGGCAGAGGTTTTGGGTTCAGAAGAGTTTCAATGGATGAACTACTGCTACTACTACATGGAAACCAGTTACTGATTGAAATAATATCCAGAAATCACCTGAGAGGCAGATGCAAAGTTCTGCAGAATACCTGTGGTATTCTTTTTGTGCTGTTTTATTGAAAAATTCTGAGGGAAAAAAATGACACTGAGTGTAGAAATATGAATTTAGGATTATTGAATAGTCAGTCATGTCGGCTTCATGGTATGGTTTGATCAGCGCAAAGCAAGGAAGGTTTGCAGAATATCACCGAGATCTGATAAGGACTGAATTTTTAGATTTACGTTCTTATTTTTTTAAATTAAATTGGATAGCATTCCCCATGTGTTTTTAAACATGTGTTTTATAGAACACAGATTGGTGTTTCAACCCTTTTGGTGTCTATCTTTTAGCTATGATGCATATTTGCGTGGAATGGTATTTGGCAAATCAGTTTTTCACCGAACAAAATCTAATTGTGTGATGAGAAAGCTGTCCTGAGTTCAATCGTATAAGCGGTTTCAACGAGTTTGCCTAATTTCAGCTCCATCTCAATTTATCTTTTTCATTTTTCTCAGCAACCTTATTTCAACCTGTAATTTGAACCTTTGAAATACAAGGGGAGAAATCTATCAAACAGTAGGGATTAATGATGAATATATTTCTTTTAACAAGAGCAGAAGACTATTCTGGAAAAAATTATGTTCAAAGACTGGTTATATTATACATTTGTATTACTTTTGCAAAATTCATGCTATTTTATGAAATATCTTGCTGAAGAAATCTGTTTAGCTGTTTTCCATCTTCATTCCTTTAATGGGACAAAAAATAAAGTGAGAAAATTGCATGTCTCTGTTAAACAGAAGGAAAGGTTATCCCAGAACTTTGCATTTATCATCTGATCATGTGCAAACCTTGTTTAGTGCAGGAGTAAATGGAGTCACGTTAAATTTGTTGTGAGCTTGAGCCTCTGACAGTGCTCATTTTATCAACAAAGACAAATGAAGGAGCAGAAATTGTAGCACGGCCTCTGCTATTTCATCATTGTCAACCTTAAATACAATCATTCACTGCTGATAGATTTTTCTCCTTCCTTCTGCCACTAATACTAAGCTGTCAGAATCACTCTTGATATGGTCCACAGCCCCAGTAGCAGTGATTAAAAAAGAAGGAATGAAATTAGCTTTTTTAATCCCTCTCTTGATAAATATCGTATTTTCAGAGAAGGAACTCTGAAATATCCTCTTTCTTGTTGCAGATGCCATATGATTAAAAAGAGGTGAAAATAAATAGTAGAGTGGTGTGGCATTAAGTTTGTTCAGAAACCAGTGATTAGTGGCATCACACATAATCTTGAAAGACTGAATACTCAGTAGAGAAAGGCACGTTTGGAGGTGCCCAGTGCTGATTCATGTTACTGATAACAACTGCACTGACAGATTGATCTGATGACCCCAAAGAATGACCTCAGGAGCAGAGCAGCTCCTCACCATAAAGGGTCACAGTCTGACCTGCCACTGCAGTGGTTAATATTTTTTTTTTTTTAATTTCCAGTGAAATAACTATTAGGACTTTTTTTTTTATCTACCATTTGCTAAAGGGAAAAGTCGATTGACAATCTTGTGGATAAAAAGTTCACAGTTTGCCAGATAAAAATATGTCAATTGCATGATGCAAACAGGTGGTAAATGTTGGTATTTAGTTACATAGGTTCAGGTCACGTTCAAGGTGAGACAAACTAAATTAGGCAAGGCAAATTTCAAAAAATATTTGTCTATCATACCCTTGCAAAACAGGATATGACTGCCCAACAGAATGTTCATGAAATGAGAGTCTAAGGATTGAGATGTATTTAAACAAAGCCAACTTAGAGCAGTGTAAAATACAAAAAGCTTGAGATGATGAGTTTGAAAGATTGCAAATGTAAAGAAAGGGCCAAACCATCACCCACTGGCAGAGGCTACATAAACTGCTCTGTCTCACAAATTCTGACTGAACAATACAGAAGCATGATGCAGTATAGTAATCTTCTAGAATATTTGGGAGAGTTTTTCTTCAGAAGCTGAAGAGGATGGTAGTAAAGTAAGTATCCACAAATGACTTTTTTATTGCTTTATATAAGTTTAAAAATTATCTGTACCTCTTTTAGGTCTTAATTTTTAGCAGTTTTATGAAGCTTGAACCATTTTTTCCTGAAATACAATCAAGCACAGACAGGAGAACAAGAGTCCAGCCAAGCTTTGCTGAACATGTTTCAAGGAAGACAACAACTGAAGTTACTGGAAATTTGCTTTAGGAATTTGCAGAGTTGAAGCAAATTAGTGGTGACATTCACCTGCCAGTCAGGAAGGCTCATAAGGCTGCACACCTCATAAATTCTTTTAAAGCCCCATTCAGAGAGTTTAAGTGGGATTTAAGTGATGCATGGGACTTTGCAGGGCAAGAACAGGGGTGTGAATTTTGTTTTAATGGCCAGAATGCCAACAGAGTTAGGCTGAAATGAGAAGAGTAGAGAATTGCTCAGCAGCCCCTGTGCCTCTGCAGCCTAATTTAACTGGGTTATTTTGCTGTGTACCTATATTAAAATAAATAGATTTCCCCTCCACAGGATGTAACAGCTATACAAAAAGATCTGAAGGGTAATTATAACATCAGAAGACTCTTCACATTTTCGATTTCATTATTAACTCAGAGCATAAATTGACTGGGAGTGTGAATAAAATTTCCATTTTCAATAGACTTTATGGGTTTTCATCATTTAAAAATTAATGTTCTGTCATCCTCCTTGCATGTTAGGGCAACCCTCTCGTTAAACCTCCAGACCGGCACCAGCCTCACTTCAGAAAGCTGGTTCCTCAACTTCTGAAATGACTTAATAACTGAATTTAATTTCTTATTTTACTGATTGATATCAGCCTAGGACTTCCAGAGGTGCAATAAGAGGGATTTAAAAAGCATATATACTTTCATGATACGGTTTTTGTTTGGTTGTTTTTTTGTTTTGTTTTTTTTTGTTTTGTTTTGTTTTGTTTTGTGTAGAGAAGCCTGAGAGGGGATCTCTCCATTTATATAAACATTTCAACGGTGATTGCCAAGAGGATGGTGCCAAACCCTTTTCAGTAGTGCCCAGTGACAAAATGGGAGCAATGGCATAAAAAACCACAAAAATTCCACCTCAATATGAAGAAGAATTTATTCTCATTGAGGGTGCCAGAGGTCTGGAACACCTTCCTGAGGAGCTCATGGATTCTCTCTCTCTCTGGAGACATTCAACCCCACCTGGACACGTTCTTCTGTCACCTGCTCTGGGTGACCCTGCCTTGACAGGAGGGTTGGACCAGATGATCTCCAGAGATTCCTCTCAACCCTAAAAAATCTGTGATTCACGCAAAGCAATGGTGTTAAAGAAGCAGGGATAGAAGCAGGAAGTACCTTAGGTCACAGAAATAAGGAAATGAAACAGGTAAATTTATTAGACCCCAAACCCCAGCCTAATATTCCTTTAATTGTTGTTGAAAATTTTTTAGAATACTATGCTGGTCATTACTGGAATGGTAAAATATTCCCTTAATCTTTCTGAGGCAAGCCTTGGGGAATAAGATGAAAGGCTGAGTGTCAAACTGAATAAGGAATCAAAGATACTGCTTCTTCTGAAAAGAATAATGAAGTATTTCAAGATGCAAGTCCATCAGGTGTTGTTGAAATGTAAAAGGACAGAAGTGTCTTTTCTCATCTGGTATGAGCTGCTGAAAGTCAAGGGTTGTTTTTATTCCCCATTTTTATTAATCCAGGGACTTCTCTAAGAATATACTTGGTTCTGTGGAGTTATTATCCAGATGGAACTACCAGTAGGGCACATGAAACAGTTTAGCTAATTGAAATACTCTGAAAATGAGGATGGATTGTTTTATATGCTAACTCCACCTCACTGTCATCTCTGTGGACTTAGTTAAACATAAAAGGAAAAAGACACTACACATTTTGGATCCATGTCATGTGAAAGGGGAAATTTCCCCAAATCCTCTGTGTTTGATCAGTCTGCCAGCACCCCAGGAAAAGGAAAACCAAGTAAAGTCAAGTCCTTTGTGCCCAACCAGTTGTCACCATGCCCTTTTGGGCACACTTCACTGAGCACCCCGCTGAACAGGAGGGCACTTTGACTGACTTATTCAGGGATACACACAGAGCATAAAAGAGACCCCTCCAAGTCTTCACCCATTTGTTTGAGGATGGAAATTGCTGCCAACCACTGCTAATTCCCTTGAAGAGCTCACATTAACAGGTCATGGAGCAGCACTTTATGAATGACATTGTCACAGGTTTGAGGATTGCTGGTGATGGCGTCTGATTGTAAAAATGTACTCAAAGCAATACACAGACAATCTCTAATCCCTATCAGAAGCTCGCTCCAGGTAATCACTCAGGGCTCCTGGAGCGTGGCTCTTACCCAACAGGCTGCCCTGTTAGGGAGAAGACAAGTTCAGCCTGATCTCAGCAGGGCATTCTGACCACTTTCCATCCAGGAAATAGCAACATTTCCCACTATAATTTCTATACTCTTAATAACAGTGTCTGTAACTTTCCACTTTAATTATTTTTTTTTTCTACAATCCGTTTTGTGTGTTTATTTAAAATAATGGCAAAAGCAAATATACTTGAAGGGTGAATTTTTTTTTTTTTCTGAATGAGCAGGTTTCAAAAGAATTGTTTGAAACTGTTGCGTTTGGATCATTAAAATTCACTAGAGATAACTAGGGATAATTAACACCAATATTCCTTTTGCATCTTTGTGTAGCAGAAACCAGGGAGAGATTCAAAGTGTGTTTGGAATGGCGTGTTCATTCATGGTTTTATGCCCAGTTAAGAAGGTTGTTGGGGTGCAAATTCACGGGGGGCAACTGGACGAGGGAATTAGTTGCCAGAATTACAAAATACTCACCCTTTGTCTCTTGTCAGAGGGAACAAATGAACATGAAAGAAAAATCATAATGAGAGAGAAAGAAAAGAGTAGTTAGATGCACTTCAGCACTTGAGAATAGCCAGGCTGTTTCCCTTCCTAGAGAAAAATATGCCTTTTCACAGCTTTATGTGCATTGCACATCATATGCAACATCACAATAAATATGTCCCACAGAGCCTGATTTCAAAATATTACACATCAGCTGGAAAAAATTGCAAAACAAATCGGTTTTCTTTAAATGACTGTGGTGTTTAACAGAGTTTTCCTCTCCACAAATGTGATTTATAAGGTTTTTTTCATATGCATTAGTCTTGTTACCTGTAAAATTGATGTGTGTCCTATGATGATATAAATGGATAAAGAAAGGGAGTTTTGTAGCACAGATATTGCAAGGAGAAAACATGACAGAGAGATGAAGTGTCAGAAAAAAGCAATTTTGATTTAGAGAGATCGGTCTGACTTTATATTGCAGATGGGGAACTAGAAAGCGTTCTGGGAGTGTGAGATGCTTCTGAACTACGAATTTACATCCATGTTTTATAACCAATAAATTTATAAGGATTTTGACATGCCAATGTTCACTAAGGAAGATAGATTCTCTTTGGATTGTTTGGTGGGGAGGAGAAAATTTTATCAAAAGCATAACTTTTCACAGTAAAAATGGGCATGATGTTGCATTGTGCAAGGAATAAACAAAATCCATTTGGCTCTGAGCTTTCATAAATATTCTGATCTTATTCCTGTCCATCCATATTACATTGCCATTGATTCTGATGACATAATTTATTTTTTTTCTCTTCCCCAAGGCAAGGAGGCTGCAATGTTCATGTCTGTTGATCTCCTTGCTGGACACCCACAAGAACAGCATTCCAGAAAAATTTTCTATATGTGTCTCTGCTGGATACTAAACGTTCTTGACACCCTTGAACACCCACAGGAGGTGCTGAGACACCAAAACCCCACATTTTAAACAAATGCCACTGGAATTTGGGCTGGAATACCCAGAGAATAATGGCAGATTGTAACTAAATGTGCTACAAAGACAATTTCTTTCTGTGGAAAAGCAGATTTTTGAAAAATAAAGTATTTTCTTAAAGTCTTGTCTCCAAGTGTACTTTTAAATTTCTTTGTAGTATTATCTGGATAAAGACATTAAGCCAGTATTTCCTAAGTTATTTCAGAGGGTACTCTCTGATTTCTTGATCCATACATCAAATAATTTTTAAAAAGTGTACTTCCCATCCAAATTTCACTGTTGTCTCTGAGTTTGAGCTGTATATGTCACAGAGTTCAAAGACACAGAAGAAACCTTGCTCAAATCTCTTTTCCTTATCTCTGAAACCCCCCTTCTCTTTAACACATGAATACAACCATTGTAGATTAGAAAAAAAAAAGTTATCACACAAAAAATATTCTTATCTAAGTAATCTATTCTTTTTCCTCATATCCCATCAACAGTTTCATTCTGGATGAGGAGATCAACACATTTTCTTCAATATTGAGTGCAAGAAAACTGTTTGTCTTCATTTGAAGGTGACAGATGTGTTGTTGCAAAAGAACAAGCATAAAGCAGAAAAGAACTTCACTCACAGTTGCACATAATGATATTCCAGTTAATAGTTAATGACAATGTTGCACATTTCTTTGTTATTTTTGTGTCTAAATCCTGAAAATCTAATTAGTTACAAATGCTGTAATGTTATAGCATGATGTGCCACTTGTGCCTTATGGCTTTCAAGGAGTTTAAGCATGTAAGAGAGTTGAATAGCAAATAGTTTTTGTTATTAAAAAGAGTAAATATAGGCAAGATAGAGAAATAGTATTTTCATCATGTGTCCTTTTTTCTGAAAGAAACTATTCAAGTATATATTAAAAACCACAGTTAAATGAGAGCTATGTCATTATAGCACATTCAGTTGGTGTCTAAGAAGAAAATAAATAAATGAAATTGATTTCTGCTAAAAAGTCTGTTTTCCTGGCTCTGCCTGAACAAATGCTTGAAAATAAGTTATTTGACTTTGGCCCCACACAGGACTCAGTGGGCTCACAATTTTTCTTGCATTCCAAGCTCTGGAATAGTTCTCTAAATGCCATAAATGCTCCTAGGCCCCTGGCTATGAACAGATCTACAGATGTGGACAAGATAATGCAGTAGAAGGCAGGGGAATTTACAGCCCACCCCTCACCTCAGTTCCTAATAGATGATTAATCTAGTTCTTGTCATTTTCCCAGCATGATTTTTTAAAAATAAATATACAGCAGGAATATTAAAAGAATTTTAAAGAAAAGAAAATGTGAATGTAATGGAAAAAGGCACTTTTCTCTCCATTCAGATAGTGTTTTTTGGAATTTGCCTGTCTTCTTGGAGAGGATCTTCAGCGATTATTTTCATCAGGTTGATGCAGAGCTTATCTTCACCTCCCAGTCATAAACAGCAAGGAGAAAATAAAGGGTGGAGGTGGAAGAGAGGGGAAATGAGACTTGTGAGAAGAGGATGAGAGAAGGGTCATGAAACAGAGCTGTGGGGATTAGTCAGGGAAGGAGATTTGATGGTGAAGTGGGAAGAGAGGAGTCACTGAAGGAGGAGAAACAGAATTGTTGTGAGATGTACTAAATTATTCTAAAGGGGACTGCAAGTAAAAACAAGATGCTCCAGAAGGTATGGATGGAGCAAAGTGAGAAGGATTTCTAGAAGATAGGTAGATGGTAGTAGTTTAATGGGAGGGATTAAAAAATATTTTTTACAGAACAGAAAGTTTAAAACATTATAAAAATATTGCCATTATTTGTACATTTATGCAATGTGTTATTTGCAATAGCACTTTCAGATGCCATTTTTCTTTCCCATCTGCATTCTTCCAGTTCCACTGAGAGATATTTGAATTTCATGTCCTTCACATTCTGTGTTTACAGAAGAAGGAAAGTAACATGGTTTGAATTGGTATTATTTCTTGAACATTATGACAAAGTTAACTTGACAGTGAAACTTTTCAAAGTGACACAGTTTTGCACATTCCTTTCCAATATTTGCTATTCCTAATTATTTATATTACGTGGAGTTATTTGTGCCTGCTGTATTTATTGTACCAGGAAATATTTCAGCTTTAAAGAGAGCAGCACTCTATTCAACTGACTCTGGCTTTTACCTAATGATCCAATAAGTTGGTGAGTGTTTGATGTGTACATATTGTGTTTCAGGTCTCAGTGGGAAGTTGCCAAGACTTTTATTGAGTGGTAATATTTTCCCCTTGCTGGTTTTGGATTTCTCCGAGGATCAGCAGTTAACACAGCGTTTTCTCTTACAATTAGATTAAAGTGCCAGTGATTTGTTTTTCCTCCATTCAATTTTTTTAATTAGGTCATTCTTTAAAAGGTTATCTTAATATAGTAAATGCACTACCTCTGTGAATGAGGCAAGCTAAATGATGCATGGGTTTTTGCTATTAGGGCTCTGTACAAAACACTTCCACAAAATTTCCATCTTGGTAGAAATAACGATAAGCTGCAAGTTACAGACTTCTCCTCACAAGTGCTAAGCTTGCTTGTAAGCAGTAAAAAAAAAAAAAAATCACAGATATAGAAAGAAAATCTTTAATCTTTTGGGCTCAGAGGCTGATCTCTAGCAGCCTGCTCCTGCTTTAGTGAGCAGGTTTTATGGTGGCTTATATTAGTTAAGGATCTAACCTAGGAGGCTGTGCAAATGCCCATTTCAGGTTTAGTTTTTTATTGCTACTGCTTCCATTGGTGAGCCACAGTCATAAACAGCAAGAAAATTTTAGTTGGATTATTTTTATACTCTAGGAATGGATTTGGAATTATTTGAGTAGGTGTTTGTAACTCAGTGGGGTTTGTTGAAAAAATGTTACTGAAAGCTTGCAAACTTTTCTGGCTTAGCCTGAGTTGCAATTTGTTATTAATTTGTTTGTTTGCAGATCAGTCTTCAAGCTTTCTCTCTCTAACAATATAAAGAAGCAACTTTACAAGGTGGAATCATGCAAAGTAGAACCCACACTTGCCATCGTCCATCCAGTGTGACCAGCTAAAATGTTCTGTCTATTTAGCATAACAAATGCAATCAAGCCATTTAATTAGCTGATGTTGATATTAATTAGATAGCAAACATTCCTGGTGTTTTAAATGCTGCATAAAGACACAGAGGAAAGACACAATTCCTGCCTTAAGAAAGTCTAAGAGAGTCACAGACTCCTCCAGGCAGCTCCAGAGGTTCACCTTAACACCACCTGGGGAATTTAACTTGTTTCATTTATGCAGTGGATATTGTGGTGACAGAATTTACAAGAGTACATGGGATGATTGATCACATTGAAATCTGGATGTGTAACCTTACAGGGCTGGAGGAGACAAGCATTACAGCTGATATGCAAAGGTGTGGGAAGGTAAAAAGGCAAGTAAAGGAGGATTTTGTCTCTATTAGACAGAATCCATTAGAAATTCATGGTTTCTAGACTAAACTGTGACCCCTATTGCTTGTTTTTGTGTGACAGTATTTGTGTGAAGGGGCCAGGAGGCTCTGCTTTCTGTGTTTGTGAACAGAAATATTTGAAGCTTCTAACTGATTGCATTTCAGTGTGTCACAGCACAACTGCACTTGTTTCCTGGGATTGTCAGAGAGCTGCTTCATGGGTACTTTCAGGTGTGGGTGTCAGAAATTAGAGCTTAACATAGTGATATTCCTTTAACTTCTCTGAGATTCCCTGTAAACACTGATATATATGTGAATATTTGCAGAGAAGATGTTTCAGCCACGTGTACCCAACAAAAAAAAAAAAAACCAAAAAAATCCAAAAAAACCAAAAAAAAACCCCAAAAAAACCCAAACCAAACCAAAAACAAAACTAAACAGACAGACAAGAAGAAAGAAAGAAAGAAAGAAAGAAAGAAAGAAAGAAAGAAAGAAAGAAAGAAAGACCCAAGAAAAATTAAGTCTTTTGATGGCCATTTTAATTTATAATTACAGACTCTTAATTCCAATAAACCACATGCCCACAGTATGGGAGCTATTATTATTCACACTGGCAAAAGTTTTGGCCTTTGTGATACGAAAGTGTATAGTCAAGTAAAAGATCTGAAATAATAGAATGCCATATATTAATATCTCAGTGAAAGTTACCCTTTTTATTTTGTAAATTTCTTTTTAGCTTGACTATTATAAGTTACAATTGACCATTTTATTTTAAATTATTTTGATCTTTCTGTATTGTCTTCAGAAATGTGCATCAGCATGTAAGTAAAGTATACTTAGTGGCAGTATTTGAGATTTGAGTTAATAAAGACTGCAGTATGGAAAAAAATACGAAATGGCCACTAAATAAAAGGTTTGAGAGTTTGTGAGAATGTTGTATTAAAAATAAACTGTCCAGACTTTGCTACAAGGCAAATCTGTCTGCAATAGTTTATTATCTTTTATGTTTTCTGCAGAGACAGTAGATCAATAATTAAAAGAAGTTACAGGACATACAGATTAGCTATGGGAAGCAACATTCTTAAATACTGATGAAGGACCAAGGGCCTGAAGCACCCCCTTTTTTTTAGCTGGTATGTTTAAATCAGTGAGCAGATAGATCCAGGAGAAGAAAATCATTTGTGTTAATTTAGTTCTGAGCTGTACTGATGGTTTGATGAATAACATAGGCTTTATTTACTAGAATTATACCTGGGATTCTTATTTCTAAGTAAAAGTTGAAATCTTGAAAAAAAAATAAAAGAGCTTTCAACAGATTAAAAAAGGTGATTACACTGCAGAGGAAATGGAAGGTTCCTTAAAAATCCTAGAAGTCATTTGAGATTTTCTAGCTCATCAAGGAAAACTGGTGAGTTACTGCCCCAGGGAGAGAAGCTGAAGGAGATTAGCTCTTTTTATCATCAGTTTCATTTCTCAGTGGTGAAGCCAAAAAAGAAAATCCTTCCATAGTGATAAAAAGCCAAGATCTGTCGTCTCAAAGATCCTAAGTTTTTCCTTTCTCACAGGGTGTGCTCTGTGGAAGTCACCAGCCTCATTTTAAAGGCTGAGTAACCTGGATGTGGGGTCACTGATTTCTGTGGGGTCACTGATTTCTGTACACACAGAGGGGCAGAGGTGTCAGTGACATTTGTCTTCAATAAGCTGTTGAGCATCTGATTGTAAACATAAATGTTTGATGATGGGTCAGCCCTCCTCTCCTTGGACCACAAGGGGCAGGTGTACACCAAATTAAGAAAGCTCTTGATCATTTAAGTAAGGTGGGATGCACAGGGACCATTAAAAATTAATTGGAAACATTCAGGTAAGGAATTCTGCTCCGTGCCATTCTTGAGGCAGCCAGCTCAGGTCTGTTGTCATTCCTCTGGGACTGGGCATGCTGAGCAGGACCATGTTACCATGGCACAACCAGTGACTGACCCAGCTAAAACACCTCTGAATGATTGAGTTATAGGCAAAATATACGAAAAAAACCTTAAAATATTCTTTATCTATTTCCTCCTAACCCCTGGCCCTCATGATGAACATGGTAGTGCTGGATTAATAGTTGGACTTGAGACTCACAGAGGTCTTTTCCAATCTAAATAATTCTACGTTCCCTGCTTTCCACTTCCTATATTCCCCCAAGTCTTCAGCATTTTTTCTTTTATCATCATTCACCACTATCCCAGGTGTTTAAAATGAAGTTACACAAAGCAAATACACAAGCATTTAAAATGAGGTTACACAGAGCAAACACACAAACTAATTTGCTGATCTTTGGCTGTCCAGTGAGCCATCACCTGTCCTGCTTTGCTTTCTGAAGAGAAATGTTATTTAGAAAAATAAATATTGTATAATTCTGTTCTAGGAATTTCCAGAGAGACATGTTAGGTTGCCTCATAATTAGGACCCGATTCCTTGATCATCCCTTTTTCCAGTGGTTACAACCCCTTCAAAATTGTAGATGAAGAGTGGCTTATGTGGAAAATAAGCAACTATAAATATGGAAGAAAAGCCTAATAATATATGAGAAGGGTGAAGTGAAGCTATACTGGTATCTCATAACTTTGACTCATTTTGACCCCTTAACAGGCATTTTTTCTGGTACGATTCGTATTAGTTTAAGTGACTAAGTATCTTTATATTCCTTTTAAAAGGATATTTTTTGTGAATTTTTTGATATGTTTTTCTATGAATGGCAGATGTTTAGAAAAAAAGTCAATCATAACAATCTTATTCCATTTTTTCTGCCATCTGTCACAGCAGAGTTATGCCACAAAAGAATACTATCTAAACAAACATTTAAAAGAATTACATCTAAGTCACAAAATATCTTTTGAAACATTCTGTAGCTTGATTTTTTTCTGTTTTCAGCCATGTGGGTATCTTCTTTTCCCAACACTGAAAATTCTTCTGTGTGGAGAAGAGAAAGGAAGCCCAATTCAAACACTTGAATCTTTTTACTTTGCACAGCGTGTTGTACTTCATTCAGAAGGATCCACTTGAAATTTAAAATAGCACTTCACACTTAATCACATTTCACACTGCACAGGGTGTGCTAACATTTGTGCTTATGGAAGGAGCAATAATATGGATGGGAATGAAGTATTTGATGCTTATTAATACAAACTAATACCCACGTGAGTCACACAGGACTACAGCAAAAAAAAAAAAAAAAAAAAAAAAAAAAAAAGCTTCTGGCATTTGAGATCACGTTCTGCCCACAGGGACATCAAATTTCCACTTACACATGAGGGCTTCTGAAGGCAGAACTTGGTTCCATATTTCACAGAACTTCTGCTGACTGGCAACGTATGAAAATGAGGACATATTGAGCTGTGTGCAGCGAGACTGATGTGTTTAAGAGAGTCTTAATAGACACAAATGAGAGGAAAATTAGTCTGTGAACACAGTGAGGACAGAGTTGTTGCTTAATTTTACTGATTTAGTCATCATCTTGGATCAAATAGGATCAAACAACTCAAAGGGTCAAAGGCTGTCTTCAAAGAGAAGTCATGATGGATAATATGAACTCCCTGGATGAAAATTAATTTGGACTTGCTTTGTGAATTTTCCATGTATCCCAAGTATTTTCCAAGCATATAAAAGGACAGGCTCTGACACATTTATTTGGCATACTTTTGGAAAAAAATAAAAAAAGAAAAAAAAAGAAAGAAGAAAAAAAGCTATTACAGTCATAGCAATTGTATTTTTGTGCATAATATCGGATTATATAAAAAGGAACACTTTAATATATTTCTTTGCCAATGGAAGATCGCTTTAAATGCAATACTTAACAGCATTTAGTCCAACCTAGATTAGAACTCCAAGTGATGAAATAATAGGTAACTCTGTCTCTTCAAATATCTGGGCATTGTGCAGAATGTCCAGCAGAACTTAAGTTCCTTTCAATGCCCAGTTTTCTGTTACTCAACAAATGAACTGCACTTTTTTCATGCACTTATTAAAAGGTTGGAGGAAAGTATTACTTTTGCCCAGTGCCTTATTAAAAGGCAAATATTATCTTGGTTTTCTTACAGAAATCCTATCTGTAGTCTTTGGGATTATTGTTAATTCATTACAGATAAGAATATTTTTTAATATAGTAGGTTCTCTATACTTTTAATAGAAAATGTAAATGTACATTCCTTATCAAAAGTGTCATTCATAAAATTTATATTGAATTTTTATGCCAATTAATTCTGTTCTTTGGAAAGATTCAACAGTAGCAGTAATAATTTTCAGTCTTGATGCAATCATTCTAAGCACAGAGAAGAAAGACATTTAGCTGAGGTTTTCATCTGTACATCTCTTTCTCCCTCTGTGTGCATGTTGCAGGACCTGGGTGGATTCAAGGTGATAAGCCCTTGAGAGAGCCATAATGTGATTATCTTGCCAAGAGGTGGCAGAATAAATAAGATTATCCATAACAAGCTTAGCTTCTGATGAGTTCAAGCTGAGCTGATACACAAAGTCCTGACACAATTGTAAGGTAATAACAGAAAAAAATACACATTTGCAAAGGAGAGAGTGCTGCTTGAACTGCAAAACCTTGCATGATTAATGCAAATTCACCTACAGCCTTTCACATAGAAGCTTTACTGCATTTTCCACACTTCTTTCACAGACTATTCCAGGATGAGCTTTAAGTTTCCTTATGCATATAGAAATTTGAATTACTGAAAGTGAGAGTATTTTTAGCTTTCTAACTTTTTTTTTTGTTGTATAACTTGAAGAATGGTGCAGCATTTCTTTGAGTTTGGGGTTATTCGTAATCTGTGTTTGAAAATGAATTATTTTGATCAATTGTGTTTATATGATCATGCAGATCATAAAAGAGACCAGGCTGTCCTCCTGGATCATGAAGACAACAACTAAAAGTCATCCACTCATGTTCCACGAGGGACAGAGGGCATGCTGTTAAATTAATTTGAATTTTTTTGGTAATATCCATTTTTTACTCTTCCTTGCATAATCTGTCTTTAACTCCTGCAGTTCAGACACCTATTGCTCTTCTTTTCTCTTTATTACCCCAGCTCCACAGAAATGAATGGAAAAATTGTTTCTGTGAACACTAATTTAATCTGCAGTACTTAATTCAACCTTTTGGATAAAAAGGAACATGTGCAACTGTTCTCTCTCATATAACACTACCAAATAGCAAAAAAGTTTATGATGATTGGTTTTGTAATAAGGCTGTTGTGAAAAAACTCCAGCACAGAAATTAAGAGGATCCTTAAGTAAAAATTCCACAATTTCAATATGGAAAAAATCCAAAAAGTTTTCCAAGCCAAGCTTTTCCAGTACTAACAACAGACCCAGATGGAACACCTTGATTTCCCGAAGCACAGTTTGTAGGTTTATTGAGACCATTGGTTATTTTGTCATGTCATGGTGCAGGAACTCAGAGGCAGGACGAATTTTTGGCTAAAAATTTATATAATCAGTTTGGAGCCTGACAAAATTCTCCAGGTCATGATAAAATCCATATTTTCTAAATGGTTTCTAGGATGAGAGACATTTTCTGAGCCGACAATGCCTTGAGCTATTCACTGCCTTGTGCCAAGGGAAGTAAGTATTTTAATTAAAAGAAACAGTGGCTTTAAGGCTCAGTTGGGAGCAAAAATCAATATCAGATATATGTAGATTATTAATATAAAACAGATAAAATGCATAACTTTTCTAACTTTGCTGTTGAAGTGCCTGAAATAAATGCCTGAGAAGCAGGTAAAATATGCAGGTAAGAAAAACATAAATGGATCGATTGTTCTGTAGAACTTACTTTTTAAAAAAGAGAAAGTATAAAGATTTCAACATCTATCTGGACAGAAAGAAGAGAACCTAATGATACTGCATTCGAGGTTTTATCTCCTAGAGCTTCTTTCTATTAAAAAACAGCAAAGGGAATGTCTCAACTTCATATGTATTTCAACACAGGTTGATCAATATTGCAAATCTGTTAAATAGAAGCTAGAACATTGTCACTGATGATGTATAATTTAAATAGGAATCATTTAGATTTCAGGCATGTGGAACGCCAGAACTCTTCAACAGCCTTAATAACAGGTCAGAATCCTATTTCACAGGGTGGAATCTTATTTCAGAAGTAAAAAGGTTTCTTTATAGATTAGAATTATTTTTTTTTCTGCAGTGTATGCTTTAATAAGCAAATATCTAATCTGCATCTATTAAAAAGTACTGATCCTCCAGAGATGAACTTTTTTGTATAATTATGGAATTAAATTCACAATGTGGTTTGTTTTTTTTTTTCTTAAGCCAAAGCTAAATTGTTTGTGTTTGGATTCTTTTGGGTTTGGGTTTTTTCCCAAGTAAATAATAACACATGAATTCCTCTAACAATCAACAGACACATAGAGCAAACCTCTGTTGTTATTACTTTTTTCTGGTCAGTTGAAATTCTGTCTTCTGATCACACGACAAATGGACTCTTTTTAAAAATAATCATTGACTATTAATAAAGTTAAGGAAAACTTATTGTAGAAGGCAAGAAAGTGTAGAGTAACATTCCTTTTTTCGCTCTATTGCTGTGTGAACATGGAACTGGGATGATTCTTCTGTTTCTAAAGTGTTAAGTAAAAGCCTTTAAACAGTTCACAGTAGAAACAGAACTTAATGCATTGGCATATTTATATTTTATTTTTGGCTGTTGTTTAAAAAGGTGCACTGGAAGGGGTATGAAGCAGTGATATCCTTGCAGTTAATTTTAGTGTGAGTGAGGTCAGACTCCCTGTGTTCAAAGGAACAGGCAAACTGCTGTTAGCAGAGGCTTTGGACGTGTCTGTTCATCAGTGTCTGCAGAGAAATATGTGGTCCTGCAGACAATCCATGGTGAGGTTACATAGCTGCCACCTGGTACTCTAATGAGATGGAAAGCAATTAAAAATAATTACTACTGCAAACTCATTAAAATTCTGTAGGTTTGTTCGACTCTGGCCCCTCATAATTGCTGCAGAACATTTAAATGTATCTCAAAAATTACAGTGAAACTCACTGATAGTCTAAATCATGAACTAAGAGGGAGTATGAATCCCAAAGGTTCGTTCCAAGGAAGATATTTAATAGCGATAAACCACCATGGTATAGTAATGAAAATGTTATTTCAATATTGTGGGAGTGTTAGGAGTTTCACCACTGAACCAAATCTGAAAGTCTTTTTCTGTGGTTAAAATTTGTGGATATGGAGGTACATACACATGTATATGTTTCTGGACTGGGAGACAAGTTACTCACTTGTGATGTCCTAAGAGAATTCTCAGAGCTTTGTGTCATCTGTAGGAGGCCTCTGATTCCAGTGACAATGGAAAAGGACATTCTTTCCAGGCAGGATCGTGCTTCCAAGCAGCTAAGCAGTAAATGAACACATTTATTAGGCAGGAATTCTTTGGGAACTTCCTTTGGGAGATCTGTTTGAGGTCCCTGTGCTAATAAATGCACTGGAGAATTCATGAGGCTGTCACTGATGGGACTTTAACAAACCCCTTCACTCTGGAGCACAAAGACATTGTGCAGTTCCACTTCTGGCATTCATAGTCAGTGCCATAGTCCCTGTTAAAACAAAGACATCTCCAGGCCTAGAGGAATGAAATTGGGTGTCATTAATAAGATCTCAGAAACACAGAAATCAATTATTTGTTTTTCAGTATTTTAATTTCAAATAGTTTAGCTGAACAAAAAATAAAGAGAGAATGTATACTTTATACAATATATATATATGCCACAGCCTACAGATAGTCTGAGACAAAAGTGAGAATTTAGCTTATAGATACAAAGCTTGTAGTGTTTGCAGAGATGTAATTTTGAAAAATGAGTAATTTATGAAAATTTTGAAGAAAAAAAGATACAATTCTTCCCTACAATTAATAATGACATGAGCTTTAACAATTACAACATTTTGGTGCTGCACAATGATCTTGGAGTTTTGTGACAATTTCTGGGAGGCATTTTTGTTCTGGGATACCTCTTTCCAGAGAGCTGTCAGGTGTCTGGTATGGTAAGGACCATTTGTGCCAGGGAGGAAAAGAATCAAGGTCAGAAAGATTAAGGGACCAGGAATGGGTGTTTTGCCAACATTGAAGAAGGAAGAGGCCTGGGGTTGGATTTTACTGAAATCAAGCTACACACTTCTTACATCCCCTCACACAAGATATTGAACTTCTGGCCTTTGGTGTTCTAAAGTTAAAATGCAAATGTAGTAATGACCAACTGGAATGTGCCATAAACTGAGAAAGCTGCAGGCACAGTTCACATAATTCATCCTCTGTTCTGGAGGAGTTCACTACTGTAAAGTATGATCAGTTATCACTGGGATGGTATGGGATTCTGTAAGAAATACTTTGTTTCGTTTTTTTTTTCCACTGAAATTCAATCCAGATGCATATTTTTACTTTACATTATTTAAGAAATACTATATTGCTGTGTGAAGAAACACCATCTTAAACCAGAGGTGTAATAAGCTAATATTCAACAGCAGAAATGTTCAGATTTTAATTCCTCTTTTTCTTAGTCACAATTTTCCTTCACATCTGCTTGTTCTCATGAAAGAAATAAAGGCAAAACATGTGCTAGGGGATTGACAATTTTTTGTGAAGGCTCTAATCTAATTTTATGCCTATTTCAGACTCAATTATTGATGATGGCACTATTATTTTTGCTATTCTTTTTGTTCTAACTGTATTAGTCTCTGTATCAGCAGAGGCAAGTTCACCACACTGCAAAAGTGTGCTGTCACTTGTCATTACAGAGGACAATAGCTACACACTACAACAAAAACTGCATGTTTTGTCACAGTTTTACATGCTTCAGGTATATAATCATGTGCTGTGTTTTGGCAGCCAGGAAGGCAATGTAACACATCAGCAGGAGAGCTGAAATGGCCTTCAGCAATATGTGCAAGTTCCAGCAGTGAAATACTGCTTTCTGTGGGCCTTTTGTATTTATATTCAAAATGCTGCAGCACAATAACAATAGTTGAACACAGTCAGAGGTCTAATGAATTAGATTTTTCCTTGGCTCTGCTGAAAACACATTTAGCAGTCTCAGCAATGGCAAGCCCATCTCATTAAATTAAGTGCCTCAGCCACCAGTGCCAGCAACACTCCATAAGGCTTATGCACTAAAGTTTTTGGGATATTGCTCATCTGGCACATGTCCCAAAGAAATGATCATCTGCTTTTTTAGAGAACCATCAATAAATATTTGAGGATCACCAAAGGTAGATGGCAGGTTTGTACGTTGAGGTGAGGGAGGATGAAAAATGTGAAGAGTTATCTAGACTTGTCCCTAGAATATTTTTATACTTCTGTCCAAGAGAATTGTTCATTTGATATAGGGCCACATTTCATTGCTTTTATTTATATTAAGATATAATCATGTTGGTTTAAGCACTATTTATCTTGCTGCAAAATGTTTTTCTGTGTTGCTCTGAAGGAAGGAATTCATCTTTAAATTATCTCAAATATAAATATATTTGGAAATGCTGACCCAAACCTGCTGCAGAAGTATCCCCATGGTTTTCAATCAGATAAACTGTTTGTGGAGAACTGAAGCCTGTGGGAAGGACTCGTGTTGGAGAAGTTGGTGGAAGGCTTGGGAAGGACCCCAAAATGGGGCTGCAGGAAGGAGTGGCAGAGACAAAGCTTCATGAACTGACATCCAACCCCATTCCTCACACTTCAGTCCCTCTCAGAGGTGAGGAGAAAAAAAGTCATGAATGAAGTTGCGACTGAGAAGAAGAAGGGTTGGAGACAAAGTGTTTGTTAGTTCTGTTTTTACATCTCACTATTCCATTCAGTTATAAATTGGCAATGATTTCATTTTCCCAAGTGGAGTCTGTTTTGCCTGTGATGGTAATTGGCAAGTGATCTCCCTGTCCTTACTTTAACCCATAAATTTTTCCATCATGTTCCCTTCCATCTTGCTGATGAGAGGGTGAAAAAGTCTCTGGCAGAAAGCTAAAGCCAAATCACCACAGCTGACACACACCAGGATCTGATTGCAATAAATGGCATTTCTGGAGACCCTTTAACTTGGGGTTGATAGAAAAACTGACATCTGATAAACAAAAAGTGTCTGAAAACTGTGAGAAAGGTTGTGTAAATTTGAGAATTGCTACTAGAATTTGCAAACAGGATGTCATAGTAAAGAAGTTTCCAAAATGGATTGTGAGGTTAGATTTTCTTCCTGCTTCTAAGGGGAAAACTAAGAAATATTGCAAATTCCTTTACTACTTCTTCAATTTCCAGAGTGTTTAAATGTGTGAGTTTGGAATGTCTGCTGTACCAGGCAGTTTTAATTGGCTTTTAATTGTAAAGGAAAGTTGACAGGTATCTGTCATTCTGTTAAGGCTCTGTAAGGGCAGCAGGTATAATCACACGACATCTCCAAACAAAGGAGTGACTGCAGGTTTTAATGGCTGAAATTCCTCAACTTCCTAGTCGTGTCACCAATTTCTTTTAAATACAAGTTTTACAGCATGATATCTTGGATTTGCAAAGGATTTTTTCACAACTTGAGCAATTTGCAGTTAATTCAGCAGGAAGTGTAACATCCTCAGGGTTTCATGTTTCTTGGACTGTGTGGGGATTTGATACCCTGGCTGGTCAGCTGGAGTTGAAAAAAAAGAAAAAAAAAGTTTTTTGCTGGTTGCCCAGTGAAATAAGGATCTGATTCAGCTACAGGAAGAGTGGCTGACTGGCTGGTGTCAGAAGTGCACTGGACTACTTTCAGGAAAGGAAACACATTTCTTCAGCATAAGCACAGGATCAGCTCTTATTAATTGACATGTGCCTCATGCCTCATGTAAATTATGAAATGTTATTCTTGAAGCAAAATCCTAGATAAATTCTGAATACCAGAAAATTTTAAAGCCTGAGAAGAATACATGTGGCTCTTATGAACCATCCCATGGACGATCGTATCTGTTTTATATGCATGTTTTAAACTGGGAAGACTTTGGCCTTGCAGCTTGGGAGTGTCCCTTATAAGTGAACAGGAGTATAGAAAATCATGGAATTATGGAATTCTGTAGAAATTAGAGCAAATGCCTATAGATTAAGAATATTATGATGGTTCTTGAGCTATTTTATAGCACTCAAGATATAGTGAGCTATAACCTCAAACCTAGTAAGATTTATATTGGTGGAAAAGGAGAGTTTTAGTCTTGTATTTCATTTCACCTGAATGTGATGACAAGCCTGGTGGGCAAATTATCTGATTGACCCTGAATTGCTGCTGACTTCTGTGAGAGCTAAATACAGTGATCCTTCTCTTGAACCCAACATTCAAAACTTTACAGCTTTAATGGGTTTTTCACCAGTAAAAATAGCTGTGAAATGAGTCTTTGTGTGGCAGATAAGCTATGCTAAATACCAAATCCAAGCATGATAAAATAACATAGAAAAATCTTGTCTGCTTTAAGATTAACCAAAACAGGGACTTTAAATTAAGTGTGGTAAAAGCACCAGTTAATTTTTAATATTAAAAGGAGAAATCTTAGAGGCACACTGGTTAGGCTTTAAGTCTCATCATTTTACTGTTAAAAAACCTCTATGCAAGTAGATTGCTTGATTCATCAGCAGACATGCTGCTGGGAAAAGCCAGGAATGACCCAGGAAGTGCTGTGTAAAAGCCTCCATTTCTCTGTAACTGGTCTGTCACGACTCACAATATACAAATGCCAGCACTTTCAGCAAAGAACTTACTAACTGCCTTGAATTTTGCCACAAAGTTTTGCTAGGCATTTAGGGAAGACTGTGATAATTTTTTTTTCTCTTTATCCATTTTCACTTTCCCAGTTTAAGAGAGATTAGCTAAAGGATGGGTAGCATTTTACAAGAGCAGTATTGAAAATTTGACTGTCTTGCTTTAGAACTCCTCAAATTTGTGTAAACTGTTTTTTAAACAGTGGTTAACTCAGCAAGAATTTGAGTCTAGATGTCCAGATATTTGATTTTGCTTAAAGGTAATAAAACTAGACACTGAAGATTAAATTAAAAAAGGTAATATTAAAATGCAAAGGGGGAAAAGAACTGCTTTGGTTATCCCTGAATTGGTCAGACCCTTAGATCAGATAATTACTGTAGTCTTTGTTCCAGCCATCCCATCCCATCCCATCCCATCCCATCCCATCCCATCCCATCCCATCCCATCCCAATCCCAACCCATCCCATCCCATCCCATCCCATCCCAATCCCATCCCATCCCCACCTGAAATGTATGGTAGATTTTAAAGTCTTAGAAAATCTCCTGGTTACAAATCTTTTCTGAAAAAAAATATTTCTGTTATTGGTAAATTGTGTAACAGTTTTCATTGTGCTACTTTTTTTTTTTTTCAAATCATCAAATGATGTTTTTTTCACCTACATTAAGGTCAAGCATTATCTAAGAGCCTCAGAGAAGCCACCTTTGTAGGAAAATAATGCATAAAGATGTTTTGTAAGGTGTCAGACTACTTTTGTGAAATCAGAAAGCAATCATGGAACTTGTACTCTCTCTAAGGGCAATATGATCATTCTTTCCAAAAGCATGCCATTAAGAGTTTTGGACAATCATTCAAAATTGACTTTGAGCATCTAAATAAGGCAACATAATCTTTTAAAAGATTTCTAAATTGAGACCGACTTTTTTTTTTTTTTTTGTCTGCCTCTCTTTATTCATTAATTAAATGGTCTGCTATTTGATCTCAGGCCAGCTTAGCTTCTGTATCCACTTTCCACAAAATGATGCTGAATTATTTTTTGTTTATTAATTTTATTGCTTAATGTGAGAACTTGCAATATTAAAACTTCTCTGCCTGAGACCTCAAGCATCCATATTGCCCTGGGGTGAGAAGTTACCATGTGTTGGCAAATCCACAATAAATATCTATTTGAATGCTCTTAGCCTGTGGCAAATGCATCATAATTCAAGTTAGCATGGAAGAAAGCTAAGGAAACTCAATTTATTTTACATTTACCATGGGCTAAAAGAATTCACAGTGGACAGTTGCTGTAGATCAGCTGCTACATTTATGAAAGCAATTTTTTGTCAGTAAGACTGGTGTGAAATCAGGGAACAATCAGGAGAGAAATCTGTAATTTTGGTATTGCAGAATACAAGTATTAAGGTACTTTATGAAGTCATCATTCCCTCAGTGAGAAATATTAGAAAAAATATATTTGATGGGAAGAAAAAGAGTTTTGGAGAAGTGTTGTTTGTGATGGGTATTGTTAGTTTTTTTAAGCTGGAGTCAGAATAGTTCTTACATTGCCAACAAACAAAAGGAAAACAAAACCAAAAGCAGAGATATCACTTTTGACATTTCAAATAAAATTACAGATTTATAGGTATAATGAATGTAATTGTATGAAATACCAACCTTTTCATCCTGGAAATCAGTGGAAATGTGCCAGTGATTTTACTGGGAACAAAGGTGTGTTCTGTTGAGTGTCTGTTTCTTGCTCTCTCTTAGTTTTGCTCAGCACTGCTCAGCCATTCCTTTTAAAAGTGCTGTTGAAGTTGTACCCTCCTGAAGTGTAAATGTTGTCACTTTTATTTCTGTCATGTAAACACATTCTTAATGAACAGATGAGATAGATTATTCTACAGAGACATTCCACAACGTGAGGCAATGTGATTTTGTCTGTAGGAGGTCACAAAGATGCTCAGGGCTGAAGCACGTCCTCTGTGAAGACAAGCTGAGAGAGCTGGGATTGTTCACCTGAAGAGAAGGTTCTGGAGAGATCTTATGGCACCTTCCAGTACCTGCAGGGAACCTACAAGACAGCTGGAGAGGGACTTAGTCCAAGGGCGTAAAGGGATAAGGCAAGGAATAATGGCTTTAATCTGAATTAGCAGATTTAGGTAAATTATGAGGAAGAAATTCTTTATTGTGAGAGTGGTGGGGCACTGGAACAGATTGTCCAGAGAAGCTGTGGATTTTCCATACCTGGAGATGTTCAAGGCCAGGTTGGATGGGGCTCTGAGCAACCTGGTCTAGTGGAAGGTGTCCCTGCCCATGGCAGGAGTTTGGAACTAGAGGATCTTTAAGGTTCCTTTCAACCCAAACCATTCTGTGGCTCTGTAATTCTATAAGAAAAGACATTTCAGCAAAAAAACAGTTTCTTCCTCATCTTTTTCATCTCCTTTTTTTCTGCTGTACTCTCAGTGAAACATTCTCTGTGATGCTTAAATGTGGATCAAATTTTCAAATTAATTGATAATGCTCACTCTCACAGCAGGCTCATGCAGCCTTTGGGTGTTGGTCTCCTCTATATCCATATTGTATATAGAGCATCTTTTGGACCTACGTAGGAATTAAAGAAGGTTTTAAATACTAGGAATGAAAAGCTGATAAGATTAGAGAAACAGAGAGGTTAAGAACGTGATAAATGTCCCCCACCTTCTACAAAGCTGGTAGGCAAATTATTACTGTGCATCACACACACTGATATAAATTATGTTTGGATCAAAGGTATTTCAACTTCAGCCAGTTCAGGGCATGGACAAATCCAGTTCAACTATCTGTATCTAGGAGTTTTATCTACAGCATGCTTCTAATCTCTCTGCCTTTCAGTTTCCTAGTCTGTGCAAAGACAGCATCACTTTCATTTAAAGAAGCCTGAACATTTGCTATGAAAGAGCAAAATGTTCAATGAAAAAAGATGATCCTATCCAAAAATGAGAAGATACCTGCTGGGCTGTAGAGAAACAGTCATTTTTCTGTCTTTTTCTGCAGCTATTTGTCATTCAGTCTGTGACAGCTTCAGCAGGGCGTAGACAGTCCCCTCAAACTGCAACATCCATAAATGAATGTTTGCTGTACTTTCCTGGCTACAGAGATTATCCTCGAGCAAGGAGAAATGATGACTGGGATCCCTCACCTCCTGATGGGGGTAAATAAACTATTTGTCACTTGAAGGGAGGACTGGTTGGGAGCATAGCACAGCAGCAGGGCTGGGGGCTGGGAATGGAGGGAAATGCCTTACTCCAATTTAATTACAAGTCCACAGAGCAGGGAAAAATTAAGTAAAACTGCTCATTTCAAAATTTCTGTTGGAAACCAGGAGGCTGTTTGCACCTGTTCTTGGTTGTATTTTTCAAATTCCTACCTATTTGCCTAAATCTTTTAAAATCATCTTCCAAGGACTCATCATGCAAGTTTAGACATGTGATTTGAAGTTAAGTTTGAGGACAGTCTAACCACTAGTTAATCGTGATGATGATGTGGCAGCTGGTAAGTAGGAGAAGATTTAAACACTCCATATATATTTATTCTGGTACAATTGTTCTGCTACAATTTGATAAAAAGCACCTTGCTGTCAGAAGAACCAAGAGCAATATTTCATTGAATTAAGCAGGCATTGTACAAATAAAGACTGAAAATATTATCATTCGAATAACAGGTAATGTGACTGAAAAACCAGGAAATGCAGCCAAAGTATCTGGGACAAAATATTTATTATTGCATACAGGGATAAAATGTTTATTTCTTCTGATTGAGCAGTGACAGTTTGGTCTCTGACACTGTTTGGGCCATATCTAATGTCGCTGATGGAAGAGAACCCAGTTTTTTTAATGAAAAGGAAAAAACTGCATTTCACCATATCAGTCCAAACAATTGGGGATTCAGGCACTGGGACACACAGGGAAGTATATTTACTGACCTCAGTGCAGCCTTAGATTAAGACTTCAGAATAAACTAAAACATAATATTGGCATTCTTTCCTTCAGAAGTCAACCTTAATTAGAGGTTAATTTTGCTTCTTTTTTTCTATGCAAATTTTCTCATGAACCCAGCCTAATTTTTTATTCATACTATAACAAGAGTTACATAAAAATAGATTTGAGTAGCTGATAATTACAAATTAGTTAATGATCACTCCTAACAATGGATAGATGCAATTCCAGTAAGCTGCCTAGAGCATCAAGGTCTTAGTGGATAGATATAAATACTGAACTGTGCACATTAAAATGATGTATTATATAGTATTGCTGAGAAAAGCTCTTCCTGACAAAGGTTGTATGTCATGCTTCTATAAATCACACCTAACTATTATCCTGATGCTGGCCTAGTGTAGTGATAACATTTAAATAAATGTTGTTCACATACCTTTAATCATATGGAAAGCTATGTGTCTCCAGTCTGAGAAATATTATAATCAAAGTGTCAGAAGAACAATACCCTTGTTGTCTTTCAAAGATAAGGTAAGATTTGTATTCAAGCCACAAGACCTCCAACGCAAGGAAAAAAAAAAAGGAAAGTGTAAAATGTTAATATAAGGATATATGAATGAGAGTAAAAGTTAGAGAATCACTAGGTGTATATGTGAAACTTAAGTATTGATAGTTAACTTGAAAACCATTTTAAAAGTAAAAAAAAAAAATAAAGTTAAAAAATTAAAAATTAAAATTAAAAAGTCAATACATTATGAATTTTATGTGTATATGTATCTATGCACATATATCATATTTAGACTTTTTAAACATTCAAGTGTTGCTTCATGAAAAAAGCCTGTACTTGCATGCATGTGTGGTGGTTTTAGGACAGCAAAAGTCCCAACCACATCTGTCCCACCATGCAATATATTTTACTGCTCTCAGTTGCTGCATCACTTGTGTTCCTCGTGGCTCATGCACATGGTCTGTGAGAATATATGTGAGCTCAGTATTCTGCAGAAACTTGCACTTAAGACATAAATTTATTTCCATCCTTTATTTAATTATTTTGTATTTTAGGTTTGGAAGGTGAGAGAGATAGAACCTGACAGCAGCCATGCCCAAAAGCTTTGCCAAAAAGGATAAGTTCTGAAACGTCTGAGAAAGGTTGAAGTGCTGAGTGCCTTTATTGCCCCAGAAAAATTATAAGGTAGAAAGATCGTGTCACTTGAAAATGGCTTGTCCTCAGATCCCCCACACTTAATTTTTCATTTAGTTGCTGGTACTTGACCAAGTCATGCTTTAATTTAAATAGCTCATTTAAAGAATTATTTTCTTTTTTTTTAGAACAGAAATTTCACTGACCGTGTCAAGAAAATTAAAGTGTAGTTCCTGCCAATTGCATTTCTCTTCTCCCTGTCTCTTTTGGCTTAGCTGACTATATCATCCTGGCTCATAATTTTTCCTATTTTGAGCAAGGTTAGAGAGCTTTATAGCTAATTAATTGCTACAGATTCCAGTAGCTTGAGGAAATATTTATTTTAAATCTAGTTTCATATGCATGGTTCTGTATACATAACCATACATATACATGTAAATATGGATACATGCAAACATGTAGGGGAATGGGGTGTGGGGATTTTTTCTTTGGTTGGTTTGGAGGTTTTTTGATTTGGTTTTTATTGATGTTTGAGTTAATCTTTAACCACAGCCAGCTGAAAAATGTGGAAATAGTATGTTTGATTTCAGTAGGTCTCTCACAGAAGTCATACCTAATTGAAGAATAGATTCATCTTATTCTGCATTCTGAGTATAATACAATGGATGCTGTGCTAATCAGGTTACTGTAGCTTTCCTCAATTTTTGTTTTTCCTCCAGATCTTGATACTCTTTTGAATCTTTAAATACAATACACTGGAGGAAAGGCAAGCTGTAGGTCAGTGCTCCAAAACATGCCAAAAGCACTTCTTGTCCTGTGACTCTATGTCCTCATGTTGGGCAGTTTTCATTGAAACTTTGCGAGTTTTTTTTTGTTTTTTTTTCTCTTCTGATCCGTTTTATTTCTTTATTCTTCTGATCTCAGGGATACTGATTCCCTTTTGAAGAGCCTACCCATTTTATCAAACTGACACGATGGTGAACTTTCTGTTTCTCTGTGTGGCCACACAAACAGCCCAATCCACGCTGGCAACACTGAGTCACATCAGCTACTTTTGATAAGCAAAGGTGATTGAAGTCTCCCATTCTCTTGCTTCCAAGCAACCTTCCCAAAGACTTTAGCAAGCCATAGTCCAGAACCTCACAAGTGTCAAACAGGAATGCAGGGATGTGGAGAGGTAAATTGATGCTGGGATTGACGAGGCAGGGAAAATCCAGAGGTAGGAGGTCAGGCAGGAGCAGGGACAGATCTGTCACCATCAACACTCCCCTGGACTGCAGAGTCTGTTCAACAAGAGGGAGCAGCTGCTGCCACAGCAGGACCCAGAGTGGCTGGCCAGGCAGCACATTCCTCATTCCAGATGATGCCAGTGATTACAGACACATCTGTATCACACTTAAACTCAACACACAGAGTACACCCTTAGGAGTTAACAGCTTTAAAACCAGTGCTTACTGTCCTTAGACTTACTTTTCAGACCAGGGACGGTCCAGAGGCTTATCTATTATCCTCTGACATTCAAGGCTTCTTGCAACAGGGCGTGTTGATGCATTTCTGTGATGGAAGGAAGTGAAATCTGTTTAGGAGGAGTTAATGGAATCAGACCTCTGTAGTGTAGAAGCACACTTTGAGAATCATGTATGATCACTGCAAGTGATCATAGTCAAGACTGCATGAAGATTGAAGAAAAAACAGTATTCTTTCAAAGACTCCAGACACAAGTGTATATATATATATATGTATACTTTTATGAAAAAGTATTAGTGAAATATTTGGGCACTGAACACGCTCCCCGGAGAAGTGGTCACAGCACCAAGCCCGACAAAATTCAAGAAGTACAGATTTCAGATCCTGTGTAAGTCCAGAAGTTGGATTCAATGATCCTTGTGGATCCCTTTCAACTCAGAATATTCTGTGATCCTGTGATTGCCTTTAAGGGCTCAGCTGCCCATCCTACTTAAAATGCTTCATGCCTTAACATATTTCCAGTTTCTTTTTGCCTTAATTTTTTTCCTAATGCCCTCTGAATGATTTTTGATGCACCTTTGCTACAAGTAAATAATTGAAGATACCCATTAATCCCATTGATATCCTGCAGAAGTGGAAATCTATTTTAAATGGATAAACTAATGAATTGAACCAGACTGTTTAATCAAAGGCACCTTATAGTGATTGATGATGATGATGATGATGATGATGATGATGATGATGACGATGATTGTGCGTCTTTGCTCCTAAGGGTGATAGATGCAGGACCAAAATTTGTAAGTGATCAAGTAATTCAGGAAACTGAAATCCCCCGTAGAGATATGACATTCAGCATTATGTATGATGTTACTCTGAGGTTCCAGTGTTGAGAACAAGGAGCCCATCTGCAAGCAATTTGTATTCCCCTGGGTAGGTGTGATTAAGAGATGATTTGTTTTGGCTGCAGTCTAACCTTTCCTGCATAAAACACACACTTTAAACACTAGCTGATAGTCTGTTACCTCTAAAAATCAAAATAGTTAAAATAATATTTATGTGGACAGTGGGAAGATAAGCATTCAAGCTAAATTACTTTTCATGGCTTTATTTGTTCAAAGTGGTTGAAATGAGAAGCCCTTTTGTTTCTGCACAGGCAGCAGGAGCCAGATTTCATTCTGATCCTGGCATACTTGAAAAGAAATATTTCTAGAGTCTCTACTAATTTCTTAACAGTCGTCTCAGCAGAAATTATTCTTGCTGATTCTGCATGCCATTTTGGTGCTTTATGGAGTTACTGAACTTAATCCAAAATTTATTTCCACAAGTTTTAATTCATTGTTTTGCAGAACACAAACTACTGGTCCTACCAGCCTGATCTATACTTTTTCTCCCTTTCCTAGTGCAAAATGAGAGGAAATCACTCACAGATACTTTGATTTTATGTGTCATATTGCTCAACGTGAAAATAAAATGCCATTAAAAACTATTTGAAACTGGAAAGTCAGCACCTACTAGAGCCAGCACAGGCATCTAGTGCACTGGACATCTGTAGAAAACACTCATCAAAACTTAGAATGTCTATCAGAGTGTAATCACTTGAGTATTCGTACCTTTATCTAGGTTTACTTCAGTGTTTTACTTTTTTTTTTTCAGTGTTTACCTGTTCACCAAGTGAGGCTGCCAGTGTTAGAGAAGATGTACGTTCATATAGTGCTTTCAGGATTTGGACTGACTTTTATGATTAACAAAACCATTATCTGCCAATATTTCAACAGTTCATCCATCACAGTCCCAGACTATTTCCTTGTGCCATGCTAAGCTTCATCTCCCTCTGACTGTGAGCTGAAATTCCTCCTCAGGAAAGAGCAGAAATTTCCCTCTCAATAGTGCAGAATTCAGCATACTGCCTCAGGAAAATACTACAGACGTTATTTCTTCACTATTAATTACATATTGAAAAGCTTTGTATCCAGCACACACATAGCAAATATCTATCTCTTTCTATATTATTGGAATATTTTAGCAGTCACATGGAGACTGCTTGCATAGAGCTCAGTTACTTTGTTTAGAACTCAGTTGAAAGTTTTGCCAATGACTTTAAGACTTCCAGACTTCAGTACATTTTTCATAGTCAAATACACAATGTTGGTTTTTTTCTGAGACAAGTCTGTATTTTGAAAGAAGAGAGTCACTGGTACTCTAAAGATACCAACAGGGTGCTCGTTGGTGAAGAGGATGAAAGAATTTGATTAAGATGTACCACTTTAATTAGAAATTTACTCCAAGAACATAAATAGAACAGTTTTAAAATCCCCTTCTCATTTGCAATCCATTGGGATCGATAACATCTTCTAATAAAAGGCATAGAATGCTCTAGAAAATTCTCTAGGTCTGCCTGTTGTTCATACGTTGCCAGTATCAGTGAATGACTGCTGGCTGGTTTTGCATGTCTGAGTGTGTTTTCTCAATGAATTAGTTCACTGAATTCACAAAATATGTCTGTTTTAATGTTGTTCAATGCTTCTGATAAACCTTAATTCTTTTCCATGCCACTACACTGTTGCCAGCGTAGAATAAAATGAGAATATTTCATCTTTGGGCATTAAGATCCAAGTGCAATTAGTTAAGAAGTATAAATGAATGCAGCTATTACCTTAGCCCAGAAGCTTTTGGCAGCCCAGAGGAGTGCCAGGGCTCTGGATGTGCGGTGCTGTCACGTTTCAGGGTTGCAGTTCTCTCAGTGTCAGAGACAGGGCATTACCTGCACAGCCCCTACTGGTGTTTTTTGTTCAGTTGCAGAACCTTTTTTAACAATAGGGAGGAGGCTGTAGCTTGAATATTCCCTGTACAGAATTCTCCATGGGATATTAACTGTAGGAGGGAAAATTTGCTTTGCTAAATTACACCAGTCTTCTGAACACAGCATTTCTGCCCTCTGTCCTTCATCAGATCACAACCACTCCTTACATGTAACCCAAACTGAATAATCAAGTGACTGCAAAATATCATTTTTCCTTGCAGAAGTGATGGATGCTCACCAAGGCACTGCTCTCTGTTTTCAGCAGGGCTGTGAGAGTAACTGGCCCCCTAAGAGCCATGAGCTGAAATGTCTCAATCCCTTTAAGACCGTGTTTCCATTTAAGAGCACCTGAGAGTCCCGGTCAAAGTATATTAGCAAGCTGATTAAATTCCTCTCCGTTTCTCCCAGACTATGCCCTTAACTGCTGCTGTTGGTTTACTGTATTAAAGGCTCATCAGAGTTATGGCTCCTGGCTCGGGATTAATCACCCTGGAGGGCTCTTGATGCCGACGCACTTTGTGCAGAAGGGCAGCGGGACTTTATTTGGAGGACAGCAATCCTGCCCTGAGATTTTGGGAGTGGCAAGGACATGAAAGGACTCATTTGATGCACAAGAACTGTCTCAGGTTTGCCTGCAGGACTGCTCATTTTAAGACACCTCCATGTTTGTGAGGCACCTGCAGCTCCACAGATCTAATAGACTGTTAAAAGAGGGAAATCGTTATACACTATATACATTTTATTTTTCCATTTCATTAATATTTAAATTGGTAGCCGTATCCACTGGTTCACTTGTAAAGAAAAAAAGTGGTAGTCCCTACCTGTTTGATATTCACACCAGTGAAAAATCTGTTATACCCAGACTACAAATGCATAAATTCTATTTATTTACACTTAGGCTGGCTGAACCTTTAGGTGAAGCAATGATGACAAAATGAATGGCAAAGCAGACCTGTGAGTTATAATTGTAAATTAAATAGGTGCACATAAATAAACATACATGATATATTCTCCCTGAGGAGAGAGGAGATGAGCTTCTACTTTTCTATAAAGATATATTTCTTTTTGAAAACAGAAAACTATTATTTTCAACTCCTGGTTTAGGCTGTAAGTTTATCTATGCTATTCAAAATATTTTGTCCATAGAAGTCTTCAGAAAAGATGTGTGGTGAACAAGTGTATGGTAACTCTATTACCTGGAAAAGGTTTAGTCCTGCACCTTTTAAGAACAAAATGTTTTTCCTCTATATTTTCAAACTTTCCTTTGTTTTTTATCCATATGTAGTCATATAATTGTATTTAATGATTAATCATTTGATCTAAGCCAAAGTGATTTTTTTTAATGAGCAGTAGCAGTATTGCACATTGTTTTATGCTTTAGGATGGTAGATCATATTTTATTTATTATTTGCTTTCATAATAAAAGGTTCAGGAGAGATGTTTATTAGGACTACTAGTGACCCTGGGGTTCTTTTTGGCTAGAAAAGCAAGCCAAAACAGAAGTATAACATCCCAGCATGCTTTCCATCTGCTTTGGGCTCAGAGAACATGCTCTTTTGCCAGGAACATCTGGCTTTTGAAAGCTGGTAAAAAGTTTGGGATTTCTGTAATAAAACCCAGAAATTAATTATAAACCCAGGAGCAACTTGCACAGTTTTTTGAAGTAGAAACAGTTTCATTCTCCTTAGGGATGAAGATCAGAATCAGAAGGACTTGCCAGTAAAGTTGGCCTAAACAAATAGTTCAGTAGATACACACTGCTGATACTTCTGCAGCTCAGAAAAACTTGATTCAACATTTTTATCCATTAGTCTACTTGACAACATTAGCAAAGGCACAGAAATCCTGGTAAGTGCCAGTAAATATTGTTCTGAAAACACCAGAAGTGGTTTTTTTTTTTTTTGTTTTTATTTTTTTTTTAATTTTAATCTCAATTTACTGGATATGTTGGCATCTATACTACACAATCATGAAGTAATGAGAGTTTATAAAACATTATCATTCTAAAAAGACTTGCATCCTGTTCTGTAAGTGCAGCAATTGCATAAGAAAGGCAAGGAAGAAAACTTCCTTTGTGGAAGGAAACTTTTTTTTTTTTCTTTTTCTTTTAAATTCTCTAGGGAGACTCAACTAGCAGTTGAAATAGATGTCTAATTTCAGAGTTATGATTAGTTTCATAGAGGGTTTATTAATATGGTTTAGTTCTTTAGGTACTGAAGTAATTTGCTGAATCAATGCCTTGTGCATGCAAGACCATCCACACTGGTGCTGTCTGTGGTACAGACATTATGACCTGCACATTGTAGGTAGGACATCTTTCAAATTATTCCGCAGTGCATTATATCACCACTGAAATTTAATAATGTTTTTGTTTTTCAAATAGCCCATGTTTTCAGATAATTTTCAAGTGCTGAAATAGTTTCTTGGTATAAAAAATCAAATTTAATAAATCACATTATCACTTAAACACATCATCACTTAAAAGTTGAGGCTCCAACCCTTGTTTGTGGAGGGATAAAACCTCTAAGACCTGAATGAGATTTATATTTACTTAGCTTGTATATTAGCAGTAGCTTAGTAGCTTGTGAGTATGGCTCTGAATTTTGTTTGTTGTATTTGTACTTTATAATCATGTTCAACTGAAACATATTAGCTGTTGGCTGTTTGCAGAAATTAGGTTCATCTTGCACTTGGATGAATGTTAGTTTTTTCTCTAAGTAATGAAAGTGTTAAGAGGAATTATTTAGTACCCAGAGGTATTTTCCTCGCTGGTTTTTTTTCTGGTTTCTTTGCTTACCCTCTTTCCCACACACAACATAATTATTTGGGGTTTTTATTTCCCCACAGACTCACAGACTGAAAGTCAGTAAGCTGCTTCCTTGCTGGATATCAGTATGTTCTTAATTTACATAACAGTGAAAAGGGTTTGTGGCATTTCAGTAGGAAAAGACCTTATAAAATATTAACATTTTGAGAGATTTGAAGAATTACAAATCAACCTCTAATTAACTCTCATAAGAAATACTGCCTTCTTTGATGAGCGTAACACCAAGCTCCTTAATGGTACATTCCCAACATAATTGTTTTCATTCACTGTTTTAATCCTGTTACTTTTTTTCTGGTTTTCATTCCAGTTGACAAAGTCTCAGTTCAGCACAGCACTGCATTATCTCCATGGCCAGTTGCTCTTCAAGCCAAGCTAACAGCCCCTGGTTTGGGACTCTACATAAATCCACAATGATTTCCTAATCCTGGTGGAATGAACGGCTTCATGTCCTTGACATAACCCTGATCTAGCCAGGGTTAGAGTTTGAAGGACTGACCTGGGCCAAGAAAAGTAGAATTCATGACATAATTTGACAATATAACCAGTAATGCAGAAAAAATAATGCAAAAGAAAACAAAACAAAACAGCAAAGACCCCAGCACAATATAAAACATGGGGAGATTCTCCAAGACAAAACCCTTTGAATGCTTTTTCTTTCAAAGAGGCTGTATCAGTGTGTAAGATGCTTTTATCAGGTGACAGTTTCATGACCTTCCAACTGCAGAAGCAATTCTGATGCCTGAACTTACAGCCTCTGCTTGATATTTTCCACCCTGCAGTGGTTAACAAAACTGCTTGCAAAATCACACATTAGACCAGATCAGGGTTCAGATTCCAATCTCAGCTTTTTCCTCTAATCAGTGATATTATCTTGGCCACACAGTGCCCTTAGCACAGCTAAATGGAAGGCAGTTTAGGATGTGGAAGGAGGAATGAAAAGCATCAGGTAAAGGAAAGGAATTCACTGCACTGACATTACTACAGAATAAATCTTTATTGGCAAAGCAAGGGGACACATTGTTTTAGTCTTTAAGAGCCAGCTGTGATGTGCACTCTTTGCTTCTTTTAGCAGAGCTTTCAAGTGCAAAGCAGAAGTGAAAAGAAATCCAGCACCCATTGAGAATGTCAGGAAACAAAATTAGATGTTTACCCATGGCTTTCTTTCTTGGATCTCTAGTACACAACCTCTCACCCCCAGTTTGTAATGTGGTCTTGAAATGTACCTGTGAAATGATTTTTACAGTGAAATAATGATCTTTTTTTCAGGTAATAATGCCCATTTTAAGAACTGAAGGATTATTTCCTATCTCATCCTAGCAGTACTTCCCTGTGTCTCAAAATATGTATTGGAATCTAAGTTACATAATAACAATAGATGTAATATATAAAAATAGTGTAGGATTAATGCACAATAGAAAAATAATTAGAAAAAATGGTGAGATGTAATTGCAATATAACATGGAATAAATGTCAGGCTTTCTCTTGACTCTGGTACACCACCAGTTATTGTTCAGATTTTGAATCTCTAGAGAGGTAAAAATTATTCTTCCTAGCCTATACTGGTGATTGTTGGAGGAAATGAGTGATGATAACATCATGTGGAATTAAGTACAAATTGAATAACTGCAGCATAAGCTGTCACACAGAGCACCAGTTTGTGGTTGTGAAACTGATGCTGTACTGCAGACATTTCATGGTGTAATACACATGGTTTGAGTGATGAGAACAGTGTGTTATTTGATGAACATGCCCTGATACATTCATTTTTCTAGTTAAGACAATATCAGAGATGTGTTCCTGTGGTTAGTGACAAAGGGCAGCTTGAGTGTGGGATGTACCCAGTTCCAAAGATACCCACTAGAAAAAATATCCAGCCTCTGAGAACGAGTGTTTTATTTCATTAGGCCCCTGGCAGTTTGGTGATGTTGAGTTGAAGTGCTGAAGGTTCTCCATGGGGACACAGCAGGGATCCCAGGAGTAGTGTAAGGAGAGCAGCCTTTGGTGGCTGTGCTCCAACAGTCTGGGTACATGAGGATCTACAAATAAAAGCCCCATGCTGAGCACACCTGAGAGGTCCTGAACACCTTGGGTTGCACCCTCGCTTTAGCAGATAATCCACACCACCCAAGTGGACCTTGTTTAGGGAAAGGAAGTCTCTAGCTGACTCGAATTTGCTGCTATTTCTTAAAAAATAATGCATCATTACTTCTGCAGACCCGGTGTTGAAAATTACATATGTCATTTTGGAGTGCGAGCCATTGAAAATTATAGACTGAGTTCTTCTACTTTTCTTTGTGAACCCTTTTCTTGTCTGCTTATTCACTTTTGCACTGAATACAATGGCTGGGCTTGGCAGGTTAAGAAGCTTTATAGACAACCCAGAATAAGACTGCAAAGTTTCACCACATATTTATCAACTTTCTGCTGAGTTATATTTTGTCTCAGGGACTGGGGAGTAGGTTTTTCTTTTGTTTGTTTTTTGTGATATGACATGACAGCAGGTGATTGGCCTCCAATTCCAGCAGGTTTCCAGGGGAATATTCAGGGAAATATTTTCTATTTGCTGTTTACATCTATTGAATCTGTGCTTTCAAAACCATTTTCTCAGCTGAGTATTTCCTTCCACTGGTTGCATTCCTTCCTTTGTAGTGACCAGCTTTGACAACGGAACCCAAAGGGACACATACAGCTAAAAAGTAATTTTCAGATAGAGAATAGAAGGCAAACAGGAGCTTGCTAAAGCAAATCTTGATTTATGTATTACTTGAATTACTACTGAAATCAAAGGGGAAAAAGCATGTTTTAGGTCTTCCCTCTTCCTATTAAATTACTTGAAGGTCTGTGTACATGATCAGCGCAGAGCCTTCCTAGCAAATGAACAAACCACATTCTATTGAGTATCTTTCTGAAGATAAATTCTTTTTTTCTCCTGAGATGGAGCACTCTGAAAGAGTAGAAATAAGTGCACTGAAATCACTGCCATGTGATTGTGAATCATTTGGTAAAACCCTAAGCTGTGTGTGCTGTGCTTGTTTTGCCTTCTCTCATGCAATGTAAATCTGCTTTACTGCAGTAAAAACAAGCCAGAAAAATGCAAATATGCTACTGAGGGGACGACCCTGCATCTGGCAAGTGCAGAAATACAAACATAATTTAATGGCAGAACAAACAGTGACAGGAAGAAACAGTTGTACCATTCAGGGGAACTACAAACCTCTCTGGCAGAAACTTTTTCAACCCCATTTACTTCTTTGAATATTTGTATGAATATTTTCTTCTACACAGGACCTGAGTGACGAACTTTAACATGCATGGGCACACGATTTTTTCTGAACTTGTAGGTGGTAGTATCACACACACTTAATTTCTGCCAAATTAAAACCCCTTGTCTGACAGAGATCCACACAATCTGGACATGGTATTTTTCCTATTGTCTCTTGAAAAGAGAAATCTGGTAGAGCAGACAAGTGACTGTAAGCTTATAATTGATAATATATAATTAATCAACAAGTTTTAGTAGCGTGGGCTATTATTGTTCTGCACAGTTTGTTAAGCTGTAGCTTGAAAACAAATTTGAGGAAAAAAACTGTAAAAAAAACACAGATTGATATAGGTTTGTTTTTGTTTTTTTTTTAAAGGAAGTGGTCTTTAAACAAATGTCAAGATAAGAGTGGAATTTCTATAGTGAGGGAACAAATTTAGCAGTTTGCAATAAGAAATGAGTAGTAATATTTTTCTGTCTCTATTACAAATACATACATTATACCAGCAGCCTTCTCTTAGAGAACCTGGTAAAGAGCCTCGAAAAAAAGAATTTCATTATTTCGTTAGACAGAATAGGCACATAAATATTGTTTTTCTGGATTTGGAGATTATAGATCAAAGAACTGATCTTTAGACAGTCTAATCTGTCTAATCTAAGAACAGCCAGGTCTTTTTGTCTTGGTCTTTCTTCACATTCCAGAGCCAGCACTGAAGGCTTCTTTTTAAGTAGCATACCTGTTAATTGTTGGGATTTTTTCATAAACACTATTACACAATGAAGCAGGTTCATTGTGTCCCATGCATCCTTATTTTCTGTATTTCTTATTTTCCTGGAAAATTCACGCATTGTGATGGCTGTTTGCTCCCATATAGGCCAAAAATTTGCCTTTTTCATCAGCTGAAAGCTGAACAAAACATAAAGCTTTCCAAGGCAGGGAAATGGAACTGGTAATTCTGAGCAGTGGGTGGTGTGGCCATTTATTCAAGACACAAATACCAGAATTTCACTTGAAAGCATTTTAGCAGGAGCAGTCAAAACACAACAAATATTTCTAAGGCAATATTTATTTTTCCAGGTATCAATAGGCTCTTTAAACTGGCTACAGTTTAAAACACTCCAAGTGGCCCTCAGATTTCTTCTTTGGTTGCAGCGTGGGCTCTTTAATCTTACTGGGCTCTTTTGTTACCCTGGCCTGTAAGTTTGGTTTTCTGTTCAGATCTCTGCTCAAAAAGACATGTTCTTAAGCATCCATAAAAGTTAAATAAACTCCACATCCATCACTTCCATATTAATTTGGCACATTGCTTTTGGATTTTCTTTCAGTTATTCTAAGCTTGACATCTCATAATTAGCATAGCTCTGTCAAGAGACAGTAGCAATAAAACATCCACTCTGTCTCTAGATGGATGAAGTCCTCAGGATTTTATTTCCAGAGGCAGGAAAGCAGAGATGAAAGTGAAAACAGGGAGGCACAGAGAGCCCCTGCCTTGCTCAGTGGCACAAAACCCCAGTGCCACGTGATGCCACGGGGGCTGTGGGGTGACAGCTTCCACCCTGCACATCTGGGAAACTCAGCCATTGCTGGCACTCAGAGACACACCAGAGCAGTTCAGGGCAGGCAGCCAGCACAAACACAGAGAATCTGACACATCCTGATCACAAAATGACTCTACAAATAATCCTCTGGGGGCTCAAGGGGCTCCATCGTCCCCAGAGCTGCACAAGGCAGGGAGGGAGATCTCTGGCACAGCTCTGTGCCCACGCTGGGCACTTAAACCCTGCCATCTGCTCAGGACAGAAGGGCTTTGAGCAGCCTTACAGGCTCTCTGAACATCTGGAAATTTTGGACTAAAGGGCTGAAGTGTCATATTAATAGCTAAGAACTACAGGACGCTCAGTCTTCACCTGGATCAGCAAAATTCTGTGCCTCCACACAGGCTCAAAAAGCTATTCATAAATGATTCCTGAAGTGTGAGGTTTTAACTTTGTTTTTTGCTTTGGTTTTTGCTTTGTAAATTAATAGAATTAGGAGGAGGTTTTTGACTTTTGACATTTCAAAAGTCATGTCACTTCAAAATCCATGCTTGTTTTATAATTTATGAGGCATTACATCTTATTATTTCCTGATACGATTCATGAACAGACCAAATCCACTGAATAATTTCTTCAGTTGTACCTAAAAAGACATTTTTTTTTTTTTCAGGGATAAAGTGACTTTAGAAATTCCTTTGGAAATTCCCTAGAAAACAAAGATTGGTGTTCCTTAGGAGAAACTTTTTGAGGCCATTTGTTTTTTGGATTTTTTCATTTAATGTGCTCCAATTCTACAGAATTATGCCAATGTTAATATTTTCTTGTGTTCCTATCTAAATACTTTTAGGAAACCCATCCAGTGATTTCAAATGTTATTTTGTATGATGCTGAGTGAGCCCCATATATGTTTAATCCTTAGTACTTCTGGGTCCAAATATCTCAGGTCTGTAATGGGCCCTTTGTCTGCACAAAGTTTTCTGTCTGCATCTTGGGGAAAATTTATGCAAAAGAGAAATCAGTCAGGACAGAGGGATAAGAAAGGAGAACTTGACAGTGATCCTGGTGCCACTAGGATATGGCTTGGTATATCCATATCCATACCACAGATGTTCCATAATGGAAAAGTATGGCTAAAAAAATGCCAGGTCGTGCTGGGACAGCCTGATTTTGGGTGTAAGAGCCTTAGCCCACATTTTTTGATTTGTATGAATTGTTTATAATCTGAATTCAGTAAAGTACAAAGAATCAACAACTCTGTTCAAATTGCTCATCAAATCTAAAAATGATTCACAAATTCTAGGTGTTCAATTTATGCAGTTATTCCAGTTTTTAAAAATGCAATTTTTTACACTTACATTATGAAAATCATTTATCTGTTCTTTCCAAACTTGATTTCTTGGATGATTATCTGTTTTCTTGGATGATTCTACAGTCAGGAACATAGAGAATGAGATTGCAAGTACCTTTTTGAGCAGCACCTTCTAGAATTTAGTTACAGATATTAATTTTTCTTCTCCTTTTCTATTGGAAGTTCCTCTGACTTGTCAGAATTTTAGTATGTTTTAAAGTATCATAAACTTAGAATTTAATTAAAAGTGTCTTGATTTCTGTTTTCAACTCCAATCAGATACTTGAACAAATTCAAACAGTGCTAGAAGATCTTCTGTCCATTTCTTCAAATTACACATTGCAGATGTTTTTTCCCTAGTCACTTAAAAATTGATATTTGATTAATATTGTACCTGAAAATCTGGTCAGAAACTGCAATGTTAAATCTAAAGCACAAGTTCTCCACTGGATTCAACAACACTCCATCCTGCATATGGGAATATGTGAGTAAAACCTGTCTGTGTCACTTATCCATTTATTGGCTAAGCAGTAATGAATGAAATTAATAAAGAAACAAGATTATTTTATTCACTCTTTCATTTAGAAGGAATTTTGCATAAGCTGTCACTTGGAGGAAAATGGAATACCAGAAATTGGTCCATGTGGAGTAACTTTGAGGCTTGTTTCACACTCTCAGTCCAAAAAACCACCCGAAATCCTGTTAAAATCTGGCAGAACACACGGATTTGCCATCAGCGTTGTGCAGTCTCCCCTTGCTGGTTTCATACCCAGGGATGAGTCACAAAAGTTGCTTGAATTTTCATGTGGAAAAATTGGCTTGCACTTTTCTCCCGAGATCTTGCTGGCAGCCAAGTGGATGCAGCTTCCCTATCTCCAGCCAGCTGGCCCACCTGGCAATTACGTGCTAAAATGTTCCCAGGGATTTGCTGGAAATGCGTGTTAGAAATGTTAGAAATTTACCCTGTAAGTGAGGACCACGGTCAAGCCTTTCTGGGGGTTGGTTCTTTTTTTTTTTTTTTTTTTCTTTTTTTGTTAATTGTAGCATGTATTGGATGGTCTCTGATGGAGAGGATGTCTCCCAAGTCAAAAATCCAATTTGACATGTGTATACAAAAATACAAGAAATTCCAAAACATGCCAGAGCATACCTGGAGCCTTTAGAGAAATAAGTCCCATTAACAGAAACAGCTGCAAGACCAAAACTTATTACTGATGAGCTGGAGACAAGAAGGATGAATGTCTAACCTTTTTCTGGACTTGAATATGACAATAAATATGTTTGATTATGAAGCAGTGGAATAAGAATTAAATTGCTGCCTGAACAATAGAATTCAGTGAAGTCAATTTTTCTGTGGGGAAAAACAGGCAATTCACAGATTGCAAATTACATAATTATCTCTCAGATAATTGGTCTGTTAAAAGAAAAACTAAACAAAAGAAATCAAAACAAAGGAAAAAAAAATAGCCACTTGAAAGGCTTCTCTCTATAAACAGACACATTTAAATTCAGCTGAGACAGAAAAAGAATCACTGAAACCCTGAAATGTATTTAATCAATTTTCTATCTCCTGCTTCCTGTTATAAACAGACATGACTTAAAGGTAGCTCCTAAAGATGGTTCATGTCAGGTCTTTAAGACACTAGAATAAAATCTTTCTGTCCATGTATTTCAACATTCTCAGGCAGAGTGATATCATTAAAAGCATTTGATTAACTTACTTCACATTCTTCTTGATTTTTGTAGGAACGAAAGAAAGATCCTGATATACTCCTGAGGTTTGCATTCATACGCTAGGCACTAATTTTTTTAGCAGGTCTATTTATTTCTTGGCATCTAACTTTTCATTTTACATTCTTTCTCATGCACAGTGTTTTGGATTGCAAAACTTTGGAAGGTAAATAGTGTGGCAGTATTGTTCCAGTACTGACAGCATGGCTTGTGTTTTAATTATTTGCTTTGTTTTGTTTATAAAAGTGAAGTTCATATCAGTAAGAAGTTCTTTGACTCTCAGTGTAGGAAGAAACTACTTAAGGTAAACGTTATTTCCAGTGTTGAAACTTTCCACCACAGAATACTTCAGACATTTAAAATGGACATTAAACTATATTTACCTCAAACCAATCTACTTGCAAAGCATACACATAGATGCATTAGAAGCGAAAAACTGTTTAGTTCATGTGTTTAAAAATATTTTACGCGCAAGATCTGGGCTTTTTTTCTTTTTTTTTATCCTTTTTTTTTTTTTTTTTTTCTTTTTTTTCTTTAAGCTTGAATAAACTGGCAAATTAATATCCTAGTCTCACCCTGAAGTTCTGCCATGTCTGGAACAGCCTTTTGTCATTACAAAATTCTCTCTCTAAAATTACAGGAATCAGAGAAGCTAAAAACTATGGCCAATATGAGGGTACTGATTTGAGTAGAGAACCCAAACTCAGTTCAAAAGAATAAAATGGTTCACATTTTTTAAAAAAGTGCTTTATGAAGTTTCTTACATCATAATACAAGGGGAGGGGGTTTCTTGTTTGGTTTTGGTTGGTGGTTTGTTTTTTGGGGTTTTTTTTGTTGTTTTTTTGCAATTACTGGTCTATTGTTTACATTTCTGAAAGCATGGGAAAGAGGTCAGCACTCTTGGTGTTTATAAATAAATTTTGGGTGTGTCTTCAGCCTAATTTTTTCTGCTCTAGCTGAATGGTAGATCTGTATAACTAACATATCATAGAAGGGAAATTACTTTCATAATGAGAAAAATGACAATGAACGTTTCAGGTGTGATAGCACAGCAAATACTAATTCTACATAATCTTTGAAATGCTTTGCCATTCTAGTAAGACACTTTGCCAAATTTGATGGCATCCCAATCTTTTAAATGTGAAAATCGTTTCAGTGTCTTGTGAACCCGGAGGCAATTTTTTATTGTATTAGAGAATGTGTAATTAGGATGTTAAACTTCAATGCGTAAAAATAATGCTAGTTAAAAATACATTTAAAAATTTCATTATTATAAAAGTAAATGGATTTACATGGTTTTTAAAGCAGTGGTTATCTTTTCACCATAAAGACTCTCCAGAAGTTTGTGCTCACCCCTTCTTTGGACTGCTCTCAGATCAGTATGAAGGATTCCTACTAAATGATTTTGAACTTTAAGCTGAAGTAAAGGATATCGTGGACATTTTCCATCCAATAAACAGGATCTATGATATGGCATGAAATGTGAGACCATAAAGATTAAACGTATACTTTATGAGATTATGTTAACATCCACAAGTAATATTTGCATGGGATGAACAAAATGAGTTAAATTAGAAGTATCCATTTAGCAAACAGTCCCATGGAGCTAAAATCAATGAGCCAATGAAATTCCCCTCTTCCTGAATGTGCATGAAAACACACACGCAAATATTCTTTCTGAAACATTTGTGATTAAAATATGCATTGATAGAAATTATTTCTAATATTGGTTTGGTGTTTTTTATTTTTCTAATGCTAACTTTGCAGGTGTAGAAATGATTCAGATTAGTTCTACTCATACAAGTCATCAAGTTGATTTGGCTGTAGAGCACTTGGATGGATTTGATAAGCAATTGCCTATGACAGTCATTCTGAAAAGATTTTAAAAATGCAACAAGAATGCATTGATTTAGAAAAAAGCAGTTCATAACTCAATTAAAATAAATAGCAGTTTAAAATAATAAAATACTGATATTTAATAAAGGAATGTGGGAAAAGACAGGGACCACAATTCACAGTTTTGTTGTGGCAAATGATGTGTTGGACCCTGTCGGCACGAACCTTGCCAGGTATAAATCCAGCTAAGTCCATAGGCAATAATGGAACTGTTCCAGTCTGTCACAGCTAAAGAGCCAGTTCTAAATCTTTTCAAGCAAATTCTCCTCTTTTAAACTTACGCTGTCTAAGCACTTTTAAGTCTGACTATCTGAGCAAAGAAATTTTTCAAACACAATAGGTTTTAATTATGACAGCCTAAATTAATTGCTCAGGTAAATTAAAGACTTTGCTTTATTCCTGATAGTTTTCCAACTCAGAATAATTTCTATTTTCTTTGAAAAAAATATTTTCCTAGTATTTTGGTGACATTTTGGTTTTTGTTTGTCATCATTAACCAGTCCTCCAGAACAATGCAGAAACTGTCCTTCCACTTGTTATATGCAGAAGCCCAAAGTATTAATCCTTTGCTTTTCACCTAAAAATGGACTTTGACAAATTAATTCCAGGGCATCTTGCTCCACCAGCTTAGGGTAAATATCTATCAGTCTGCTCCACTGGAAATTACCCTGCTGGGGGCAGAACTGGGAGGAGAGACTTTCTGCCCACAGATCACCTGCTGCTGTGAGCAGTTTGTGAACCTCCTGTAATTTATTGCATAGTAATACTCTGAAATCCAGTAGAAGTGACAATAAATTATGATGCACACAGTGAGCCACTTGTCATAACAGCAAACTACACATGGACTTCCAAGAGAAAAAAAACGGGTCTAGGAGGATGAGGAAAACTTTAAATTCAGTTTTGAGGGGACTTAACACAAAATGGAAAGAGAGACTGTTTTGTGAAAGACTTGGAACCTAAACAACAAAGGGAAGGAGGATTTATGAAAATGCATAAAATTGAGAGTAAAAGCCTATGGAGGTTGTGGAATAGTCATAAAAAAGAGAAGTGATAAAAGTTACTGCATCTGGTGTTTTAAAATTAGATTTTAGAAGATAATAGGGGAGGAAGGAGAGGCAAAGTGCTGAAAGTAGCATTCTGATTCCTTAATCCTTGGGCTGGCTGCGCTGCATTTATGGATCTGAACAGCAGTCACCTCGGCTGAGCTAAATTACATCGGCAGCAACAGCTCCCCAAAGACAAGAGTTATGCTCCCTGCGTTGCCAGGCTGACAAGAGGAGGAACAAAAGGTTTTGAAATGAATGTTAAGTTCACCTAATTTAATTCAAATAGATTGGCCATTTGAGAAATGTTCTGCTCTCTCAAGGAGACTGGAAGTACTGGAACAAATTTCTGCTTTAATGCCACTACCCTCAGCAGAGTTTTATCAAGTTTAAATTTAGGCTGCACCAGAGAGAGAGAAAGGCAGAGCTCTCATGTTTTGCTCTGTGGTGCATCAGTGCTGAGTTTGTTCAGGGCTTTTGCTTTAATAAAGGTTGTTTCACTTTCCAATTTATGTGAAAATATTTAATAATCTGTTTTTTTTTGTTTGTTTGTTTGTTTTGTTTTTTTTTTTTTTCATCTTTGCCATTTGTTCTCTGAAAATTGCCTCAAGATGTTTTATCAGAATCTGGGGAGGCTTGCAGTAATCCAAACCAAAAGTGAACAGTTCTGTTTACACGTCTGTAACTTCTCAGAGGGCCACCCCTGACCATTCTATGATTAGAATGAAAAATAAAGCAAAATATATCAAATGGCCTTCATTAGACCAGAAATTATTTTTACCAAAAACAGAACATCTTTTCTTTTGGAGAACAGCTTCTTGAATACAAGTGGGACCAGTGAGTTAATGAAAAATTACCAGATCTTTTTTTACAAGATTATTATCAAGGGTGGAATACACAGATTCAGAAGCAATTAGAAGATAAGAAAAAGCTGAAAAGCAGCTCCAAAAGAGGGTAAAATGATTAATAAATAACATTTGTGTGGGATTGCAGAACTGGGGGAAAAGTTCAATTTTAAATAATGTTTTATTGTTTACAAATTTCACATGCTTCTTGAATAAAAATGATGGAAAATTATCCACTGAATCTTGGTTGGCACCAGCAGCCAAAGCAGATGCAGAATATTTTAATCAGATAAAGGAACTAGTAAAATTCTTCTTTCTGGTGGTTTAATAAAATGTTTTAAGACCCTATTAAATGCAGATAAGTGGGGGCTATCTTTCAATATCTCTTGGAACACAAAAAGAGTTGCTAAGTAACCAAAGATTATATCCAGAAGCTAGTTATATACTAAAGTAATAATAATAATAATTGCATTTGTCAAAAAAAGGTGTGATTTTCCTCATTAATTTAGTTTAAATTAGGAGAACATTCTGATATTTTAAGTAGCAAAAACTGACATTAAATCATGCCATACATACAGTGACCCTATTTGTTTATTCAGTAAAATTTGTAGGTAAAAGTTCTAATCAACAATCTCATAAACATATTAATTTTGTCAAGCAAATGTAAATAAAAAATAGATTATCAATCAAAAATTAATCATATTTCTTCAGAGGTCAACTCTGTGTCATTCATACGATCAACACCAAGAAAGAGGAAAACAATGAGGTGTGGAAATTGGTAGAAAAAGGACAGGTAGAATGTATTCAGACATTTCAAATATTTTCAGAAGATAATATGTAATTTGACAGGCTTAATAGAAATGGTAAATTATCTTAAGCAGAAATATGTAAGAGCTCTTAGGAATTCTGAAAAACTGGAAAATTGTGACTACAGGCTGTTACATTTTAGAGAAAGAAAGCAAGGTCATCAGAATTTGATTTTTCTCTCCTTCATTTTTCAGGAAAACATTGGAAAAAATATTCAGATAAACTAATCTTAAGGATGATACATAGGACATGAACATGTACCAATACAGATTTATCAAGAGCAAATGATGTTTAATCAATGTATCTTCTATCTATTAGAGCTTTTAAGGTCACAGAAAAAAAGTGCCTGCTATGCACCCAATGTACTTTGATTTCAGAAATGCTTTTGGTCTGCTGTAAATTGTATTCTTTAACAAGATAAGAAAATAAATGCAAGCTGAAAGCATTATAAAAACAGCTGGAAAAGCATACTCGAGGAGCACTTCACATTGTGCATTATAAAACTGGAATAATATGTCAATAATTTCTCAGAAGTTTTCTCTGAGGCTTGTACTATGTTTTTAGTGGGCCAACCAATAGAAGAGAGTAGGAATATTCATTTTAGAGATGCCACCCATTGTGGAAAGCTGGCAGTCCTTTGGGTGATGGGTTCAAATGTAAAATTATTCTGACAGTCTGAAAAAATCAGTGGAAAAAAAAAAAAAAGAAGATAAGCAACACATGGTTCAATTTTTAAAAGTCTCCCCTTATACAGGTAGATAATGAATTCTTACATTGTGAGTGGCCACCACCTCAAAATTACTGTCTGGGCACAAAAGGTTCTGAGAAGGGAATGTATTGAAACTCAGTGGGACAATGTCATGTTGTTTTCAGAGAGATTGGCACGCTACTGGGAAGTAAAATGTGAGTTTGTCAGTGAAACATGGAGCATAACCTTTCCACCACACAGATCATAAATTGTCCGTCCAGCTCCAGGAGTACACTGGAATAAAAAATCGGATCTGTCAGTGATAGGAGAATAGCAAATCTGATCAATGATCCAAAGAACATGGCTTAAAATTAAATACTGGAAGTTTGGAGTTGTTTCAGAGAAAAAGAAGACCTGAGGGAGGTCTTTATCTCTTTTATATAAATGTTAGTTAAAAGGAAAGAAAAAGCTGTATATTACATGAATTGGTAATAGTCCCAGTGCTGTTAGTCCTATTTCTGACATTTGTCAGAAAGTTGCATTTCACTACAAAGGTCCTAAAAGATGTCTGTGCTGAAAATACACAATAAAGTACTTATTTTTTCTTTAAAATCGTTAAAATTATTGAAGTCTTCTTTTTGGCACCTGTAGTAACAGGAGATGTAAAATGAAAGTTAGAAAAATATGTTCTGTCAAATACTCATAAGGTGTAAATTGAACTGGTTTAATTCAATTACACAATTTAACACAACCTAAGGATATTTTAATTTAGAAATTTTGTCGTGGAATAGCATTATATTAATAAATACAAGTGTGTGCTTGTTAATCTGTTGCATTCTAAGAGATTCATGCTGTCAGAACTTGGACAACAAGTTTAGTAATGTGCCTGCTCACGAAATCTAATCATACACAAGACCTCCAAACTGGGGTGTCAGATTAGTCATGAAAATGGCACTAGGCAGAAAAAGTGAAAATGTTATTCCTATGAGGAGAAAATTCAGATAAACAGTAAAAAATCTGGAAGAAATGCAGAGCATTTGACTGTGGGTGGTAAGGAATACTAGAAGAACAACACAGGGGCAGAATGGACCATTGAAGTTTCTCTGATGAAGAAAAATGCTGATCTGCAGGAAACAGAAAATCTGCAACTCTTCAGAGCCTCACAAACTTGGAGACCTGTCAATTTGGCCCAATTTCCCCCAAATTGAATCTTGGTCGAGGAATTAAACTGGAAATCAAACATCCACACACTTTCCAGAAAACATTATACTTCCTGCTCATGCAAGCTGGCAAACTGCTATTTGCAGAGCTGGAATAAAGTGGCCCAAGAATTCATTGAACATAAAATTAACTTTTGTGGGATTATGTGGGAGACTTGAGACACCTACCTCTGTTAAAGATAAAAGTACACACACCCATAGATAGACAGGTAGAGATGCTATTTCCCAAAACAGACTCAATTATGCAGACTGGTGATCCACAAGTGAGAATTTCCAGGATCAGCACACACTAACTTCGGCAGAGAAAGCATGGAGACCTCTTGAAATGGATACTACCTCAGTTATTTGCAATGCTCTGACCCTAATTTGCAATTCAGAAAACCTTAGTTCTGAACATTCTTTTAAAAATCTTTTGTCTAATCTCATTTAAAGATTTCTTGAATAATCATACTTAAAAGGCACTTCTATTTAGAATGAAAACACAAACATTTTAAACATGTTTACATCTCCTAAAAACAATAAAGTACAAATCCATAATTAATATTCCCATGGAGTTAAGTATTTTACTAAATATTTATAGTACAATTTTAAAATGAAAAATGTATGGTAGGAATAAAATAGAAGATAACTGGCAGAAGAGATATAAGCAAAAACCTTGTCAACAATGTTGGAACCTAGTTTTGAGAACTTCCTTCACAACAGCAGAGATCAGGACCTGCTCCACTCAAGTCAGTGGGATTAGATTCAAGTGTAAAATCAGGAAAAATTATATTTGATTATGCCTTGAGTTATTAACTGTTCTGTAAAATTAGAGCAAATAGGATGGGAACAGCCGTTTGCACCTGCTGATAGAAGAATTCTGTTATCTCAGGGCCTTCTTGAAAGCCATTGATGGTAATTATAATCTTCCCAAGAGCTTCAGTGCACCTGGAATTATGTTTTCAGCAAGGAGATGCCAGCAAGATTAAGAATGTGCACAAAAGTCAGAGTACTCTTATAGTGAGGGGAGTGTGGCTCTCATGTTTTTCCGGACTCTCTTCCTTGCATTTGCATTCTAATGCATGTATTTCATCAATGTGCAATTGTAAACATACCCTTCAGAAAAATGACCTATTGATGGGTTTCCCCAAAAGCCTCCACTGCCTATAATGTGTAATTTAATTTCAATTTCTATCTAAAATTAATTAGAAGCACTGTGAGGCATCATAGAAAATTGCATTTTCTGTTTTGCCTTTTTTATTTTTTTTTTATTAGGGGCAATAAATTCCTGATTATTCTTTTTGAATTATGTTTATGGTTTTGCTGATATGAAACTTTAACTGATAACAGTAGTGAGGCAGCAATAAGCAATGTGAAATATACATGAATGGACTTATTCATGGTTTATGATTAACCATAAAATCTCCAGGATTTTGAACAGCTTATCTTTTTCTAACATCCTTTATAGTGTCTCCGAGGCTTGGTATTTTATATATTAGTTAAAATATATGCTGCTTTTACCATGAATAGAAATTAAAACTACAATTTATTTACAGGACACTTTTATAGCCATATATATGTGTACTGCTGGTCATAACCCTGTATGAGGCTGAATGAAAAAGATTTGACTGTAAAATATGTTACCCCTGATATCATGTTTTGCTACAGTACTGCACAGAATGCATAAAAACCCAGTCACTTCCAGTGCCCATGATGTTTTTAATATAGAGAGGAATATATTTCTCCTTTGTATAGCTGCTTTCTTACTGCATCTTTTACAAGCTTTATGTTAAGAACTTGGATTTAGGAATATCAAACATAATATTTTGCCAGGGTTCTGTTTTTGGTTTTGGGTTGGTTTTTTTTTTTTTCTTTTTTTGGTTTGTTTTTTTTGTTTGTTTGGTTGGTTGGTTTTGTGGGGTTTTTTTTTGTTTTTTATTGCTGGGTTTGTTGTTTGGTTGTTGGTGGTTGGTTGGTTGGTTGGTTTTTTTGGGTTTTTTTTTACTTTTTTTTTTATAGCTTTTGTTGCAGGTCCATTCAGTCTCAGTTTTCTTTTCCACTTTCAAATAGCCCTAGGCTGAATGAAAAATCTAAGGTCAGGCTTTTCTCTTCTTTTGGGTAGCTTTACTTGGCATCCCATATCTGATATACTTCAACACTAGAGAAGACCCAAAGCTTTGGGTTAGAAGATCCTAAGCTTTGAAATTCAGTAATACTTGAAAGAAAACCCTAAGGCAAATACCGGATTCAAAGAAGCAAAATCTGTTCTGGTAGGTGAAACAATACCCCAGAGCTACCAAGGGAGATTTTAGTTGATAAAAATGTGTTAGCTCCCTATTCTGCACCAGAATATCCTCTCCTGATCTCTGTCAAGAAATTTATTATTATCATCAATTTAAATTAAATCCTTTATTCAAGACATGACTTCTGTTTAGAAAAGCAGTTTGGGCACTTTCTGAATTTAAAAAATAGCATTTATCCAATGTAGAGAGAAAGCAGCTGCAGCTGAATGCCTAAAAACCCCCTTGGATGCTGGGAGAAGAGACATAAATCAGAAAAAGAAAGAAAACCATACCTCTCAAAGTGCTCTGTCCTTTAAAAAGCATATTGTTACTCTGCTTAGCCTCTTCCAGTCAATGATCCATGAAGTCTAATGTAGTTTCCAATTTCTTGTAGAAACTGCTGAATTTCTGCTTGTCCATGACGGAACACTGCTCTCAGGGAAAAATAAATAAATAAATAAAAAATTTATCCACATGGATAATGTTGGAATAGAGTCAGTCATCCAAAGAGAAAATTAATCTGAAATATATCCATTAGAAAATCCTATATCTTAGTGTTATTCTTCTATATTTTCACACAAGTCCACAGAGAAAACTATCAAAATGTATAAACAGATTTAATTTTTCTTTGTTCTCCAACTTTTTGGCTGTCTCTAAGTAATTCTCTTCCCATTTTTTTTTCTTCTGCCTTTGTCTCCTCAGTTTATCAGGCAGCTTTATAATCTATTTCATTTTGGTTATTTATTCTCTTCCCTCAACACTATTTATCAGTCTTTTACTGAGAGTTTTGTTGGTAGATTCTTCCAAGAGCTTCTTTGATTGTTCCAAGAGGTTTGATTCTTCCAAGTAATCAAATATTTTTCATCATGATGTACCAAGGACTGAAATTTCTGGAATATAATGGACAGTTACAAAGGATATTTATCTCATTATAGCAGCATCATTTACTTGGTTTGCTGAAGATATTGTCACATGTAGAAATATAAATCTAAATATTCTGGCTGCCTCATTCTTTTCTGCAGATAAATGCAAACACTTTCAGCTCATATCAATAACAACTTCAAAACTGGACATTTCTTTGGGGTTTAATGATCCTTTCCAGGGTTGTGGATCATTGGGTCCCAGGAGTTTGTTAATTCTCAGAAAAAGCTCTGTTCCTCTGCTTTTACTGCTTAGATAAATTGTTTGTGGAAATGTAGCATAAATACTGGAGAGAAAAGCGCGTCATCAGCTGAGCAGAAACTGATATGGCTCAAATTGACTTTATTTTATGCTAGATGGCTGGATATTAGCAATCACATCCACGGCTTACTCTTAAATTATTAAAATTTCAGGGTAAAAGAGTGCCTTTTACTTTTCCTTATAAAGAAGGATCCTTATAAAGATGAATTATCTTGAGTGCATCAGGTGCTCTTTTGCATCATAAACTGGATAAAAACTATGAAAAATCCCATTTTTAACAAACGCAATTTTCAAGTAAGATATGGTCCTGGCCTCCATTGCAATATTAAAAGGTATTCATCCTTTTGATAAACTGAATGATGGCATTGGACTCAAAAACTTGGGATTTTTCACAGATAAAAAAGTTTTCCAGACAAGTCCAATATATGTTTGTCTGTTTCTAATAACATCAAAGAAAAAATATACTTAAAAATGATAAATATTTCTGACTAAAAGAAGACTCTTAACTTTTTCAGTTTATTACAGTGTTCCTGATTTTATCAGTATTCTTTCCTCACCAATATTTTTCATTCTTTGTTGAAAAAATCCTATTCCTCTCAGACAAGTTTCTTAATTAAAAGTAATCTTTAATGCAAACACACAAAGGGGCTTTGCTGTAGCTTCCTTTTCTCTTTGTGCAGAAGAGAACAAATGTGATGATGCACATCCTCTGCCTGGTGACAGAAACATTAATTCCAAGCACATTTCCATTTCAGCTACTTATTTGCACCCTGATAGTGCACAAAGAGCCATATTTCTGTGGAGTTATGGTGACATCAAGTGGCTGGCTATATGATCCTTTCAAATATATGGATATATGCTCCAGAGTCTGGAGAAGGAACCAATACAGGGAACGACCATTAGGTAACCTTACCTCTTTGAAATATGAGTTAATTTCTGGTTAGTTTCATGTGATGGATTGAAATCTTGATTTTAGGTGTGTGTCATGAAATGGAAATCAAACCATTTTATTTCATTCTTGAAGTAGAGTTCAAAGGCAAGGGACTGATACTGGGATGAAAAATGGTGCTGAATACCAAATCACCCGAACTCTTCTCTTTTACCTCATCCTAAAACATACCTGGGTGATTCAGTCTGCTGCTGTGCATTGGTTAGGAAAATAGAGAGGCTCCAAATGATCTTCTGATAGGATTTTTGAGATTGAGTTAAGAAGTTAATGTCTACAGCTTTAATTGCATCTTCTGGTTTGGTGAGCACAGCCTCATAAAGGTAACAGATGAAGTTCAGTTTGTTCTACACTAGGCGGGTTTCTTTAAAATTCTCTGCTGTCAGAATTTACACCTTCAACCCTTTCCAGGCCATGACTGGTTCATGAATAAAAAGACATTTTAAGAGTCTCTAGTGGGTGCATTTTCTTCACCAACCTGTTTTTACCCTCCCTTTTCCTACTCTGATGACTTCTCCATTGCCTTTCCTGCAGTCAGCTCTTCCTTCTGTTTGCTGTTCTCAGGCTCTCAAAATGAATGCCATCACTCACCATCCTTCTTCAATGTCACAGGAGACCATGTTCCCTGCTTCAAGGCTTCAGTCCCTTGTTTGGATGGTCTCCAAGAAAAATTAGATGGGGAATAAAGACTCGGTATGAAATCAATAAAAGATAAGTTTACTGTCGACCAAAGAGGAACTACAGAATTCAACCTAGTCACAATATTGCCCAAATGGTAGCCGAAAAACACAGAGGGAATAATGAATGGGGTTTGTTTGAATTTCAGTGTAGTGATACAAAAAATACAAGTCACAGTTAGAAGCACAGTTTAAAGCTGCAGAAAAAAGTCAGTTCCTTTTTCAGTTTGATGAAAGCCTTTAACGTTGACATCTTACTTGACCAGTCCACATTTTCTCAAGTATTATAATGACTCTTCATGTCTGTGAGTGAGATTTGAAATATATATATATATAGGTGTGTGTGTGTGTGTGTATTTATGTATTTATATATGCACATGTATATACATTTTTTTTTCTTGTGGTTGTTGTTTGTCTTCTTTTGGTGTGATTCTCAGAATGCAAATTATTAGCTCTGGTACACCAAGATTAAGATGCAAATTGAATTTAGGTAAGTAGACAAAAATTCTGACTTGGAGTGTATATTCTTTAGTGGGGACTCTCATAAAAATGTTATGTGTGAGGAGCAATGTGGGACAAAAATCACATGTCTTTATTGCTCTGGAAGATATACAAAATAAAATGCATTAATCAGTCTGCTTACAGGACTATTTAAAGCAGAAATCCCATTAAGTGCTTAAATTGATTTACTCTTCCCTCCTCCAGAATAATAAAATAAAATTCCTCAAGTGTCTATTAAATCAGACAATAAATAAGGGGAGGTAGGCAAAATCCTTGGGGAAAGGAAGGACCTTAAGGCCATCTGATTCATATTTCATACCTCTTCTATTTTTCCATATTTTTTTCATCTGTGTTGAAATTCATACATATACAATGTCATAAGCTAGTTTGGTTTGGATTCAATTTATTTTACAATAGAAAAAAAAATTAAAAAAGAAGAAAAAATCATGTGAACTGAGGCCAAAATAGTCTAGTGAAATAATTTTTTATTTTCATTTATATTCACTGCCATGTCTCTCCACTGAAGTTAATGCATTTTCCCTGAAAGGTAATTCATTTCAATTTAAATCAATATAGTATCTTTGAACTAATGCCTTCCAGAGATGCCATGTTTGAACAAACAGTGGCATATTTGTGTAAATTGCAAATTTTATTAGTAATTGCACTAAGAAAAAGGCACTCAGAAAAATACTTTTGCTTCTAAATAGTGCAGAATGCGCACACAATAATCAATATTTTGTTTTGCCTTTTTTTTTGGTATTCAGGGATTTAATAGTCTTTGACACAGAGGAGGGACGGGAAAAGTTATTTATTTAAATTGATATTATTAATATGCAAAATTATTAATAATAGTATATTGTTTATTTAAATACAATTGGGTATAATTCTGTTTTAAGAAATGAATCAGTACTTTCATGAAAGGAATTACTTCTTTTTGAGGTGTTTTTTTTTATTCCATATCTTTCAACACAGCAAAGATTTTCCCAGGCTGGTACAAAGAACATAAAATCTATATTGTTTTAAACTTGCATTTCCTAACCTGCAGAACAAAATCTCTCAAGTAACATTTCTTGGGGGTACACACATGAGAAGACAGCATTTTTACCTTGTACCCTCTTGTTCAGCACAAACCAGTAATGTGTGGGGTCAAAAAAGAAGCAGATGAATCCTGATTTATAAAATATTTGACTGCCATTCTCAAATTCTTCTCACAAATAATCTGAAAATGTTTTTTTTCTTTTGAGCGGTGTTTTTCACTCTGAAAATTACCATCCCCTCTGAGGGATCAAAGGGATAATAAAAGGCTGCAAAATATCACATGGATTGCCAGTTGTAGCATTCTGTAAGGGAGCTGGGGAGTGACTGAGCACAGTGACTGCATTTGCTGGCTGAAAATGCTTCCACTGGTAACAGCCTTTGACTGCTGGCTGTAGCTCGGCCTCTTTACAGCAAGAGGTACAGGAGGTTGCCTTTTCTGGATTGTTTGGTGTCTTTTTTTTTTGCTTCCCAGATTTGGAGATCACCAAGTTTGGCAGTTGGAGCCAGTTTAGTCAAGTTTAACACATTTTGAACCAAATGGAACAGGTTTGAAACAGTATTATCTGGTTTGATATGGTTAAAGCTGGTTGAACCAGATTGAATCAGTTTAGTCTGGTATAAATTGGTTAGTAGCAGTCTGATCTGGTTTAATGCATTTGGAACTGGATTGAACTGGTTGGAACCAGTTTAGTCTGGTTTAAGCTGGCTATGACAGTCTGGACCCAGTTTGAACTGGTTTTATCTGGTTTAAACCATTTGGAATCAGTTCAATCCAGCTAGAACCAGATTACTCCTTACCAGTTTGAACCGGTTGCAAATGTTTTAAACCAGTTTGAACTGGTTTTAGCTGATTTGATCCAGTTTGAACCAGCTGGAATCAGTTTAATCTGGTTTAAATAGGTTAGGACTTGTTGGAACCTGACTGAACTGGTTTGATTAGTTTAAACTGGTTGGAACTGGTTTATCCAGTTGGAATGAGTTTAGTCCATTTTTGATCTGGTTGGGACAAGTTTCAAATGGTTTGAATGCATTTTATTTGGTTTGATTTGTTTTAAACCTGTTGGAACAGACTGGGACTGGTTTAGACTGGTTGGAGACCATTTGATCTTGTTTGAACCAGTTTGGACCTCCTGTAGAGTAGATGGCAGTGGCATTCCCGTTTCCTGAGATGGCTCCAGGTAAAAGGGTAAAAGGGTAAAAGGGTAAAAGGGTAAAAGGGTAAAAGGATGAAGGGACCAGGACAGACATGCTGTCTGCCTGATGTAGTATTTTACCACCTTTTTGGTGCTGACTGTCATACAACTTTCCCATGCCAGTCATGTTCAAAACGATGGAATGACCCAACTTTATTTTGCCCAGATGTTTTGAAAGATCACCCATACCAGCATTAGGAAGTCAGCTGGTCAGCTCCTCACACAGGGCAGTCACCCAAATTCACAGGTATACACTCCCTCCTCCTTTCTTTTCATCCTATTATCTCCTTTAACCCACCCTACAGCCATCATCATTTCTTGATAGCACAGGGATGCCAATGGGAAATATATTAAATATTTTACTGTAATTAATTTTTTCCCAGTACTCTATTTTTTCCTTTCTCACTATCTTTCTGTGTCCAGTTCACTGTATGAATGGGTATTGATCTTTAAATATAATACCTCTAAATCTTTCTGTATCTTTTGACAGCTTCTTAATTTATTAATTTTACTTTTTTTTTTTTTTTTTTTTTTTTTTTCCAGAAGCCAGGAGCACTTAACACAGTTCTTCCTTGAGATATCATTAAAATATGCTAACTAAGGTAACTGTGTAAGAAAGAACGCAGACAATTCTAAAGGTTATGATCTATGACAACACTTCTTAGCTTTAAAGTTACTTTAATTGAATTAATTGTAGCATTGAAGAAACTGAAGAACAAAGAGAGCTCTGACTCTGAATGTATTAAAGTGAAATACTTGACCTTTTCAATATGTTACACTTTGATTGGCAGTTCTTTCTGTAGGAGCTCTCCTAATAATAATTTTGTAATTATTTTTGTCCATGAAAGATAAGGTAGGTGTGTCAAAAAGCCGAAATACAGCTGAGATAATTGGAAATATCCAAGCGTGGAAGTGTGCAAGTGTATGTTACACACCCCACCACAACTGAGAGGATGTCAGCAACAGGGGGTTCATTTTGTTGGGAAAGCTTTTAGTAGAAAGAAAAAGACAGACCAGGCTAAACTTAATTTATGATATCAGAATCATAAAATCATAGAGTGGTCTAGTTTGGAAGGGACCTTAAATAAAGACCATCTGGTTCAGCTTAAGGCCATCCCATCTTGTCCAGTCCCAACTGGTCTCTCTACATCTCTCTTCTAGGTACCCTTTAAGTCCTGGAAGGTTGCTATAATGTTAATTTCACACTTATTTTGGTTTTCGGAATTGTAAAGAGTTATTTATTTATAAGGGGTTTTTTTTCCTCTCTGAAAAAGACTGCTCACTGCTCTTTACATGAGAATAAAAACCATTTGCAATGCAATTCAGGTGATTTATTAACAGATCTGTCTGAAAAGTAGAGGTGCCTTTTAATTTATTTTATTTTCTTAGTGCTTTAACTCAGCGTTTAATCAATTTTCTCAAAAAAGCAGGATCAGTTTCACACATGGAGGATATGAACTTTTCTTCTACCTCCTTCTTTACCTTCAGTACTGAGTACAGGCTCTTCCTGTTCCTGTCTTGCATTTTGCTGTGTTCTCTCTCTGCAGCTCCATGACCCTGGAATTTACTTTATTCATTCCACAGTGCCCTGATCTTTTTGAGTTTCCTGGCCTCTCCTTGTTCCATGATTTATGTAACAAAAGCAAGGTAAAGGGCGCTTCCTCAGCCTAGGAGAGTTCTTTCTTCAATAAAGTTTACATACCCTTACTCCAGACTCAAAACCTGAGCAGCTCTGACAACATCCCAGAGCTACTAAGGAAAAAAAAAATCCAGGTGGCAAATTGTCTTTTTAGCCCATGCTTTGCTTTCCTGATTTAGCTTTTATTACAAAACTGTACTGATGAAAAATTTTCCATTTCTTTTAAAATCTAAACAAATCCAAATCTTTTAAAATCTAAACAAAACAAAAGCAGGCACTGGGAGAGATCTGAATGTTTACTGAGTTATTGAAAAGACCAAATTTCACTTTACATGTGAATCTTCCCTAAGCCCTCAGAGGCTCTAATTCTATGCAAAACCAAAGCAGAAATTATGCTCCTTGTACAGATTAAAGTATGCTTGATGCAAAAATATGGGTTGGTTTTCAGCCAGTGAAGAATTCATTTGTAGGCTCCATAAATACCATGTTTCTGGTCTACTGCTGCATCTCCAGCCTCACTGTAAATTGTGTATAACAAATACTCTGATTTTCAGCTTTGATATCTGATCTGTACTTACCCATGAAAAGTTAAAAGGTCAGCAAGTGTTTTGAACCAGTTCAGCTGAATTTATTAATACTTCATTTCACATTGTCTAAACATTCACAAAAAGCCTCAAAACATGCCTTTGACCATATAGGAAGAACAAATAGATTGTAAATAACTTCCTAACCTCATTTTAAATTGCTGCCTTCTGGACTTCGGTTTCCTAAGCAGGAAAACACTTCAAATTCAGCACATCACCAGATCACTTTAACCTCTTTGAAAATGCATTTCAAGAGCTTTGATGGATCTCTTGCTCAGCAATTGGCCTTGGGAAAGTATACAGTCCATGGTAAGCTGAATGCAGTAATCTGTCAGAAAGGGAGCAGCAAGTGTAATGAGAGGTTGAGATGGGTCATTTAGCATCGTGACATTATTTGCTCCATGAGAGAGATTTTTGTCATGCATATGGTTGATACTGATCTGAGGTTGTGAATGGGACTGGCTGCATCCCCAATTTCTGAAGAGTTCTGAAGTATAACTCAGCCTGGGTCTCTCTCTGCAGCCTTTGAAGAGTGGGACTGATAACACCTCCTGTTAGAGAAGGTGCTCTGCTGGAATAAATCTGAACACTTGTGATGCCTTTCCAATTTTCCATGAAGTAATTTGGGAGGAGCCTGTTCTCACTTTTATTAATCCAGAAGTCTCCCCATTTCTTTGACTTTTCCAGTCTATATCTTTCTTCAGCTGTCCAGCTAAATTGACAAAGCACAGAGTCCTGTTCCATATAGCGAGCGTCTTTGTAGGAATCCCTTTAAAAGCTTTAGCACTCAGGAAAAATCAATAACGCTTATGATGTCTTGCAGGTCTCCCCTCTCCTGCACGCTAAATTCTCATCAGCCTGTTATTAACTGTTGGAAAAAGATAGTCAACATTGCATTTTAAAAGCACTCGTGTGGCATTTCACTTGAATAGCATTGTCTATGCTTCCTTAATGAATTTAGTGGAACTGCGTCGCTGGTATATTTAGAAAGAAGAGCTGTAAAATGCATTGCAGGCACGGAGCCAAGTGTATCTATTATATACAAATCCTCCATGTTCATTGAAATAAAATGAGCCCATAGAAATATTGGTATTTTAAATACCACTTCAAAGTATAAATGGCCATAAAGATAATCAATTATACCTTTGTCCAAATATACTCCAGGGAAGAAAAAAAAAATAAAAATAAAAAAGAAGAACAGAACTCTGGAAGATTGGAAGATTAACCTGTGATTTATCATAGGAAAGAAAATGTAGGCATAAAAACACCCAGTGAAAATTGAAGTAACAATTATGTGACTGTACTATATTGAGAAAGTTAGTTAGGGAACAAAACTATTGAAATCAGAAACACCTAAGTTTCAAACATGTAGTTTGAACAAGTATTATCTTATGGTTGCTATACCTGTGGAGTTACTGTGTCTTGGACAGGGATGTAGAAGAATTGGATTTGGATCATATTCCTCATAACAGGAATTAAAAATAAAGGGTTCTACATCAGGATAATGAATAGCTTTACCTGCTATTCACAATTCTTGGTCTCTGCTTGTTTGTTCTGTATATCCTTTGCATTTCTATATGGATTACAAGAATTTTTTTAAGGAGAAAGGATGATTTTATTTTAATGTTTTTTTTCCTTGGTGTTGCATTGCAGTGGTTATAACAGCAATATAGAGTACAGGGATCCTAGTTTCAATCCCCTGGTTTTCTTAATAACCTCAAATGTTCATTACTGCAGAAATGACCTAATTAGCAGGGTATTGGCCACTTCAGTAGTGCTCGTGCACATGTGAAAGAAGGAGGGGGAGTTCTCACGCTGCATGTCAGTTGTTTTCTAAAAAAAAAAAAAATATTAAAAACCCAAACCAAATAAACAAACAAAAAAACAAAACAAAACAAAAACAGACAAAACCACCCAAAACCCAACAACAACAAAAGAAAAAAGAAAAAACAAAGCAAAACAAAACAAAAAAAAACCCAAATTTTTTGTTCCAGAATCAGAGAGCAAACATATGCATGATTGTGTAGCAATGATGGCATTTCCTGGAAAGGGGCAGGTTTTGATCATGCAACATTTCTGAATGTTTGTAACCATCCCTAATGATTAACCAGTCCTTGGAGAGGAGCCTGTAAGCTAAACCCGCATCTCCTTCCAGAATCAGCCTTGTCCATCATGCTGAAGAGAGACAATCACTTAATGAATCTTGATCTCCTGGATATATTTACTTCATGTTCTTGATATATTTACTTTTTATTTTAGTGGGATGGGAGTTGTCCTTCCCTAAAGAGTTTGGTTCTCAGTTTTGCCAGTAGGAAAGGGGAAGGTTAAAACTTGCTGGACACAATCCAAGTGTCCTGCAGGGTGATTTTTCTGTTCTCACATGGCAGTGGAGAGCCCAATGCGCCTCTACTGAGTTTTAAATAAAATCTTTCATATCAGGCCCAATTTTAGTAAAAACGTGTTTCAGAGCAACATGAATATCCTCAGAGGAGACAAGGAAAGGAAAAGCCCAATCTTCTAATCCATATCGTGTTTTATTTGCAGCACCAAGCCCCAGCTGATGGTTTTACTGCAAAAGTACATTGGGAATCCTGTTTGTTCAATACCCACTGTGCCGTTACGCTTTACCACTTTATCACTCATTCTGCTGCAAGAGATATTCTGCACTGTAAATCTGGTCAGGACATGAAAAAAAAAATATTTTAAAACAGATTACAAATATTTACACTGGCATCAGTGAGAAATTTGAATAAATGGCCCTCTATATGATAGAGAAAAGACATATTGAGCAGGCTTCACAAATGAAGAAGCTGTAAAGTGGAATGGCATCTTTCAGTTTATTTATAGCTTAAATCTAGCATCGTTACTCCCAGATAAAATATCGGGTGAATTCTTCTGAATCTGCTTCCTGTGGTGTCATATTTTTTCTCTGGCTCATGTTAATTTTATCACCAACATGAGCAATTTTTAGCCTTTCTTAGACAGAAAAACTAGCAGCACTTCACACTTACTCTGCAAAAACAGGGTTTTTGGCATTTCCTATATTAAAGAATGTCACATGAAGTGTGCTCAAGAGAATTCTGGGCTTGTAAGTACTTTCTCTTTGCTCTTTGCTCTCTATGAAGAAGACTTTATTTTGACCTCAATAGCTTGAGGATCTGTCTCTAGCTCCATCATATGTCATCTCATTCTTTGCTCCATAATATTTATAGTATATCACCTCGCATTAATTTTCATTTTTCTATTTGTTTCAAAAAATACCCATGCCCACACTGTTCTCTTTCATTGCTCCATACAGGCCTCTGACATTCCTGACCATCTCAATTTCAGATTATTTCAAAACAGTACCTTCAAAACGCCCCAAAACATTGATTTGTTGTTCTTTCTGGAGTTATTTGAATTGTAGGTGGTCTAGGCAAGTCTCTCCTGTGGCAGAATATGGCCATGTTAACAATTCTGAATCTGTAAAAGAAATATAACCCCTCAATTTGTAGGAGAGAACTGGGGATCATGAAAAGCCTGACCTTAATTACTGATATTCAACAGCCATAAATTCACCTAAAGGTTATTCTTGTAACTTAAAAGAAAAGAAAAAAAAAAATCAATTCTATTTAATATACAAATCAGCACTTTAGGGGGGAAATTAGACACTAAAAAAATAAATAAAGTGGATTGCAATGTCTTAAACCATAGTTCACTGTGACCAATTGAGACAATGGAATCTATCAGACAGATGAAAACTAATTTCTTTAGAAATCAAAATCCCAGTATATGCTTAAAATATGCATGTCCAGCTGCAGTGATTTGGATACTTTCTTTTGATGTCAAAAATGCTTTGCTTTTCATCCCAAAGGTAAGCCTTGTCTGTATGAAACAGAGAAAGGATAGACACCTTTCAAATTCTGCATTAAAAATTCACTGTTTATGAACACATTTTTATTACTTCTACCTGTAAATTTTAAGTGTAGTCCCCCTAGCCCAAAAACCTCTCAATTTTCAAAAAGTGTCAGAAAAGACTGATTTGCCTCAGGTCAAACTGATAATTGGAAAAAAAAAATCTTGTTTTGTCTGCATCATCACATCATATTTATATTTTGTGGCCATGTTTATTTGTTTATACTTTTTAAAATTTGAGTATTTTATGGACTATTGCAAGGTAAATGTTTCTTCAGAATTCATCTTCTACAAGAATCATAGTCACTCTGCCAGAGTGCCATGAAAAGACCTTTTTATGATACGCAGATAATTATTTCTCCAGAAAATAAACTCTTCATCCTTCTTGAAACAGCTTCTAAAAATAACTGTAAATCAGAAACCAAGATAGTTTTGTTGTTTTACTGTTTTGCTCAGATTCATGCCCAGCACTCATATGAACACACAATTTAAAATGATAAGTTGACTTTTTAAAAGGAAACTGAAGTGTATAGCTGAGGCATAAGAACAAAGATGTTAGAGGATAGGTGGCTGGTGTCCAGTGTTATCAACATGTATTTCATTGTTTCATGAGAGTTACAGTTAGAAAATAAATCAGAAAAACAAAAATAGAATGCTTTTTCATATGTATCTCTGTTTTACTGTGTTTAGTGCATATATGGGCAAAGGGCAAAGACAGTTTAAATTCTGGGCAAACTTTCAAACTGATTAAAAAAAAAATTGCAATAGGACAGGAGGAGTTTAAGCTTGCTAATATGTCACTGGGGAACATCACAAATTGTGACACAGGGTAGTTTGAGAGAGTTTGAGAGAGTAAGATATGTATTATTTCCCTTGAGGTTGTGATATAATACAAGATTTTTACAAAAATACCTCTCAGTCATACTGGAACAAGCTGGTCTTCATGTTTTTCAATACAGAAGATGTGAATTCTCAAAAAAGGTTTTAAGTGGGTTGTTTTATTTCCAATTATATACTGTGCTGCAGGAACTTCATCTCTCAGCGATGGACTCTGCATTTCTTTTACAAATGTTTAGGTTAATCAGAAGTTAGCAACCTTTGCTCATCCATAAAACTAATCAGATCAAGGGCTGACCAAAACAACAACAAAAAACCAAACAAACAAAAAAAAAAAAAACAAAAAAAAAAAACCAACCAAAAAAAAAAAAAAAACACAAAAAAAACCACAAAAAACCAACTACCCAACCCACCAAAACCAAAAGAGGAAAAACTCCAAAAAAACACGCAGCAGGACAGAGAAATTAAGCCCATTGGAAAACTTGTTTGTCATCATCTGCCACTGTTCTGCCCATTCTGATGGGTAATCATTTTGCACAGTTTCTCCAGCTATCCTTTGCCCTGTGGGAGAGATGACATTGCTTTTCATCCCGTCTCCAAACCAGGGAAAATCGTGGTCAAATATTCACAACTGCCAACTTCAAAGCAGTTTTTCCATGGCAACCATACCTCAAAAGGCTGGAGTTGCAGAACTTGCCAATTAGCAACTCCAAAGGGGGCCATTAGCGCCTTCAAAAACAGAAAGGACACTGTTTTTAATCACCGTTTGTTTCCAGCCTTACAGCCAGCCCTACACGAGCACTAACCCTGCAAGAGCGAGGCTGACTGCTCAAAAAGAAGTTGATGTTGCATGAAAAGAACAACACATAACAGGCTGCATTTTTTTTAATAAATAGAGAACGATTTTCCTCAGTAAATCATGGCTTCTAATTTATTGTTGCTTAATTAAAGCAAGAAGTATTTTCTCGTTACTGCCAGTGGTAAACAGTGCATAACAGCCACAGAATTTGCCTTCAGGAGGAGTCTTTAGGAGTCTTTATTACTGCTGCTTGGGAATGAAGATGTACTATAAAGCAAGGAGCATCTGCATAAATATGGACCTGTAGAATGGCCTGCCTAGCTATCTGGCTTCTGTTCATAAAGAGAAAACATACTGGAGAAAATAGAAATATGAGATGAGGGAAATACAGAAATAAGAATTTAACTCTGTAGCTTGTAAAATCTTTCTGATTCCGCTGAAGTCTATGGAAAGTTATATATTATTAGCCATGAAACCTAGATTTATATTTATTTAGTGTTTTCTTATGCATAAAAAGGAAAACAAACCTTTTCAATTAAAAAAAAAAAAATAACAAAAAAAATCCCCACCCCAAAACGTCCTATATTTTCATTAACTCTTTTAAGGGAATTGTTACTTTATTCACATAAATGATGTGCCATGTCCTTTAGAGGTCACATGTATTTTAGCAGGGGAAGAAAGAGAAATCTGAACTTCACCCATTCATTTAAAAAAGGTGTCATTTGTGAAGCCTAATTATACCCATTACCATTAACACTCTATCACAGCTAATTTATCCCTTACCATTCTGCCATAAAACCCCAGTTATCCTCATCTTGTGCTGCTAGAGATGCTCACATCACTTTGACATCTGTTGCATTGGAGAGGAGAAGCTGTTAATATTTTGAACATTTAACCAACTTGGGGATCTCTCCATGCAGCGAAGGCGTTTTCTTTGATGAACAATTGGGATAATTTTGGAAGAAATGTGGCACACAAGATGTTGTATGAAACCTGCCTGAATGTTTGTCTCACAAGACACAACATGGTCAGGGCATCGCAGGCTGTGATGATGTGCAGTGCCTTGTACTGTCACTGCCACATGAGCATGTGAAAAGCAGCCCAGACTCCTTGACCAGAGCAGGAGAGACGGCAGAGCCAGCTGAGCAATTCCCTGAATCAGAGCAGGAGTCTTGACAGGTCAGGAGAACAATGAGAGCAAAATAAAATTGCATTTAAGTAGTTTAAAGATGATTTTCAAGCACACTTTTTGTCATTGTGCGGTGAAAGCCTGATCAGCTTGCAGTTTGCCATAAATGGTACTAATTGAAGTTTCTAGTACTCCTACTTGAAAAATTGCAGTCTCTTAAAAAAGAGGTTAAGTGGCTCTGAAATACTGAAGACCAAACCCAAATAAAAAATGCTCTTTTCATTATCATCTCTAAACCAGGGAGTTTCATTAAGATCTCCTCTAAGACGTTATTCTGTTTGCTAGTTCAGTGTCCAGATTAAAATCAGCCACATGCCTATTGCTTGCACACACACTCAGAGACACACAAACTTGGAAGGGAAGTAAAGGAAATTTTGTAGCATTTCAGTTGGACAGACAGTGCAAATTTCCTTGTGTATTCCTTTCTAACATTTCCCTGTTAGCTGCCTGGCTTCACAAAGGGAGATATATTATTGCTAGTCCAGACCACATGGTTATGGGCAAAGCCTGATGATGTTCCCTTTCTCTGAAGCTGACATCTGGAGTCAACAGCTCTGAGTAGGACAATGATGGAGTTATAGCAGCACGCTGCTGGAAATTTAAGCCTCATGTCTAGAAAGGGGAAAAAAAAAAATAGAGGAAACTTTTCTCTGCTAAAGATATAGAACATATTTGACTGCTAAATGTATCTTTTTTACAGCACCCTAGCTGCACTTTGTGATATTCTGCTAATGGGACCTTGTCTGTATATAAAAGTAGGATGAAGACTAACTTGAGAGAAAGGTAGAATTTGCCTCACAAAGGTTTCTTCTTAAATGAAGCTCTTAAGTCATGTGATCTGTGCCTCTGAGTGACTAAAAAATGCTCAGTAAAAGAGAAGAAATCAATCAATTACATTTTTCTCTTCACTTCTTCCTTCTCAATTTTTTGTATGCTCTTTTTTTTGAAAGATCAGGTTGAAAAAGACAGAGTTATGAAATTTTTAAACAGAAAAAGTACTATGTCACCTTTTTTTTGACACATGCAAGATGTTTTTAAAAGCAGCAGTCATGGAAAAAACTAACAACGCTTTGCAAAACCAACAATGCCAAACTAATAAAAGATAGGACATTTCTGTTGCTTTTTTTCTTAGCACTACATGAAAATCAATAGTAATGCTATTTTCCCCAAGGTATGCTGCTGACCTAACCAGTGCTGGTTATGGATGTCTTCTCAGCCCAGGTCTGTGCTGCCTTTTTGGTGTGTTTTATAGTTGATGTTGCTTGCTTTTCCTCAGCTGTGGGATTCCTTCATATCCCATGGGGGTGCTGGGAATATGAATCCTGAGTCACTGCACCAGCTACCTCACAGACTGCCAATGTTTTGGTAGATAATAGAAATCTCTATTTACCACATCACCATCCTCTGCTGAGGTTTCTGCTCCAAAGCCACCCCTGTCTTCCCTCACTATGATACAGAAGAAACAAAAAGAGATATAAATATACTTTAAGAGTTGTAATTTTTCCAAATGTTCTCCCCCAAAAAATTAGATCAAACTATTGACAATGTTCATGTCAATACAGACAGGCATGGGCAGATGCAGCCCTTCCTCAGCTGTTCCTAGGAAACCAACTCCTGCCTTGAAACTCTTTGTCAATTCTTCTACTCTGAGGCTGAACCTTGATCAATGTGCCCTAACAGATTCAAGGTGCTTTGCCATTAAACATTTAAAGCTTTGCTGGAACAGAAGTAAGAGTTGAGTGTGTTAAGTCTTTCAAAAGAATGATCTAGGTCCAATTTAATGCATTCCCGTGTGTTTCCTTTCACAAATTCTGCTCAAGCCTTTTGTAGGGACTGGAAGGATTTCCCCCAGTGAGACGGGAGTACACTCTGTGGGCAGGACATGCAGCCATAATCTGCTCCCAGCTGAGCCAGTTCTCTGCACTCACACATTCTTGCTAAAGGTAATTTCAATCCCCTGGAAACCTCTTACATGGTCTTTCTATCATCACACCCACCAGTCCATGCAGAGAATATTCATTTCATACCCATGGTATGATGTTACACAGCACTTCTGCTTAACATCTATCACCACCAGTTCTTTGAGACAGGAACTGGACAGAAACAAAATCAGCATGGTTTTATCCTGTATTGATACCAAGACAAATTCATCCCAGCACTCATGTCCCAGCCCTCCAGCCCCAACCCATATGTAACAATCACCTATCTCTACAGTATTCCAGTTTTCTCTTTGCCTGTTTCTAACAAATAAGCACATATGTGTTATATTTAACAGTGCTGTCTTCTTTTCCACTTGTGCCCTTACACCTTATGTCTTTTAAAATGTGCTTCATTTATAGCATAACTTTATAGCAGATATAACAACAGCCAAATATTTCTGAACAATTCACATCACTCCTGCATTCCTTAACTATGAATCAATACCAGATTCAATCCTAGGCCATTCTGAGCTCCCTCACATCTTTTTATTTCTCTTCAGACACAGTGCCAAAAACTCTATTAACCTTCTTGCAAGAGCTGTGTGAATTCACTATCACAGCCAATACCTCTTGCATCAAAAAGCTGAATTTCAATGTCATAATTCCATCACTGGAGTTTAGAACATAAATGTTCCATGGTTGGGTTCTTGGAGTGGGGAATGATTGAGTGTCTTCAGACTGCTAAGGGCCCGTGGGCTCCAGCTTCTACACAATAGGCAAGAAAGTCACACCTGCTTTCCTTGGAAACCTTGTTTGTGCCTTAAAAGACTTTCAGTCTGAAAATCATGGCTTTAAGGTATCCATTTCTATTCTTCCAGTCCTTTAGCACTTCAAACTCAAACTCCCAAATATCACCTACGAGGATTTAGTTGGGTTCATTCTTGCATTCAGAATGCTCTGAATTTTTTCCTGGAAGCTTTCTCTCTTCAGTCCTTCCCCTGCCTCCCCTCTAAATTATTCCAGTCTTCAAGAACTGCTCCATGCCTCCATTCCTTTCATGAAACAAATGGAGATTTTTAGCTTGCAAATCATCTGTCACTCAATTCTTCTTCAAAATCATGCCTTCACTAAGCCCTTCTTCCCCTCTCTGTGCTAGTGCAGTCTCTTCAGATTCACTTGCTACTGATGTCTGTCTTTAAAATTGATTTTCTATGGATTTTTCTTCTTTTTTAAATTTTTTTTTACCTTTTTGGTAATTAGATTTTTTTGTCTTCTCAATGCCATCCAGTTGTGTTTTCTCAGTATTCTTAATCATGGCACACACACTTAATCCTGTATGGATGGACAGATTGCTAACCTCCTTTATTGGACTGTTACTTTTCAATGAGACAGGTATTTAAATTATTTCTTGGAGTAGTTTCCCCCTTTTGTCATAGTTTTTATGTTCTCAGTTACATCTGTACGTAACTGCAAAGGTCTGTACCAAATGTTTTTTTTAAGTGAGTACTATTTCTATCTCACTTATCTATCTTAGCTATGCTACATATATCTCACTTCTTCCATGTGATGCAGATAGAAATGTGAAAAATGCATGTAGTGTCAGTAATAATAAACCCAGCTCCACAGGGTAAAGTGCATCATTTGTCCTTCACACCTGGATGACACAACAGCAGGACATTGTCCCAACTATCCATATCATTGATCTTGAAGAATAAGCTGTATTTTCCCTGTTCTTCATCTTTTCTTAAACACAATTTCTATTATTTATAACATCACCATCATTTTAACATGTATTTTTCAGAGACCTGATTTTTCAGCAGGTGATTTCAAAGGTAAAAGTATTCCTCGGTCACCATTTGTCACACATTATCCCAGCGTTTGTAATTTCACACACCTTAATCGCACACCCTAAAGCAAAAATTCCATCTTGGCTGTGTCAGAGCTCATTATCAGCTGCTTTCTGAAGGCCTCATACACTGCTACTGTCAATACTTGCTCCTGAAACCATGTCCATTGAACAAGATCATAAAATCCTACATTCAAATTATTATGTGCAGCTGTGAAAAAAAAAACTATACCTAATTCCAAGTAAATGTTTCAACACAGATTTCTAAGGATCTGCTTTGACTTATTATTTATTAATGACTTTTTTTGTTGTCATTATCTGCTTTTAGTGGTCAAGAAATACATAAACACATTTCTGATATAGTGTATAATTCCTGAGAGTGGATTATAAATGTATCAATGGCAGCAGCACTACAATGTACGTGAGAGTCACAGAATCACAGAATATTTTGAGCTGGCAGGGGCCCACAATGATCAAGTCCAGCTCTTGAGTGGCCCATACAGGGATTTAATCAACAACCTCAGCATTTTTAGTACCAGACTCTCACCAGCTGAGCTAAGTGTCACTTAATCTGCCTAAATTAAAACTGCAAAAAAAGAGAAATAGGATTTGGATTATCTAACACATATTCATATTGCCATATTATCTAGAAAAGCCAAAGCTAGACAACTGAAAGAAAATCTGCATATCAGTGCAGTATTATATTGCATTTCTGCAGGATTATTACAGCATTTTGTTGCTGGTTATTCCACAGCTATCAGTATAATATACCAAGCATCTGAGCATTTCCAGGGTAGAGTTTCCACAGATTTTCTTTATAAAAATGTCACAAAGGATTTTGCAGTAAATGAAAATTTCATCACATACCCTTCACCACCTGCAGTAGAAATAGAACTGCATCATTACTATGGATTACAAGTCCAGATAAAGAGAGATAAAACAAATTTTGAGAAAAAAAACAGGTTAAACTACATTTTGAGATTTATTTTGAAAATAGCACTAAACTCCAAACAGCTATGCTGATTGCATCCCATTGCTTCTTGGGGCTTACCTCCCTCCCTGGGCTATGATTCTGTGGGTGCAGAGCAGAATTACTTGAGTTGCATTCACTCCAGTATGACTGAATCAATCCACAAGGAGGAATTGGGCCTATTTTGTAGAATTTCACTGGAATTCTATAGAAACAAAGAATAATTTGGGTTGCAGGGATTGTGTGTCCAACCCTTCATTACAAAGGTGGGGCCATGCACACATTTCAGGCTGTGGAACTGGAATGTGAATCAGGGCAATGAAATTCTCCAGTGTTAAACAGCTGCCCTTTGGGGCTGAACTGTGAAAATGTTAGAGAAGGTCTGCTGGAGATGTGGAGAACAGAAATGCTTTTAGGCAATAGCTCCCTTTTTGAAAAAAATAAAAAAAAAAAAAAAAAAAAAAAGAATGTGGCACTATTCATTCAATCCACACCTGGCACATGCTATTGTTCTGCTGGCTTGATTTGCCACTTCAGGTTGAAAATTTCATCAGTCATCTTGCAGAGATACCACATTGGTTTTAACTTTGATTGTGACAGCCTCATTTTATTTTGCAAAGATGATGATATCCTTTCACGTGTTGCCTGATTATTTTTTCAGGCTGATTTAGAATCAGTTTCTTTCTCTAGTTGGAACATGGAAAAGGGAAATGGGTGGATTTTTCAATTTTTTTTTTCCAGGTTTGAATTTATCCTTTGTCTAAGAATAACAAAGATAACAATTTAAACATACACATGTATACACACAAGCACACACATATATGCTTTGATTTTAACAACATTCTTGGCTACTCAACGAACCTGAACTCCTCACTTACATTTTCTTCCACAGTTATAGGTATTCCTGACTGAAGGTTTGCAGTGGATCTGTTGGCTGTGAACAGCACAGGACAATCTGTGTAGATCTTTCCCATTCATCTTATCCATAAACCCTAAACATTTGTGCATGCTAAGATCTAGGGGGCAAATGTGTAGTGAGATCGGGGTGTGGGACTACTGAAGACAGACCGCCTTCCAGGATTATTTCTATGAAATGAAACAGGATTTATCTATATTCACCTATCCCTCCCTGATGTATGATTGACTTTTCATAGCCTCAGGGACTGGTTGTAAGCATGAGATAGTAATGGAGTTGGGATTTTTTGGGAGAAAAAAAGAAAGAGGAAAAAACCTGATTTAAAGAAATGGACAAATTCTCTCTTCCTAAAGCCCTAAAGACTAGTTATTTTGCTGTGTGTTTTTATTTGTTTGGTTTTCTGAACTTTAATGGAACAATGTAGACAAATTTCAAAAGAAAGAAACAAACAGCTAAAAGAAAGGATATTGTGGAAGATGTAGCATCACAAAGAAAGGGGGGAAAATCAACTCACAGAGCTGTTATCTAGCAAGATCCTTTCGATTTGAAAGATTATGAGCTCTAAATTGTATAATATTTGTTAGGAACTAGCTCAGTTGATTTCCTTTGTTTTTCTATGCTGTTCACTGCTCTGATGCAGAATCAGCTCACTGTTATTTCCCCACCTCTGTGTTATTATTCCCTTCTATTGAAACTGCACTGGGCTGCAACACGTTTCTTCCTTCTCTTGCTATTCCTGCTGGAAATCCCCTGCAACTGCAGGCCAGGCTGATCACAGGAACAAGGCAGTTCTTTCCCTGACACATGCTGAACCCGAAGGACGTATAATGAAAAGAGTTCTGCTGGTGGCAGAGAATCCCTGGGAGTGACCTCCGGAAGGGGCAAACATGAAACTCACTGGTATTACACGGCTCCCCCAGGACCACGCTGCCCAGAGCGCAGGAATTGCTGCACAGCTCACTCACAAAGCTCTTTTCCTTCAAACTGCAGCTTTGCAGAGTCTGAGCTCCGGAGACCCACTGCTCACTTCCCAGGAAACCTGATGGCCCACTTCCCAGGAAACCTGTGCAAACCTCATGGGATGTAGCCTAAGTGTCACTCTGTACAGAAGTGTTGCTGCTTACCTTCTGCTCCCTGAAAAATTCTGGATCACCAGAAAATGCTGAGGATCACTGAGAAGATCTGAAATTTTTCATTGGGCTGGCAGGCAGAACCCTTTCATGGACCAAAGCCTGGCCTGGGGTCTCGTGCTTTGCTGAGGACCTGGCTGCATCCTGTAAACTGCGCTGTGCTGATGAGAATAGAAAGTTTGCTCCATGTTATATGACCTAAAAATTATCACATTACTGATTCTTATCTGCCTTACCCTGTAACATACACTTAACATTTCCCAGAGATTCCCTGGGCTGGGTAGGCTAGGCATATGGTTTTGATGTGTAACATTCTGCTTGCGCAACATCAATTTTTTCATTACAATCGTTATTTTAGAGAGAGACATTTACTTACTCTGTATACATAAGTGTATTTTTAGGATAGAGTACTGTCGTGGTTTGGAATGCTGGCCAAAAGCCAGGCACCCACAACACCTGCTCATTCGCTCTCCCGCACCACAAACGGAGAGAAGAGCGAAGGGAAAAAAAAACTAACAAAAGGTTCATGAGTTGAGATAAGGAATGGGAGGAAAACACTTGATGGAAAAAACAGGCACTACTTAAATAATCAAGAAATTATTACTAAACAGTCAGAGGAAGAGATAGAAAATAAATACAACCCTCAAAGACACGATCTGTCCCCACTCCCTCCCCCTTCCCCGACTACAAAGCAGCGGAACGGAACAGGGTGTGGTTGCCAGTTCAGGTGGGTTGGTCAGTTCAGGGTGGGGTTGGTCATTTCAGGGTGTGGGTTGGTCAGTTCAGGGTGTGGGTTGGTCAGTTCAGGGTGTGGGTTGGTCAGTTCTGGGTGGGTTGTCATTCAGGTTGGGTTGTCAGTTAAGGTGTGGGTTGGTCAGTTCAGGTGTGGTTGGTCAGTTCAGGGTGTGGTCGGTCAGTTCAGGGTTGGTAGTTCAGGTGTGGGGTTGGTCAGTTCAGGTGTGGGGTTGGTCAGTTCATCACCAGATCTTCTGCGGCTGCTGAGGGAGAGGAGTCCTTCCCTTGGTTGCCTGGGGTCCCTCCCACGGAGACAGTTCTCGGTGAACCTCTCCCGCGTGGTTCCACTCTCACGAGCAGCAGTCCACACATATCTGCTGCATCGTGAGTCCCCCCACGGGCAGACAGTCGTCCCAAAACTGCTGCACCGTGGGCTCCCTCGTCCACTGGGTGCAGGCCCAAGGCCAGGTGTTCCATCTCGGAGCAAGGCCTCTCTCTCATGGCTCTCCTGCTGGACACAGCCCTTCTCGGCATCCGCCCGCTCCGGCTGGGGACCTCCTCCTCCACGGGCTGGGGTGATCTCTGCACCCTCTGTGGACCCATGGCTGCAGGGGGACAGCTGCTCCACCATGGTCACCATGGGCTCAGGGGACAGCCTGCCCCACCATGGTCACCATGGGCTGCAGGGGGACAGCCTGCTCCACCATGGTCACCATGGGCTGCAGGGGGACAGCCTGCTCCACCATGGTCACCATGGGCTGCAGGGGACAGCCTGCTCCACCATGGTCATCACCATGGCCTGCAAAGGAATCCCAGTTCCGGTGCCTGGAGCAGCCCCTCCCCCTCATCCACTGACCTTGGTGTCTACATCACTCACATATGTCTCAGCCTCCTCCACTGGCAAAACTACTGTGTGCTCCCTTGTTTTGATTTCTTCTTAAATATGTTTTCACAGAGGCATAACCACTATCTTCAATTGGCCCAGGTTTGGTCAGTGGCATGTCCATCATCCTCACAGCCAACAGCAATTGGCTCTGCTGGACATGGTGGAAGCCTCCAGAAGCTTCTCACAGGCGCCATCTTTTTGGTCCCCCCACTTCCAAAAACTGGGCCAAGCAAAACCAACACAAGTACAAAGGCTTTAATCCATTTGCTTTTGGAATGCAAATTGCTGAAAATAATTCATTTATTAGTGAAGCTACCATTGTGCAGTTGAATTGAAACAGATGGAACCAACAGATTAAATATAATTGGCAATAGAAGAGTTTCTGTTTCAAAAAGAATTAACACATAAGGGCAAATCCTTCATTTCAGTTTCCAAAGTTTTCCTTCCTGTCTTATTTAATGAAGTCTTTTTGGGGCCAGTGTGATGTTGGGACACAAGCACAAAGTTCACATGTGACCATGGCTTTTTCACTTTGGAAACCCAAGGAAGCAGCTTCACACCCCTGTGCACTCCGCTGTGGAGTGCTGTGCTCCATGAGATGACAGACAGCTTCAGTACAGAACAGTAGAGATAAAAGACTACTTATGACTTTGAAGATTGAAATTTGCTTCAGAAATGTTCAGGCACACAGAATAAAGACATCCATATTACCATGTAACTATAATACAGCGTGCAATGGCTCCAAGAGAGAGGCAGCGCACGCTACTGTACAAGAACAATTTTTCATTTAGATGTGTGCACTTAAAAGACCCAGAATAAAAAAAAGTGAGACCCAAAATCTGAGTGGGAAGAAAATTGTTCCGGGAAGCCCCAGGGTTCAAAATATGGCTGTGGAAGACAGCCAGTGAAACCTCATTTCAAATATGTGCAGATACAGGAAAGGGGTTGGCTGGGGTCTCACTGAAAAATAGAAGAAAGGGAAAGAAAAAAATCACAGAAAGAGCATTTTCAAATGCAGATTTGGGAGTTTCAGCACTGCCTATGTTTTGAAGAACAAAGGAGTCACAAGGAGATTTACACAAAGGCCAGGATGTCCTTAGGGAAATATCAGCGAAGGAAAACCATGGCACCTGGTAGTGAAGCTTATTCTGCATATTAAATGAGACCATGAAAAAGCAGTTTTGTCAGTGATCAAAGCCTCTCTGGAGAACTCAAGAAAAAGCATCAAAATGAGGGAGCAGAGCTACTGTCCATTCTAACTATAATGCTAATAAAAATACTTTACTCTTCAACATTAGAGGTCAAACATTCTGTAGGTGAAAACTAAAGAAAAGTCCTAGGACTACAGCTGGCCAGTAGCAGATTCCTCTTTGTAGAAATGAATAATGACATTAAAAATGTTCTAACTAACTTCAGCCTTAAAGAGCAAAGATAACAGCAAGAAAAAAAAAAGTGTTCACTGCCACAGTAACTTAGAGGCTATATAGTCTGGAAAATAAAATTTAAAAAAAATCAGCAACTCAGAATCTACAATTTAGATAACAAGACAAAATATATGTCCTGTGAATGTATTTTTTTTTCTTTTTCAGATAGGCCAACTCTCTTAATTGGATATGGGTGTGTATAAAAGTATTATTTTTTATACCACTTATTATTATTATATATATATTATATATTATATTATTATATATATATATATATGATGAATTTTTTGAAAATCAAGTCAAAAATTCCGCTGGACTAGTTACATAAAGAAAAGTAAATGCAGCCTCAAGCAGACCTGTTACCTGTAAGCTTTGAAGTGTAGTGTACATAATCAATGTTTCAGTGGAGGCATACCATGAGGAAAAGAAAAATCAAAGTATTTAGGATAACTGTAGGTGATTCTAAGAATTGAAGCACAGCCGTATAGCAAAACTGAGTTTTTTATCTCTATAGAAGCTTTCAAAGAAGTTACTGGGACAAAGTCCTAGATTGTGTATTCAATGTTTTTAAATATAATTAAATTTTGATAAATATTCAACATATGCCTCAAAAAGCTGAAGTAGTGACTAGTTTAAGCACCTGATGGGTTATCATTCAGAAAGTCTGCAATCATCCTGTCTATGCCCTTCCAGTTTCTGTGCCAATTAAAGTGATTTGCAGCTGTGATGAGGTTGGACACACCTATGATTCTGAGGAGAACAGATAATTCTATGCATGCTAATCATAGAATAGGAAGCTCTCTTTATCACCTTTCACTTTAGTTTAAATAAATAAATAAATAAATAAACTTTAACTTTTTATCTTGTTTTCACAAGGCTTTAGCTCAATAATGAATAAAAATAACATGACTAATGAGGCCACACCTCATTAGTGGTAAGATCACCTCTCAGGGCAAAACCCTAAAATATTTGTTGCTGCATAAAAAACAGAAGCTGCAAGAAAGAAATTTTTACACCTTTCCCTTCTTCTGTGGATTTGTGCATCGTTTCCATTTCATTTGTGAAGAAATTTAAACAAGTGACCCACAATATCTTTCAGAGCAGATTTCAGCACTGAGCCTGATGAATTCTGCTTTCTCAGGAATTAAACAGCACTTCTCCAGCAGTGCTCTGAACACGCTGTCATGATTTCTGTCGCTCTGTCAGATGAGAAAACTGGAAGACTCCTACGAAGCCAGGACCAGAAAGAAGATTAAAAGGAAATGAAGCCATGAGGACCAGTCAGGACAGTATCTAGACTGCACAGTGTGATTTGGGCCAGATTTGGCTGCCTCCCATTAAGAGCATCTTCCTGCCAGAGGTCTCCTCCCAGCTGAGCAGGGGGGCCCTGCAGCAGGACACACTTGAGGCAGCCAGTGTGAAGCAAATACCCAAATTTCTCCATTCATCAAGCAATTCTCTCTGCTTTCAGCTTATAGCAGTGGTATTGAAGATATTAAAGATATTCTAGATATCCAAGATGAACCACTGGCACCATGATTCCATGATCTTTATCATTATTATCGAGTGATGTGTGCACAGCACCAGCCGGTTGCGGCACCATGCTGGGAAAAAAGGGATTTCAACAGCATAGGACATATTTACATTCTGATTGACAGAGGAGGCAGCTACTCCTCTTAGGAGCAAGCACTTATCCCTGCCTGCATCCCACAGAGACATCCATGGTGGAAAAGCTCTTTTTTTGGACATTTTTTTAATACTCTCAGACTGAGCGGAGGACACTTGTAGTTTTCAAATAATCCTGGCAATGTGCAGCATGTGAGCTCCTTATTAGAACTCCCAAAGAAGCTACACCCTTTTGGATCCCCAAAGATGTTTCATTTATAAATTGTGCTCATGCAGATTAAAAACTGAAAAAAGTTTAAGTAATAAAAACTGCTTAGATGGTATTGGATGGTAGTTTTAATTAAGACAATGTTACATCCAAAACACTGAAAAATTATTTTTGCTTACTTCTTACAATAAAAATTTAGTAAACCTATTTTTTTTAGTAAGGTTTGCTTTTGTTTCAATGTCTCTTGGACCACAGTATGTCATGAAATCCAAAAAGTTTCCCTCTCTAGCAATTTGACTTAAATGAGCATCTAATTGGAGGAATGGAAGCTCAGAAATTTGAGCAAGTCATGACCAACTCTGGACATAATGTCATGCAATCATAAATATTTGAATGATGTTTAGTTTGATGAAGCTTTCTTTCTGATAATTTTCTCTTTGTCAGAATAACAATAATGCCAACAATCTATTGCCCATTAGCAGCCCCAACCTGTGAGTTCCCGGTACTGAGCAGTCCCTACAAGGATGTGTGCATATCTCTTACCACCAAAGACATTTAGAGAAGGATAAAAAAGAGGATAGCATGTCTTGGAGATGTACAGCAGCTTAACCCAGGAAAGTTCATCTTTTAGTGATTTCCTGAGAAGTGAGATAAATTTATGTCATGGAAGTTGCAGAATAAAGAATGAGAAACTTGATGTTGTTTTTACATTTTGCAGTCTGAACATTAAATCAAGCAAGGTTTTCATTACTTTCAAAATTATTTTATCCACATCCTGCTTGTATTCCCCAGAGACAAAAAAAAAGAAGGAAGACCTCAATTCATGTCTTTGGCTTTCACAAAGAGGAGATGGCAAAGCTGAAAGTTGTGTTTTATTACATGTGAAAGACTCCTTGCTAATTCCACCTGATAATCACTGAACAATTTATTAATTATGAAGTTTTGCCATCTTTCTCAATGCACCATTAGAGGTTACCTTGAAGTTTACTTTTACGCTGAATTACATTATAAATATATTATAAATATTATATTATAAATATATATTAAGTTCTTGGAGCCAGTGTTTTCTCTCTGGCTCATTTTGTTCTTTCTTCAGAGCCTTAGTGTAATTACTTGAATGGTTCAATATAATTGCATCCTGAATGTGTAATACCAGGCTTCATTCACGTTATTGTAGCTCCTGGCATCTTCTTAATTAATTGAATAAAAACAAGTAGAGAAATTATTCCACAGTAAATACCCAATACAATAGTTTCCTAATAGGGCAGAAATCACACATTCTTTTTTAATACAATGGTTCCATTACTCTAAGGGATGTCAATTTAGCCCTCTGATACACCATTTACACATTTTGGCCATAGGTGATTACCCTGTTAGTTCACTGTGTACAAAAGATAACAAAAAGCACTTACTATGTTTCACACACAGAAAGAGAGCATAATTATCAAAACCAGATAATTCATAGGTTCAAAGTCCTACCAAAGCTGTGAGAGAAAGAGTTAAAAGAGGCAGACTAAATAAACTGTGCAGCTGTTGTTGGACCAAGAGTTTCTTTTTCTCAAATGAATGGCTTTGTCACAGACTCTGGAGACAGGCAGCTCTCTCTGGCTCTCCAGGAGATTTTCTACTTCATCTGACCAATTTAAATCATAAGGAAACGTCCCACTCTCTAAACAAGAGAATAATGTATTTATTTTCCTATTAAAATGTTTCATAAAAAATGGAAAAAAAACATCAAAAGATAAAGAATGGGACTTCGCACTGCCTGATAGCCTGACCACGGAAAGGCTTTGACCAAGCAATGGGTTCAAGACACATCAGATTGGGGAAGATACTGAACCGGGGCGTTCCAGCTCTAAAATGTGCAAATTGAATAGACTTCAGAACTCCCTGTGCCTGCATTTTATGCTAAAATTGAAAATAGCATCACAATAGTTACTCTCAAATCTAAAACCAATCTTTGAATTTAAACTGCAGAAAACACCTCACCATTTTAACTTAGAGCTAAAATCAATTGAGATTAGAGTGATAATTACAACAGATTTTCTTTTTTGTGCTGTCTGGACAGCTCTCCCCATTAGATGCTCAGATTTAAGTATAATCCCACAGTGTTACCCTGTAATATCCTCCATTAAGAGTCAATATAACACAGTAAGAGAAATATTTTTACCTTTACTGTGTAAATCGTAAAATTATATTTAACCGTAAAGAATTTTAATTCAAATTTAACTGTAAAACTTTAATGCTAAATAATCCTAGCTTTATGTTTGTAACTGTCCCAGTCTCAAGATACATTGCCTTGGAATTCAGAGTGAGACAACCACATTAAACCTGTTCTAGAGTTAATATTCAATTTCTTTACTGCAGCAGCACATTATTGGGGGGGGGGGGGGGGGGGGGGGGGGGGGGGGGGGGGGAGGTTATTCCTAGTGTAGCAAGTTAGTGTGTATATAATTATGGGCCTGAGCTTGTAGATATGTTTTTGTAAGCTCTGTGTGTAACTTTTACGCCAGGATAATTCACCTCGACAGTCTTGACTACTGGAAAGAGGGCACTAATAGAAATTTGATCACAGTTCAGTCTACATTGGAAAAATTACTTTTTCACAGGTACGAGCTTCTCCTTGGGCAAGACAAATGTTCTTGACACAAGATACACTTGATGCAGTGTCTTATTAAACAATACAGTGAAAATTAACTCTTCAAACCTTAATGAATGGATAAATGCAATTATTTTGTCCAGTCATCCTTATGTAAAAATGTAATTTATATGTTTATTCTTTGGCCTTAGCTATTTTGGTTTGTATCAAACCATGACATGAGTCTATGGTGGAAGAAAAATCAGCAGGCGTGATATCAGGGAATAGATCAAATATTTCCCTGGCAAAGGCCTGACATCTGCAGGAGCAGTAGTAGTGGGTTTATTTTACCCTTTCAGACACAGAATGTGATCTGCAGTTCTATTCTGTCATTTCACTTCAGCTTTCAGGATATTATCATGTCAGGTTTATCACTCTTCTCGTGAATGTGTTATCTGTAAGGCTTTTTCAACAGCCTGTCCATGGCAGGAAACAAAATTATTCACCAGTCCACTGTCACAAGGGATGCAAACAAAAGGACATGCAAACAGTGCCTGTTTCCTGCATGAGAAAAGGTCTTTGAAGCAGACAGGCAGTGCAATGAATATTATTAAAGAATATAAATCAACAGGTGTCTTCCTTGTCAGCAAACATTTACCAGGGACTTAACGTGACCCAGGCCCACCAGACAGAGGTTTTTTTTTGTTGTTTCCTCTCAATAATAGTAATTAACTGTTCTAACAGCTTCAAAGAAACTGAAATTTTGCTGAATCTTGCTTACTCTTAGCTCAGAACTACCTGACCTACTTCTAATTTGTTTTTTCTTATTCTCCCTTTTTCAAAAATTTTAGATAAACGATAATGTTAAGACCATTGAAGAAAGAATCTTTAAAAAAATCACATCATTAAGACTGTTCAGGTATTCATGGAGTACTGAAATATGGATAATGACTTGAGCATGTCAGTAAAATGATCATCTGTCCCCAATTAATATTGATATATTGCAGTTGTGAAGGCTTTTAATGATGACATTACTAGGAAATTATTGCTGCTCGTATAATTTGTCCTTATAATCATGTATTTATCATAGATACAAAAGACAAGCTCCCCAAGAGGACTATTAAAGCCCATATTCTGCTGATTCTTAATTGGTAGAGAAGACAGTCTTTACACTTATGTGGGAACAACTGTCTCTTTGTCAACACAAGTGCCTCTTTTTAATTACAGTCTATACATGCTGCACACACCGTATGTTTTATGGGCAGGGGATATAACAGCATTTCTGAAAAAATGTCTGCATGGGGTGGAATAGATAACCAGTTAGGCAAAAATCAGACTGAATAACTTTCTGAAATTGTCCTTAGAGGGGAAAGTGATGAGCTAAAAATATTAATAGTTTTTCTTCTCAGCCTAATTTGGAGACTAGTTCTGATGGAGGTTATTCAATTATACATTAGTTCTGTAGCTCACAGCTGCAGTGACTGCATCCCAAAATAATGCCACAGGTATTTGACAGTGTGTTCAATAGATTCCACAACACTGAATCTTACAGGCTTAAAGATACAATGAAGATGCTGTGACTAATCACTAAATCTCACTCTGCAAAATTAGTTCCCTTGTCTCGTATAACTGCCTGCCTGTCTCCATAAGCAGTTTTCAACTGAGTCTTGTGTCTTCCATCGGGTTATATCTGCAAAATGATCATGTACGTGGCCACTTGGCATTCATTTTATTATGATTAAAAATCCTGGACTCCCGATGTTGTAGTTTGTTGGCTGTGTAATTTAGGGAGTTATCTGAGGGATCCATTTCCCCTGCAATTACAAAATGCGTCAGACCCGAGGCCCGCAAACATGAAACTATGTTCATTCCTGCTCCCCTGGGGCAGGCAGAACCATCAGTCTCAGAGGGAATTTTGTTTATTGGGACTGCAGAGTCACACTCAGCGCAGCGATAAAACAAAGACTTGGAATTGTGAAGCCATTGCTGCAGCAACCCTCTTCCTTTGGCTGACTGGTGTAAGGAAATTTATTGATTAAATCCTGCTCAGACAGGCACAGTGATATTGATGGCTGCTCTAATTATTAAATTAACATAAAGAGAATGCAGTTCTCTATTAAATTTTCAAACTCTGAAATTCCCCTTGGATGCATGATTCAGTGGGATCTTTTCTTGCGGAGGAGGCGTTGAATGCCTTCACAATGAGCTGAAAAGTGGAATGAGGCTGTTGTTTGCAGAGGCAGCCTCTGGTGCAGAGAGAAACCTGGCAGATCTCAGCACGGCCTGCTCCTCCTTGGCACATGGCAGTGGGTCAGAACCACAGCTCTGCAGCTTGGAAAGACAGGACAGCACAGCCCCCTCTTCTCTGCCTGAGGTTATTGGAAAACCAGGGTGAGCACAGCCCCCTCTGCACTGCCTGGGGTTATTGGAAAGCCAGGACAACACAGCCCCCTCTGCTCTGCCTGGGATTATTGGAAAGCCAGGATGAGGCTCAGCTCTCTCTGCTCTGACTAGGATTATTTGCAGGTGCCCGTAGTGAGCAGTTGCCAGAAATTGGCCCCTCGTGAGCCAGCAGTGACAAGAAGTCTCCAGCTCTGCTTTATCAAGCCAAAGGATGGGCTCTGTCTCTGCCTCTCCCTCCCCTGGTGTTTTTGTCCAGGCAGTGCTGGATAATGAAGCCGGACGTTCCTCATTCCTTGAGGTCTCTTGTGGAATCACTGACCCTCCCTTAACTCTCATAAAGATCATTTGGAAGATTGACTGCATCTTTTTTTTTGCCTTGGGTTCTCTGCTTTTATTATAAAATGCACAACTTCCCTTTTCCCCCTCTTTTTTAATATAGTCCTTTATTATAAAAAATAGTTTTTTATTATTATGTTTTTCCTTGGGGATGATTTTTTTTGTTTGCCTCTAATTGTGTGTCTAGATTCCCTCAGGGAGCTTGAGTGGGCTCTCTAATACAACGTTTGTCCAAGCTTTATAAACTAAGATTGCAGGTCTGTTCTCTATTGCACTTCTACCTAAAATAAGTTCCTTATATGCAACTTTACCCACACATACAAAATAATTGCCAACTATCATCTTTTTTTCTCCCTCAAAAATTGTCAGATTTTTGTTTTAGGGTTTTTTTTTGTTTTATTTACTAAAGATAAAACATATATACCCTGACAGAAACTGCAGTCATTCTTCGCAAGACAATCAAAATAGCTGATAACCCAGTAAACCCCAATGAGATCACTTAAAGTTCAGCAGGAACCTAGCCCAATTATCCTTCTAAGGCAAATTATAATTTCAAGGTAAAATGCTTGCACAGTGCCTGAAGCTGGAGAATAGATTTTACCTTCCAAGTGGAAGTATGAAAATATTCCTATATATTTTAAAGTGTATTTTGTTGAGTAAAATCAGTAACTGAATTGATTTTTTTTTAATGTATTTTCCTCTTTCTTTTTTTTCCCTTTCTCTCAAAACCAACCAACCAACCAAACACAAATCAATCAAAACTAAATGGCTCCCTCAAAAAAACCAAACTCAAACTGTACTGAAAATATATACACTCTGACCAAAAATTAAACTTTCGGTCCCCAGAAAATTTTCAATAAAGTGAATAAAACAAAGAACTGGAGTTACAAAATGGGGGAAAAACAACATGCTTTCTAGACTATGACAATCAGAATGTTTGTTCCACTAGAAGGATTCTAATTTTGGATCTGAAACCAAGAGCATCATTCCCAGACTTACCAAAAACATGTTTTTAGCCTCTAGTCACTGCACAAGCCAGGTTATCTGCTCTCAGCCTTTCCTGCAGACACCATCACCCACCATAAATAGTTCAACTCCCAGATGAGGCTCTCGGTTGCAAGGTTAAGGAGCGGTGCTGCCCTATTTGCTCATGGGCTCAATTAACACACAGGGCTATTGTGGATTATGACCCATCTCCAGCAGGGAATGCTGCAGCTGTTTGAATTCTAAATCCTCTGAATTCTGTTTCTCATGGCAGTTTTCTGAGGGCAAGAGATCTTGGGTCAAGTCCTTGATCTGAGTAAGGTTTAGTTGTCTCCCTTTGCGTGGGCTTTTTCACAGCCTCGGCTTTTGCTGCACAGTCTGGGATGAAATTTTCCCACTGCTTTTTGTTGGAGCTGGAAAATGTGTTAAGTAAGCACTGGGTTAGAGGGGAAGGTTGAGGATTATTTGAGTGAAAGGCTGGTAACCTCTGTACAACATGAATCTGTTCTTTAGGCAGGTGATGCTGCAAGTATAAATTCCACAAGATGTTTTTTTAATGTGTCAGGAGATGCAGGGCTGTGAGAGTGAACCCTTACTCCGAACCCTCTGTGCCTTAGCACTGTATTCTGCACACATTTCTTCCAAGGGGTTACACAGCCCAGATGTTGTAAACACTTTCTGAATTAACCTAATTCAACAAAAAAACCTTAATTGATCAGAGACTGAAACAATGTAAAGATTGGTGTGAGGAGACAATCCTCACCTTGGTGTCCATGATATGCCATGGGAGAGGTACCAAGTGTGGATGGGCTGTGTCAGCTCCAAGCAGCCTCAGAAGCGGATTTCAAATATATTTAAGTGAGCTGATGTTTGGGACAGAACCATCAGGAAGGAGCAGACAGAGAGTTATTCACCCTCAGTTGTGCCTGTGCTTGGGAGCTGTGACATCAACTGCAATTTTCATGTCCTTCCTCCTTTATGGAGGCCTGGAATAAATTGTCTGGGTTTATTAGCTACATTTAATGAAAAATCTTTTTTGTTTTTTTGTGGGTTTTTTTTTTTTTTTCTTTTATTCCCCCTGCCCTACTCTTCTCTTGCCATGTGTTACATCTACATTCTCAGAGATCTGTGAAAAAGATATAATCATCTCTTGTTTCCCCTGTGTCACAGCAGTGCAGGGATCTAAGTTCCACTGATCTCAGCACTAAAGACATCGCTGTGCTTCTCGACTCAGGTGGCTCAATGGCTGGATTTCACACCACAGACAAATAAATGGGGAGAAAAAACAGTAGTGAGAAATGTTTTCTCATCTGTCTGCATGGACACACAGCTTGACATCACTTTAACAACTGCAGAGTTGACTTGAGCTGCAAAATTTGAATTCATAGTCTCACTTTTCCTATGGTCCAGGATACACTGCATTAGAAGTTTTTCCCTTAAAAGTATTCCACTTTTAGAGCCTTTCTGTTCCCCTGAAGTGTCTGTGGTTACTGAGTAGCTTTTAACTGCATTACAAAAGCAAATAAGTTAAATGATGTAAGGATTTCTTTCTCTTTTATTTTCTTTAAACTAAAGAAATGGAAAAATATCTCCTATAGCTGTCCTGACAGGTTGCATGCCAGTTTCAGCTAGACGTGATTTAGGACAGACAAGTTATAAACTCTGAAAAATGGGGTTTGTAATAGAAACAACTGACCCTGAACTTCAATGTCATGTGCACAATCCTATAATAGCTGCTACTTGGCACTCACTTGCCATCTCTCACTTCAGTCAACAGATAAAAAATAAAAAAAAATATGCTGCTCATTTATTAGCTTTTAGGTCAGGCTGCCCATGCATGGGCATTCAATTTCTCCTTTTCCTATGGCTGCTGCTGCATAACCTGCCTCTGAGACTCAGGAGGATGTTAAGCTTGACTGTGGCTTCTTCTAAAGCCAAGGTGGCTGCATGGAAAATTGTCAATTTGCACACAAAGTTTTGTGGGCTTGGAAGAGTTCCATAGGTTTGGAATTTTTTTTTACCAGAACTTATTTAGCATTCCTAAAATAAGAAATCACTGTGTAAATGAATATTCTAATAGTATTAGTCAATACCCCAGTGGGGTAAGAACCAGGATATTTCAGTGGGAAACAACAATCTCCCAGAAGGACTTGCCTTTGGAATAACCTGAGAAAAACCTCTGATACTATCAGTTTTCCTGCTTTTCTAGCTCTTGGGTTATGGGTGAGTACCAGATAAGCACCTAAGAGACAACTCTCTATCACATCAGGATATTGAAACAGATGGGGAAAAACTTCCTGTTGCAAAACAATCTTTGTCTTTGATTTGGTAAAAAAAGTATTTGGAAGTTTTGAGGTCTTATCATCTGAAAACAATTTTAAGGTCATCTAAATTATAGCAAAGAAGATATTAATTGGTCCAGAGAAATCCAGAAATTCAACCAGAGACCCATGTAGGTGAGAAATATTTTTATTTGAAAGCTGGCTTTAAGGTAACAGGGTTTTTTTGTCTGAGAAGTAAAATCTTTGGGACAGAGTGCCAAAACAAAGCCAAAACCTAAACCAAAGCAAAACCAAAACAAAATTCACAAAAAAACAAACCAAAAAAAAGAGAAAAACTTAAAAAAAATAGAAAAGAAAATACCAAAACAGAAAACCCTGAACAAAAGAAACCCAAAATAATATTTTCACTTTCAATGGGACAAATTAGACCTGGGCTAGAAGTGTTAGCTATTTGTCAAGTTGAACCAAGACAAGCATGTACAATACCAAAACCCTGTTAGGATTTTACAGAAATTGGGCTTTTTGAGAGCCCAGCAGCTTTCAGACTCCTGAGGAATTCCCAGCAGGTCACACCTCTTCCCTGGTGCAGTTTCACTGGATTCATCTGTTTCAGGCCATCCTAGCATCAACAGGATCCTATGGGAGCTCTGCATGTCCTAGGAGATGCACATTGCATTTGATGATGATTGGAGGAACCAAACTGCAAATATTCTGATAGATCCGCTATTTTTACCTCACATTTTTGTAAAAAAGAAGGTTCTTGGTATAGTAATCTACAGAAAGTATTGATGCTAGAGATACCAAAAATAAGCTTATATTGAGCCTGTTTCAGAACAGACAACACAAAGTTTTAAGACTGGTTTTTAAAATTTGAAATAGTAATAAATAGTTCTGTGTGTTTAGAAATCTGTTTTTAATCAGACAGGCAATGCTAATTTCCAAATAATACCTCAGAGCTGTCCTTCTTGTTAAGGAGTTGACCTTTTCCCACCTGATATTAGAAAAAAAAATCAGTTATTTATATACAAATATTCTGTTATTTATATAAAATGCTAAAAATCTGTAAGCCTCCATAACTTTAAAAGTGTAATGATCTCTTCATGTCTGTGGCATCATTTTTCACATAAGTCCATACCTGACCCAAATGAAACTGAATGAAAAAAAAAAAAAAAAAAAAAAAAGAAAAAAGCCAATCTCTCAGCATCAACAACCTAACTTTAAGTGTTCACCTTCAGTGCACCTCTGAAAAATTAAATGTTCCCTCCTGTAAAGCAAAGGAACTGATAGCAGTTGTGTTTAAATGCTGCTTATGGTGTTTAACAGGCAGTCTTTTCTAATGTCAGGGCAATGAGAATGCCAGTCAAGGAGGAATACTGTGTGTTAAGACATGCAAATGAGCCATTAGCATACTGAAATTGCTGTCATCTTTACATCCTGCAACACTGTGCCAGTCTGTGAGAACTCTTTCAGGAAATGGCCAGATTTCAATGGAAAAGACAAACTTAAATGATTATTAATTCATGGTGTTTGTTGCTTCCATGACAGCTGAGGGAAGAAAGCAAAGCCAGAACATGCTCAAGCATAACTTTATTTTGTCTAATCTGCACCAAAAGCACAGTTCATGACATCTTGAACAGGCTTGTGCTTGTAACCAAGTAATAATTAAATTGGAAAAAAACTACCCAGTGATCCCTGAAAGCCATGAATTACAGAAATAGCTCTGGTGGAGCTTTCGACTTGATGGACATTGTGCAAACAGTTTTAACTCGAAAATTCTTTCTCCAGGCTCTGCACAGAGGTGTTTATAGCACTGTCATACAGTAATTAACTGCCAAAGATAAATTTGCCCTGGTGAATGTAATTGGGATGTAGAAATCTGCAGCCTGCATTACTGAACCTATGCTGACTTTTTTAATATAAAGACCTGTTCTGTTCAGGTTTTTTTTAGGGGAATGGAAGGGTTTTAGGGGAATTTTAGGGTTCCTGACAGGGAGGGATGGGAAGTGTGTGACTCCTCTGAAGACCTCTGTAGCTTTAATCTCTATAGAAAAATAACTTTTTGATCCAAAGGGTCTGATGTACATCATTGCAAATCTACCTCTTCTGAAAAGTTCAAGACTTGTTGAGGCTCTGGTTTGCATCTTCAGAGCACCAGCACCCAAAATATATTTGTGAAATACTATACAGCTATTTTTCACTTCACCTGATCTGGCATGGAAAGTATTTTGCATTCCAAAAAATTCAAATTTACTTAGTTGTCATGGGGATTTTGTCTGGTTGTTTGCTTTATTCTGGATTGAATACTCAAAAATTACTCTCTTTTTTATTCACATTTTCACCTTGAAGATCAGTTTCTGTCCCCTGATCTATTTGCAATTGTTTAATGAGAATGATTTATTTTAAAGCAACCTGAGTTCAGTATGATTCATGCTCTAATAATTTTCAAAAAGTATCCTGATAACTCTCTTATTGCTTTAAAGAGTTTCATTATTATAAAAATTATTATTTTAATATGGTCTCCAATATAAGATGCCTAAGGCATATGCCATGTACACATTGTATGCATTTAATTTTTGATATAAATTTTAATTTAACAGCATTATACCATTCCCTGCCTCACCCACACACTGTTCTCCTACACTTCCTTTTTAATATAATGGGAATTTTAGCGGTAATTTAATTTTCTTGCAATATTGATGAAGAAAGAATGCTAAATCTCTCATGCATTCCTTTCTTTACCTGTGGAAAATTTGAAAAAGAGGCACAGTATACATTTTATGACTCTGTTTTCACTTCTGGTCTCATGAAAGTGGAAAAGAAGGTTTCCTCTTTTAAAAAATATTGATTTAATAACATAAAACATGAAAATAATCAGAATGGTTGCAGGGTCTCTTCGGTGAACAGAGGGAGAGTCCTTGGAATTTTCCTTCTCTGAGCACAGTAAAGTTTTGCTTACTCACGATAATGATGAATATATTTTGGCAACTTATACTATTTTTTCAGTACAACATGAAAGTGAGCTGTAGGAGGTGGCACAAATCCAGTGCATATTCAAAATAAAATTGCAGACCCACAGAGGTAAAAAAAAAATAAAATAAAATAAAAACCCTTGGAAGATCACTTAGCAGACCTTTTGGCTTTCAGAGGGATGCCTCCCACATTATTGCCTGAATTCCCTGGGACAGCTGGGATGATTCCTGTCACAGATCGCTGTCCCTGTGCCTGTAGGAGTAGCTGCCAAATGACCAGTGAGTGAGACAATGGTTTCATATTAACCTCATTATGTGTCACATTAATATTGTCAGATCTTAAAACTCATTCTCTGGTTTGTCTCTGTCCTGCTGCACTTCCTGAGCAATCCGAATCCCATTTCAAATCCTGTAGGCATCTCACTGCGGTGGGATTCCTCCTGACACTGAAACTGGTTGTTTCTATAAATCAGAGGTGACTTGGAAAGACACAGAGGCCATCACAGAGCTCATTTGCAGCATCTTTCTGCCATAAAATATCTATTTTATGCTCTCTATTTTGATATTTCTTTAACATAATATTTAATTATTATCTTTTGGGTTTGGTTGGGTTTTTTTTTTGTTTGTTAAGGATTGTTTTTTTGTTGTTTTTTGGTTAAAACTGATGTTTCTGAGTTTATCTGAGGGATGATTCTACATATTCTGTGTGTATCTTTAATATAATTAGATTTTGAATAGCAAAATCTTCTTTATTCTAGGGTTTGTTAGAGGTATGTGGAGCTACTGAGACCCTGTGGCAATCTCTGAGTTAAAATTTCGGCTCAGCCACACAAAAACGCCAAGGACAGATCCCAAGGAAGGACTTTAGGAGCAGGTAAGTGTTTTGGCATGGCAAAGTTGTTTGATAAGGATGAATTAGAGGCTGATAATCTTTGGAAAGAGAACTAAGAATACAAGGAAAACTCAGGTAATTATCTGTAAAATATGAGTTTCACCAGGAAGGGTCTGCCTCTGCAGAGGTAAGTTCAGAGACAGGATATCTGGGCAGAAAAAACCCTTTGAGCTGAAACAGAATGCCCCAAGCCTGACAGTTTTTAAGAGGCATTTGGACAATGTCCTTAATAACATGCTTTACGTTTTTGTCAGCTTTGAAGTGTCAGGCAGCTGCACAGGATGATCATTAGATGGCCATTTTAGGTCACTTCCAGCTGAAATAATCTGTTCTTTACTGTTCTGTGCTGTTCTGCAGCAGATGGAAGAAAGGAGAAAGGACAGGTCTGCTTTTGATCCTGATGGAAGTATCACAGGCACAATTTTCTTTCCATTACTTCATTTGGCCAAGAAAAAGTCATCCTCCCTGCTTGAGAGGATTAAGGGCCATGACAGAACCCCAGTGTCCCACGGAAGGTTGGGACACCTCTTTAGCAGAGCTCTCCACGACCCTGAATGAGGAAACCTCTGGGGCTGGAAGTTCACAGGCTTTCCAAGCTTGACCCATCAGAAATTGCCATTAACAAGGGTGGGGATATTGGTTTGTAAAACACAGAAAAAAAATCACTGAAGCATTAATTCATTAATTTTTGTGCTCTGGGAACCTTTTGAGGATAAACATTGGTCCTCAGTAACTTGGCATCGACTTCCACATAATGATAATTTCTGAATATCTACATACATATTGGATTTTCTTAAAATTTTTGAAGCCATTTCTTTTTTATTTCTCCCTCATGAGTTTAGTATTATGGCTTGTTCAGAAAGTGCTCCTTTGATAATTTGAATAACTGATATTTTGCTGATTTCGGTCACCCCTTGCCTAATGCTTCAGTTTGCAAAATAGTTTTCAGCTATTTTCAACCATCTTTGAAATAGTCTGACACAGGATGAAAAATAAAAAAGTGGTAAGAAACCTACAATTGATGACTTTAAAGGAGGGGGAAATGTTAACATAGACTTTTTCCTTTGCTTTCCATCACTGTGTGGGAAAAAAATTCAAAATTTTTGGAGCCCATAGGCATTTAAATATTAAGGTGATGGTGAATAGCTATGGGAAAAGCATGCTTAAAGCCTTGTTCTTAATTCTGCCATCTTCAGTTGATTCACAGTCTGTGATTCATCAGTAAACATATATTCTTTAAATAAGACACAATGTTTCAGTAAATGGAAAGGAGTTTCTCTAATAAAAGCTGAAGATTTGAATCTGATTCAAGCAAACACAACTACAGCAGAGGGAAGGAGGAGAGGCTTCATTCCACTGACAGATTTTGGAAACTTTCTGCCTTTGGAGCACGTGGGAAGACAGAAAAAATTCTCAGCATCCACAGAACAGATGGACATCTCCAATTAAACTCGAACTGGATGAGTGTTAGATTTCAGGGATTTCAGGTAGTCCGTTTCTAAGAGTTTCTAGTTTTGTCTTTGGGTGAGGTCTTGGCCTGTTTTTTGTTTCACAGAGACAATAATTGCCACTTTTTTCATAATGTTTTGAAGCTCCAGTTCTACCCATGTGAATCCACATGAATCCAATGGAAATATTTTCTTTGCATTTTCCAGATTACTGGATTTCTGGATTTTTCATATAACTGGAAAAGTACAGGATCATCTCATGATTTCCATTTGTGCTTCTTTTATGTGCATGGATGCAATTTTAGAATCTTCTTTTGAGAAACAGAAATTGAGAGTGAAACTTTGTCAGTTATACTTTCCCAATGCTTCCTTCTCTGCTTTCTTCTTCAAGCTTCCTCCTATCAAAACTTTGAAAATCTCTAGATATAAAAAATAAATATAACATTTAATGGTAAATCCCCTATTTCCACATCCCAGTCTCCTGCCAGATTTGCCCACCCTTCTGCTTCTTGTTTTCCCCATCCAGTCCCTCCCCAGACAGGGGACTTCATCCTCACAGCTGAAAAATCTTCAATACACTTTTTTAATTCCTCACCCCATAAATATCAGCTCATCACTGTCCCGGTCACCCTTTATCATCTTTCTCTCACCTTCTTTTCACAAACCCTAAAGTCTTTTCTGCTCTCACTGCCAGTTAGCTGCTATTTTCTTCCTTTCCATGAACTATCTATCCCCTGTCGCTTTTTTTCTTTCTAATATTCACTCTCCATTACCCTGCAGTCACTTTCCTGCCTGCCACAAGGAAAGGACCACACAGAGGACAAAAGATACAACCTAAACCTCTGCCTTCTGCAGTTCACAAAGCACTTGACTGACCCAGAAAATTACTGTTTGGACAATGAATGTCTGCATGAGACAGTGGAAAATATTTACTCTTCTACATCACTATTCAGCATATTTTGTGGTACTGATTGCATGGAAAGAGAAACTTCTGCAGTTTTACTAGAGCGGAGGAAAAAATTGAGCGCTCAAAGCCTGCTGCACCACACCTGCTGATCCATCCTGCATTTAATTTTCCTCTTATTCATGTTCTCCTTGCCAGCAGGGAAGGCTAAATAATGTCAATGTCTTCTCAGTCATCCTTATCACAAATGATCATTCTGTGTGGCCTGTGTTAATCATTCTCACCCGTCTCCCTCTCTCGCTATTAGATTAATAGTTGCCAATTATGCACACTCTCCCCTGCACAGCTATTGTTTACACATTCCCTAATTCTCTTCATTAGACCAGTGAGTGGGCATAATTATGGTTATAAGTTACCCATCCATTTTCTCAAGGACAGTGAGAAATGTAACACAGCCAGAGTTTGGTTTCATTACATCATTTAGGACTAATAAAAAAAGAAACTCAGACCTTACAGAGCCTCCTCACGTCCAGTGGGAGCATTAATCTCATGCTCATGGTGTGTGTTCAAGATGCAAATTCACTGCAGTTTTAGGAACTGCAGACACATAGAAAGAGAAGAGGTGCCTGCTGCTGCCTTGATCCTCAGCACTTGCCTTTTTAATGGGGAAAAAATGGGAATGATAATAACTTTGCTTTTGAGCACATAACGGCTAAGGCGGATAATGAGTGGTGGCAAGGTGCTCAATCTTTCTCTCAGCATTTTTGAGAAAAGCTGGAGGCTAAAGGTGATGGAAAGGACACACAAGGGCACGTTGTTTATTTAGTGAGATGAGCAGTCTGAAAACTCAATTAATTTTAGCTAAAAATCTCTATGAATTTTAAGGAGCACTTCTTTAAAACAATAAATGCCTTCTGTTTTCTTTCTGGTACTTTAAGTAAATTAGTATTGTCACCTGCTCTACCATATGACTCTGTTAAAAGTGTCTAACTTCTTTTTTTACTCCTGATTTAAGAAAAGAATAATTTTCTTATTCCTAAAAAGATATGTGTGGCTTGTAAAACATAGAGAAAAAGGAAATTCTTTCTATAAGTGAAGCTTTCACAAGGGATCTATTCCAATAAATAAAAGCCAAAAATTTTGTTCAGTATCTCATTTATTGAAAAGACAGTAACAACAAACATTTGGTTGGTATTTCTCATTAGCAGATTTTCTCAAAGAAAAATAATTAGGCATATTGAACAATTAGTTAGAAGTGCAAATCTCTCCATAATTACAATCCAAAATTTATTTACAAATAAGATGGCTTGCCCAGTCCAGGAGAAAAAGATGAATACTTTGTAATTAATTATTTCTCATCTGAAGCTCCCATTTGACCAGCATATGCAATCATGACCCACTCGCTAAATGAAACAGCATGTAACAACCCTTTAACAAAATGGGATGAAAATTAACTTTTCATGGTACTAAATTAGTACTTTTTAAAATTCATCCATGTTTTATATTTAAGAAGAATATTGATCTCTTAACCCTTCTTTCTATTCAGTTTTTATTCCTGAAAGAGTTTCAAGTGTCTGCTCCCATTTGCTGTCCAAATAACAGCAGTGGCCCATATGCTTCACCAGTGAGCCAACTCCACCACAGAGCATTTGTGTGGTTTGACTCCCGGGAGGCTCTGAAGAACAGACACTCATCCTGGAATTTTAAGCTACTGGTAGTTTTAGCAGCAGCTTGTGCTTCTGTATGAAGTAGAAGAATCATGGTGCAGTGGACATGGAAAGCACATGGAAAAGTGTTGTTAGGGAACCACCTTTCCAGAGAAATTATTGTGGTGGAATGTAACAATCCCTACACACAGGGCCATGTAGAGGGTGGTCAGCTGTGAGTCTGAGACTTGAAATTTGCATGCCTGACAAATTATTTCTTGAATTTCTGCTGTTCTAGGCTGTCTTAGCATCATTCATTGGTCGTTGCAGCACATTTCTTTTTCTCCTGTGCCTCATTCCCCTGCATATACAGACCTACATATTTGCACTTCCATGGCACTTTGTCTCCTAGTGTGATGGTTTCCGTTTTCATCTTCCATGGCTGCAAACATTGCCCTTGGTTGTTGCCAGTAAGTGCAAAATGTTGAATAATTCACTGAAGCTGGACTACTTGGGGGATGAAAAAGAAATGCAAATAGAATGACAAAGAAGTAAAAGGGTTGGGATACCTTCTGAGCCATTTATAACGATTCAAATCTGCTCTGCACAAAGCGATTCCTTACTTCTCCTGCCATCTGTGGTCTGGAATTTCATTCAAACAAGAAGCACAAGGATGTGTCCCCACCATATCTCAACCTGCAGATCACTTCTGTTCATGAAAGCAAGGACAGCTGGAAAGCAAAGAAAAAAGTCACAATACAAAACAAGGAATTGATCTGAAGCAGCAGACTACTCATGTTTTATATTAAAATGATAGAACATACAAATAAATTTACACTTATTGACTATCTCCTGCCAAATACACTTGATATGCTTGACACAATAGTGTTTCATTCTAGGATAAAATAGCTTGGGTTGAATCTGATGATATGTGCAAAGAGATGTGCTGGAGACAAAGGATTCAAAATGTCTGGAAACAAAATATCTCGTAAATTGATATCTAATTCAAGAAGCAATATGTACTCACCAATCAAAGATGTTGTGTTGTGAATTAATATATGTGAAATAACTTGATGAATACACTCTTTTCTGTTTGTTGGTTTAGCAAAAACTCAAATAACTTGCTGAATAGGGATGACATTCAAAGAAATGCTGTCTTGACAATAAATACAATCCTTCTCTTGCAAAATGACAAACTATGCTGCAATTATCTCAAAAGTATATTGTGGGCTTTTAGGGTTTTTTCTGTGACATTATACATTCATTCAAGCAATTCCAGTGGAAATCTATATCAAGATATTACTGCTACAGACTCCCATTTAAATGTTATTTGGAGCAACAAGATCCACAGGGTTAATTAAGAAAGCATTATAGAGTGCACTACTAAGGGATGGCCTGATGACTCCAGGCCATAGGGGACAGAGCCAGTTACACAAATATGGGACCTGAGAGGATGTTTAATGGGGGCAGCAATAAAGTGAGAGCAGGAAAATTTTACTACTCACTGATGGTCAATAGCTTTCTTAACACAACATCTGTGACAGCCTGGATGGCTGTGATCATCAGCAGTCACCCTGGCTTAGGATTCTGAATGAGTGAGAATCCCAGGAATGTTTTTACTCTAAAGAAAGGTAGCAATTTTGAACTCCTGTCTGTGAGAAAATGCCACTCCTCTGGAAAAAAATTGTTGAATCAAATAATTCAAATCAAATAATTTTTTTTACAGAGGGAATGGAGTAAATGAAATTGTGCTGGTTTAATTATCTGATTTACTAATGCAACACCTGGACTAAAAGCAGGTTTCAAGACCATTCTTAGTGCTTGAGCAGCTAATATTGATCTCCAACAAATCCACTTAAGAGCTACTTTTTAAAAACTTTTATGTGAAAAACATGGGCACTCAAAAGAGGAAGAGCTAGCTGATGAAAAATGAACTGGCAGCAATTTCACATAAATCCATTTTGACAATATGAAAAGGTTAAGGCAGGGAAACATTGAAAATATGTTTTCATCTGAAATAATTACAAACATTTTGTTTTTATTCCTGTAAGTACTGAAATTTATCGGGATTATATTTCTTGCATTCAAGAATTTGGGTGCATTCTAGTGCTTCTCCTTACCCAGCCCCTTCCCTACCCAATTATCTGGTTCTTACATACTACTATGAAAAAAACCCCAACTCTCTTAGGGGCTGATTTATTATTTATTTTAGCTGTACTTTATGGACTTCCAGTGAGGAATCAGATGTCTGCATCACTGTCAGTGTCAAACGAGTGGGATTTCCCTCTCCAGTATCCCCCTATTAAAGCTGTGACCCTTGTGATCCCGCTGCAGTTCAGCTTTTGGGATTAGTCAGTGAAGAATGGAAAGGTTAAAGCAAACCTTTGCCTTTTACCTTTCACATCTGCAAAGTTCAGCCAAAAGCAAGCAGAGCTTGACAGAAAAAAAAGTGTTCACATTTTACCAGCTCTCCTGGTGAATTCCCAAGGTGTTTTAAAGGGTGTAAACCTTTCTAAATATACCATGATCTTCTGCACTGATAACACCTGATGACTGCAACAGTGATGTTGATACTGGAGCCTCCTACAGAAGTAAATGGGGTCAAAATATTTGCCAGTATCCCATACCTGATCTTACACCTTCTGAAAGTAGAAAGAATATTGTCATTTAATTTTGGAAGCAGACTCTGGTTAACTCTAAAGATAGTTGAATGAAGTAGATATTCTTTATACTGTCTCCTAATGAATGAAGCAAAAAATTGAAACATAAAGTTTAAAAGGTCATAAAATAATTTATTCCCATTTCTTTCAGCTAATTCCAGTACGATACTATGTTCCCAAAAATAGGAGATTATCCATTTTTTTATGAGTAAATTCCCCAACTTATTTGGGTTTTGGCTTCCATGATCCCCCTGTAATACATGTAGGAAATCTTAAAGATCCCTCTAGTTTCACTGCAAACATAAAGGTGATATTTTCTGCTTGTTAAATACATGAAAAATAAGTCAGACTATTTGTGCCATCTGTATAAACACTGTGAATGCTGCAGCCAACCTACAGAACATCTTACTGAAACGTGATCAAGTCTGTACTACTGCATTTTATATTTCACTCCATGAAAATAAAATGGAGTGAAAATGGAGTGAAATAAAACTTATAAGTTTTACTGAGAAGGCAAAATTTAATGGAAAATTCAAAGCCTCCAAGCCCGGACATGAAGTAAAATTTAAAGTCAGAAAGTTTAGTCCTAATCCCACTGAAATCAGTGAAAAACCCTTTTAGAGACCACTGAGGGTGACCACAGACCGATCACCCTTCCAGCCTTTGGACTGGCTTGATCACAGATCACTTCAGTAGCCCTGGCTTGCATGAAAACCTCCTATTTTAATGTTTCTTTCTTGGAACAGCAGCTCAAAAGTTTGTCCACTGGCTCATTTACAGCAATCCAACATCAAAGTAATAGAAGCAGAATGAAAATGTGCAAATTTCCTTAGACATCACTTACAAACTTTGCAGCTGAAAAGTAGGAGGATTTGAAGCTGATGATATAGATATAGATATAGATGATATAGAGATAGATAGATAGATAGATAGATAGATAGATAGATAGATAGATAGATAGATAGATAGATAGATGATAGATAGATATAGGGGTAAGGGGTTTTTTTGTTGTTGTTGGCTTTTTTTGTTCCTTTTTGTTGTTTTGGGGTTTTTTTTCCTTTTTTGTTGTTTTGTTGGTTTTTTTTGTTTGTTTGTTTTTGTTTGTTGGGTTTTTGGGATTTTTTTGGCCTTACATATTCCACCCCAAATGCCAGCAAAGGGCTCTTTAGGATATCTTATAAAGAAAACTGCAATCCCAGAGCAGCACAGTGGTAGGAACAGTTCATTCCTGACCCAGGCTGTTTTTCTTGCCATTGTAACACTTTGGTGGGTGTAGCTGCTGAGGTTCTTGCACCAGAGGCACATTCTGCCTTCTGCAGCAGTGATTTGTGTTGGTGACACAGCTGTTGGCAGCTGGAAGGATGGCACACCAGGGTTTGCACACAGATGATCCAGACTGTGGGTAAGGAGCAGAGACAGAAAATATTGCACTAAGAAGAAGCAACACAAACAATCAGCAGCAGTGAGCTTGCCATACCCTTTCATCGGGATGAGGAGGGAACATTTATAACTTGATATGTTTGTACAACTCCTAGCAAAATGGGATGCTGTGCCATTTGGCCTCTAGATGGTACCAGAATATAAAGGTTTAAATGCCTTTATTTATTTTTTTTTTTTGGTTTTTTTTTTTTTTTTTTTTTTTTTGTCTTGGGAGTCAAGCTTTCTTTTTAAACTATCTTCAAGTCCAAAATTCTAAAAGTCTATTCCTCTTTTTTATTTTTTTTTCCCCCCAGTGTTCTCTATCCCTCATTAATTCCTATTTTTCCATCAGTGTATTTCTTACATCAGTTAGGTTTGTTGGTTTTTTACACATGAACATATTTTGGCCATATAAAAATAGCTCCTGATACAATATACAAAAGAACCCAATGATCACAGTCAAAATTAATGGAATGTTAACAGTTGTAACATTCTTAAATTAAGCTACCAACTCACACCACTTCTTGTTTTGTTTCCTTTGCTTTTATCTGACTTGGTTTGAAGGTTTTGGTTCCACCAGCAGCTTTTGGCAGCCCTTTAGGGCCAGTCATATTGCACTTTTCCAGTGTTAATAGAAACTGTCTTAATGTACATCTCTGAGGCCAGAAATTGCTTTCAGAGTCCACCAGCCCCTGTCAGTATTTAAAAAATAACAGTGAGACTCAAGAAAAGTGAAGCAGTCAGCTTGATGTGTCTGTTGACTTTGTTTTAGTCAGATAATCATCAAATAAATGCATGTTATTTCCATGTTTCCATGACTGTCATACTGAGTGGTTTTTAGGTTGTTTTTTTTTACTTTTTTTGTTTTTTTGTTTGTTTGTTTGTTTGTTTGTTTGTTTTTACTAGCGCATCATGCATGTTCCATTTTTAACAAATTTCATTTCCTCAGGTGAGTAGTTTGATGACATTTTTCTTCAGGGACAAAAAGAAACCTGATCATCTTGGTAAATCTGATCTGACACACTAAGTTATCCCCTTACTCTGAGTAAAGTAGGAAATGCACTGGAATCAAAATGAAGTTAAAGGAAAAAAGTATTAACTGTCCTCAGATTTAAAGGTACATTAGAAAAAAAAAAAGAAAAAAGCAGCTGATTTTGGTGGTAAAATTGGTGGTAAAATGTTTTTCTCTGCTTGGTTGTGAACGAGGAGGAACATAACTGGGTTTAGTGCAATAATTCCACATTTCTACCTTTGTACATATGGATAGCACTGAGCCTTTTGTCAAACTCTAAAGCCAACACCTTTTCTTTTTCCTCTCTCTTGGGGATGAGAGATTCGTCTCATTGTCAGGGAGAACTCTTTCAACATTCCCCATCTCAACATTTCTCTGCTCCTCTTTTAGAAAATCTGAATTTAAAAGTCAAGAAATTTTCTTTAATTTGAAAACATTTCCTTAGAACAAAGCTCTGGGATGTCATATTTATTTGAAGAGAATTGCTGTTTACACAAAAATACTTAGATTTTCATATCAACTGCCTGTTTTGAAGTTGAGTAGTTCTTTAAAATAGTATAATAATTTGAGATAAAATAGTTCTATGTTTATTATTCTGGAAAAAGAAAGAAAAAAAAACATAAAGTGGTCAATTTGCCAGTGAACCAATGAGCCCATTTCTCTCCCCAGCTGTCAGACCAGGTCGCTCCAGCTCACAGATCAGCTGATTCTTAATTGTGGGATGGTAAAGGGGCTGTTGGATGAGAGCTAAAGATGCCATATATCCTTGTTTTCCTAGAGATGCTTTCTTGCTGTCATGAAACTAAATCCTTATGGAAAAAAAAAAAAAAATCCAGCGAGCTGTTCTATGGGATGTCACAGCCCAATTAGAGATGTCACCATGATTTCACTGGGACGTGTTGAGCAAAGCAGGACCCTGGGGGAAGCTGGCCCTGTGTACACCAAGTCCTGGCACACTCAGCTGTCTGGGGACACTTGGGGACATGTCTGGTGCTGGCACTGCAGGAGCAATGACCTGCAAGGTGTGCAGTGACCCAGCCCCTGGCACTGTGTGACTGTGCCAGCTCTGTGTGCAATGCTCAGACCTGTCTGCCAGCCCAAAATGAAGGAATTGTGGCCACCCTGCCATGGATACCCCGGGCAAATTGCAACAATGGAAATGTTCATCATTCAAAACATTTCAACAGAGAAAAGTTTATAAAAGCTCTGAACCTGCAATATCCTTGAGCAGAGCTCATTTGTTAATTGTTGATTTACTGCAGATTTACCATCTCTCTCTCTCTCTGAGAGACCACAAAAACCAAATTAATGAAGGAATTCAGGTGACTCAAATTGCCAATAGATAGATAGGCATAGAATTTTTAAATCTAAATGTTTGAAAAATTATAATCATAGCACTGTGCTGTTATTACGCCCCGCAACGTGTAGAACAATTGAAGGTATTATTAGCTTTGTTCCTCTGTGGAAGCAGTTTCACATTGATGTTTTGATTAAATTTGTCACCAGGATGAAAAAATTCTTTTACTAATAATTAGGGTTTTTTCCTTGATTTTTTACCTTTTCCCTGTGTCATTTTGCATCTACCTTCTCACCTTTCCAGAGGAAGCCCTAAGACCAAGGTTGCTTAGAATTGCAACACCTAAGAATGAGAAGACATTCAAGAAAACCTTTCAAAGAAAGAAAGGAACAGTGGAACCCTTCTGTCAGGTGTACACAAGGAAGCACACCTGACAAATGTGGAGAGTATGCAGCACGTGCTTTATCAGTGTCACTCCTTAGCACATTCTGGTGGCTGCAGGAAGGATCTGAAACAAGTACTTTGCCATGAAAATGCAGAAATACACGGAAAAAAATGTAGACATCACTTTGTTATTATTTCAGCAACCTCCTTTTTTTCTTTTTCTTTTTTTTTTCTTTTTTTTTTTTAATTAAAGTGCTGTCTTTGCTATTGACTGTAAGCTATCAATTGAACAAGAATACTGCACTGCTTTTGTCACTTAATAACCACCCAAACACCGATATTGCGGGTTCATTTTAGAGTTACATTTATGGACTGAGTAAACCCTACAAAAACTGCTAGGAAGCCCAGGGCATTTCCTCCCTGCCCCCTCCAATGGGAAGCACTTTATAGATTTCTGAGAAAGGAACAAACAAACAGGCAGGAATGTAATTGGGCCCAGGAAACACTCGGAGGGTGCAGAAGAGCGATCGCTCTGTAGATCCGTGTGACGGCCCTGATGATTGATATTGTGTCTAAAACCAGGAATGGGAGATGTCAGAAAAGAAAACCTTTGGGTGTTGTCATACCATAAAGAAAAGAGATCCATTTTGGATTGATTGTGGGTGGTTACAAAGTAAGAGGGAGCTATGGCTTGGAAAGTGACAGAGCAGGGAGAGAGATATGGAGCATGTCCAGGTATTATAAGTTTAGTCAGAGGAAAGACATTTAAGAAAAAAATTCTTTTAACGGTTTCTATATGTTCCCATTTTTATGATTGACAGCATATATGAAGTTTTTGTGCCACACTTAACATTCAAAGAAATAGCAAATATTCACCTACAATAAATTTAAAAAAAAAAAAAAAATCAGGTCTCAATCATACATGTGATTATATTACTTCATTCAGAGCATTATTTAATTCTCTGTAAAATCAGAGAACTAAGGTGTGAAATTGAATATGGGGGAAAAGGGCTGAAATTACACATTTATATTTATAGACATCTCTATCCTTAAAAAGTAGAAGGTTTTGGCTTTTTATCAGGTTACTTAAGACGGTGTCAATTTGTCTAAAGGTTCACCAGTCTCTTCAGGGGAAAAAAAAAAAAAAAAAAAAAAGGCTCTGAAATATAAATAACAGAAAGTTGAAGCACATCTCACTATTTATTTTTCATCTATACAAGTTGATTTGATTTTCTCACTCTCTTGAAACCATGCTGTATTCTTTTCTCCTCTGATCAAACACCTTCCAAACATAATGAATAAAACCTCTCAGCTGCAAACAACACTTCAACAGCAGATCAATATGGACACACAATGGAAGATAAAAGATTTACTTCAGAAGTTTCTAAAGGATTAGTGATAAAATACATATATTAAACTCCATGGAAAACACTATGGTGCTGTCAATATATCTGGAGTTATTTTCACAACCCTTCTTTGCCTTTGGACTGGTAGTAAAGACTTTCATTTATCAATTTGCATTTAATATGGCAGTTCTGATCACTTGGGTCCGAGTCATAACAAGGCAATTGACACAAACCCTCTGCTAAGGGCCAATACTCTCTTCCCACTCAGAATCGCCATGAAGAATGCCTCAAGTGCAGCCAATCCCCAGCAGTCATTTTTTTCTGGGAAATCTGGACATTTTAAGTTAATGCTAGAAATAAACCTCTCCTAACTCCTCATTTATACCAATGCCTTTGCTCACGTTAACATCTTTTTTTCATATGCTACATTTTAAGAGCCTCAAGTCAAACAGTGAGGCAGAAATACCTCACCCATATGGATTTTTTTTTTTTTCTTCCTCTCTTTTGGATAGTAAATCATGGAAAAAAAATCATGCAACATATACATTAGTACTTGTGTTCTTTTTCATACACAGTGCTGAGAGACATGACTTGGTTGAAGTCATGAATGTCATAGAGTTCAGCTGTTTTAAAAAATATTCATTCACTCTTGAAATAAATCGAAGGACATTAAACTACAAAATTGATATTGAAAGGTCTATCGGCATGTTATAGATGGCTGTGAATATTAGGGCTATTTAAAATGCACTCACAGTTCCAGTGATAGCTGGATGGGAGGACACCCAGATTTCACTCTAAGAGAATTAGCATGTTTTCATCAAGTTCTGCTTCTGTTCACCTTTTGAAAGTTCATGTTTAACAGTTTTATTTATGCAATATATGGTAGATATCAATTGCCCTTGAATAGAGAAAAACTCTGTAGCATTAATAGGTCCTCAGGCTATTTACATTAAATGAGTGAGAATTGTTCAGATAAGAGAGATTTGAGGAGCTCAGGCCCTTAAATATAAGTTCCAATCCTGAAAAATATCTTAGCTGATCCATCCTGGATTTGATCACAGAGCAGGATTACAGCATTTTTACTTCCCAAACGTAAATCTACTTCAGAGACCTACTCAGGATGAACATTTCACTTGTCACAGTAACCTATACAACAACAACAACAACAACAACAACAAAAAGAAGAAAAGTGGTGAGAAATATATGACAATATAAGAAGCAATTAATAAAAAACATTTTTATGAAGCAGCAATGACAATATTCATATCTGAACCAATTGGAAAAAAAATCACATTTTCATTTGTAATACTTCAGAATTTACTAGAAAACCTAAGCAATTTTACTCTTCTGTTCCTATTACTCACATTCTGTGTGGTTAGAATGACAGGAGATGGAAAGGGAAGGAAAAAAGCTACTGATATATTTTATGTATTCCATAATAGCAAACTCCTGATTTCTGGTTTTGGAGACTTCTGTGGTAAGTGGAGTCTCCCTGTCCCTTCACTCCAGGTGAGAATTCCTCTCCTTGGAGCTATTCATGCAGAATGGCAACCAACATTATGTACACGAAAAGCAGCCAGAATAAGACACACGATATCATTTTTTAATTGGTTTCTGCCAAGGAGTGTGGAAATGGAGAGTATATATTTTTTTCAAAGTCCTTATCATTGCTAAAAATTGATCTAAGACATCGTGGGTATCAGCACAGCCTTCACTGAGCACCAGCATTAAGTTAGGACTGTGGTCAAGGTAGTAGCAGGCAAAGCTCCGTGGGTCTGAGAATTATGTTGCTGAGATACATGTATTGGGCACAATTTTTTATTGGCACAAAGGGAATCCAATTTCTAGGTTCATTACCCAAAACAACACAGAAATTTGAAACAAGAAAACATTTTAGCACTTGAACTATAGATCAAACTATAATTCATAGTCCGCATTCCCTCATGGATTGTGAGGATAAGAAGGGGAAGGAAAAAAGCAATTTTTCTGCCCACTTGATCGATGTTCTATTTGACCTCTGAAATGCCCTCTTGCCATAACCTTTTAAATACCATCTGGTCTTTTTGTGAAGAGTGTGATGGGAAGGAGTCACTTCCAGACAGCAATTGATTATAAAAGCATTAATCAAGCGCATGGATTATCTGTAGCATGACACTGTGTGCTTTAGTTAAGCAATTTCACCTCAAATGTGATTGGAAAGGTTAATCCTGTTTCTCAGGACTAATTTAGACTTTGTATCAAACAATTCAGGAGATGGTGAAAACAGCTGCAGCAAACAGGAACTGAGGAATTGTCTGCTTCCATTAGAAAATCCTGAAAACTTTGGAGAACAGATAAACAGTGAATCTATAGGAATGTCCCTCAGTTTTTCCAAATTGGGTGAATGTTGACAGCTTCCCCTCTCAAATCACTGGAATTGTTCTCCCTCTTTCTGCAAGTCTAGAGGAATTTCTCCCTCATTATTTAGTATTCTCAGACACTATTACCCATTGAGTTAATTTCTACCAGTGAAGGATTGCAAAATCCTTTTCTGTCACGCATTTACCCTCGAGATGTTGGACACAAACTGCCCCCTGGGCCCAGGTGGGCAGGTCGCTGTTGAGAAAGACAGTGTCCAGAGGTGATGGCAACAGCTGGAATCCAGACTCAGACCCCAGGGCAGCCCTGCTTTGATTGCTCTTTCTCATTTACACTCCCCTCCACGTTTTAGGGCAATGTGAGAGAAGCTGGCTCATGTATGGCACTTGCTGATAGAGAATGCTGCAATAAATATGTGTCGAGTTTATTGTAAGGTTGAGGTAATTTATTTTTATCTGTGGCTCCAAACAGGCTGATTATGCTATGAAAAATTAGGATATTCTGTTCCCTTCTCCATATCTGTTGTCACCATCTCCAGATAGTGCAATTTGCAATTAATAAAGTGATCTGTCATTGGTATTACAGTTAAAGTGATCACAGGGGAGCTTGGCAATGGTCACTTCAGACCGCCTGGGGAGGGGGGAGTGAATAGCTCTGACAAAGGCCAGGAAAAAGGCTTCAGCCATGTCAGTGGTTCAGGAGAGCTGGGTTCAGGAAAAAAGCATGGAAGCTCAAGCTTCCATTAAATCCTGAATTTATATTCTGCCTGGTTAATTCCCCTTCTGGAGTGCTTTGCCATTCCCTCACATCCATCTATGGAAACCCATCTTGGTTTTCCCAAAGCCATGGGGTAGAGCAGTCATTTTCAGCCTCCTCTGACCAACACAATATTGAAAAATAAATGTACTGAGGGAGGTATCTTGTTTTGCTTGTCACATCTGCCTCCTGTTTAATTGTTTAATTTCCTGTTTCTGCAGACAACATCAGGGCACTGTGCAACCTGTGAATTATGAGCATGTGTCACAGTTGAAAGTCCTCACCTCAGAGACATAAATACCACAGATCAGAAGCAATAAAAACAAAAAGAACAAATGCCAACACAGCACCAAGAGTGTCAATAACCTTTCTAAGTGGAAGCCCTGCATCCCCATTACATTATCCTATATATAAAAAAAAGCAATATAAAACTTCTTGTTGAGCAAGACTAAATGTTATAATGCTGCTCCCAAAGAGAAATGGGAAACTAGGTGCCATTTATTGTTTCTGTTGATTGATTTTTTTCTAAATTGAAAGCACTCTGCTACAATAAAACCTGGAAGCTTTGTGCTCGTACCCATAAAGCAGATCAGTTACTAGCACTTCAGGTTTCTCAGATGTGACAAGAAATCACAATCCCAAAACAGCTATTGCTGGAATTTCTCCGTTTTTTGGAGAAAATTTCTCCATATCTTTTTCAATTTAGAAATAATCTACGTGCATATTCAAACAGCACAAATAAAACATGATTTTAACATCTCATCAGCATCGCTGCAATCCTCCTCTGAGAAGCAAACAAACCCCCTGGAGGATCTGCTGGTGGGAACGAGAGAAATCTTATTATCTGGTGTGTGTTCTTGAAGTTGCCCTGTGAGATGCAGTCTCCACGTCCTTGTCCTGGCCCCATCAAGAGCCAGTGCCTGCTCTCCTTCTGCAGGGTTTCCCTCTCAGACCCATCTTGTGTTTGGATCTAAGGGGATGTAACAGAGGCCAGGGCTGGGGGACACCCAAGCTGAAAGCAGAAACATCACCTGTGCTCACTTGTTCCTTTCAGTCTCACACGCTTCATGCTGAGCTCTACCTAGTGAAAAAAAAAAAAAGAAAAAAAAAAGAAAAAAGGTAAAAAATCAGGGGATATCTCTGAATTAAGCAGGTATATGAGGTATTTCAGTCAATTTGTTGTGGTACAAATCACTACAAGGTATTCAGGACAATTGGGTTCACCCACTGAAGTGGAATATCCTGAAGCAATGAAGCCAAGAACGTGATAAGTGAAGTTCAGTGCCTTTTCTTCTTGACTAGGCCTGTCCACCAACAAAAATATGCCCCAAAGATTTAATAAGCTTTAAATCTTTAAATCCTTTAAAAATAAAGGTGTCTAAGGCAGGAGTATCATCAGTGTAAATTTGTCTAACCTTGTATGGCACATCAGGTATGCTACAATGTTCCAGTATCCATTCATTCACTGGAAAATCCATTTCAATTCACCTCCCAGTGTTTTGTAATCCCTGAGCTGTCTCAAACTCAGAACAGTTTGTCAGCTTGACCTTTCTAATTGTTTATAAAGCAGCCTAATGATGATGATTCATCACCATGGGTGGAATCATGTTTTTAAAGGATATCAAAATGGAGGCATTAGCTGCAGATCAAGATACTGTCTTCCCCATAATTCCATGCCTTTAAATGTAATTAATCAAGACTTTTAATATAAATCATACCTTCATTATTTTAATAATCATATTTTCATTTAAATATTTAAAATACTGAATTAAAATGATTTATAAAATATCATATCAACCTCTGTCTGTCCACAGGTGCTGGCAGAGGACACCAGAGAGTCTGCAAGTACATCTGTCAGCAATTGCTAACACAGATCTGGCAAACAAGCATGTGGGGGGTATTTTCTTGCTTTTACTCCATTTTTTAGGCCACCTTCTTATGTCTTTTAGAACTGACACAAGGAATACCAGAAAAGAGTTCTTTATAATATTTTTTCCCCTCTTTACAATACACTCTTTCCACAGAGAATATTTTCTTCAAATCCTCAGCACAGGCTAACAGTATTGGGATGATTTGTAATCAAATCTCAGACAATAGCAAGCAAAGAGAGGCAGCAGATCTCCAGAAATTCCTCCACAACAGAGCATAATCAGAAACTTAAAACTAAGGAGCAATGAGCAGCTGCATGAGATAACTACAGATTCATTCAAACCCTTTTCTACTGCTCATTTAACATCTATTACTGAAAAATGAAATGTGCAGGTCTCCGTTGCTGAAATTACCATTCTTCACTATTTAGGTTGATGACACAAGGAGCTGAAAAATGTTCTTTTCCTGGCACAGTCTAGTCTGTGGAGACTGCATATGAAGGGACACAGACAAATATCAGAGGACAGCTAACAAAGAGCTCTAAGCAAATTTCTACCTCATATTTCCAGGAGTGAGTAATTTTGATGCTTTAAAGTTTCACTATCAATCTATGGTAAGGTAAAACGAGAGAGTGGGAGAATGAGGCCAGATTGTGATGAGATGAGGGGGAAAAAGGAGCCAAAAAAATGTTGCCATCCCTTGCAAACATAACTTTAGATCTTATGCCAAAAATAATGCATTTAAATAAGTGCCTGTCAAGGAAGCAATGTTTATTCAGCCATTGGAAATTAATGACTCTCAGATGCTTGCCATAAAATATAAAGCTGATAATATGAAAAAAATACATAAAGTTGAGAAGAAGGATTCTGAATTAATGTTTTAGATTTACTTTACATGAAGGAGAGTTTACTAAGAGAGAAAAATATTAAACCATGACCAATAAACTCACGTTTTCCTTCACTGTAGTGTAAGTGTTAATTTCAGGGTTTCTGCCACTGTAATGGACAGGAATTTGTGGAGAATCTTGAGTGGTGCTAAGTCTGTCATGTGGCCAAATCCACACTCTGTAAATACCCAGGGTGACTCTTTGGGCTGAATTAATTTGGGCCAATATTGAAAACTATTTTAGAACCTTGCTGTAAATTTTTTGACTGCTGATACAGCAACAACCTGCAATAATTCTCTTTTCTTATACCACAAGAACTTGTCCCCACACTTGGTTAAGACATTTTTGCATAATTTCATGGCTATTTGTGGCAAGAACTTGACTGAAGCAACGACTGGAAAAATATGTGAGAAATTTAGCCTAAAAACAAATTAGAGCATTTTTGCTCTCATAACATAAGCACTGTGTAGTTGTTACCTGAAAGCCTAACATTACAATTAAATGTTACAATTAAAATGTAAAAATACAAGTTAATACAGTGATAATTGGGGATGCTAGTTGGCCTCACCTCTGCTGACCAACATACTCTCATGCAGGACCCTTCCCCTAGATGAGAAAAAACAGATATACAAATCAATATATATCAAATGTGTACCTGTAATTTCTGGGGTTAATTTGCATTCTAACATAGCAATTTTGGCTGACATGACGTGGCAGGGTTGGGATGCCACCAAGCTGCACTGCTCAGTGAAGCATGTGTCAGCTGGAACACCCTCTATTTAGGAGTGAATGACAGCGAGCTTGGGAGGGGAGGGGGTATTTCACAGCAATAACAACAGGCTAAACCTCCCCTCCAGCTTTTCAGCAAGGTGGCTACCACACTGGCACTAATATTTCAGAAGAAAAAGCTTTTCGAAATTTGCATTTTAACTAAAAAGCAATAGAGAGGTGTTGCTGGTGCATTCTCTTTTCCTTTACTTTCTTTTTTTTTTTTTTTTTTCTAACCAAAGGAGCTTTAAGATTGATACAGTGTGGGAGAAATGAAATGGAGAGCATGCCAGATAAAAGTGCCAGAGGCCAAATCAAACAAATGTCTGCGCTTGGCACATAGATATTACAGCAATAGAAATATTATAGATTTTTCTTTTCCAGCTCCAAGGACAGCTTATACATTTGCATTGTCTTTGGATATGATACACAACAACACACAGAGCAGAGAAGAGCAGCTTTTCTGCTCACAGCAGCGTCCTGATGGTTTTCTTTGAGTCCCTGTGATATTTGCAGCCTCCCCCATGCAAAGGACCACAAAGGGATCAGAGTTTTCCCTGATGGACTGGGGGAAAATCTGTAGAGCAGGTGGGCAGCTTCACCATCATCGGCTTTAAGGGGAAAGGATTAGGTTTATGGGGAATTTTACTGAGATGGGGAATGCTAGCCATGTTCCAGGAGAACTGGAAATGCAACATGCACATTATGAGTCCCCAAACAGTTTTTTGGACTGCAAGGTATGTCTTTGACTGGGCACACTGAGAGAAATGCAGCTGCTCAAATATATTTTGTGGATCTAAAGTGGATTAGAATTTAGGTAAGATCTTCCTACTGGCTTTTTTAAAAGCATCTAGGCTTATAAAGTTTATGCATGCTGAGAGACTGTATCCCCTGAGGACAGAGTAGACCTGAGGGTTTTGAAGTTTTAAGCTTAAAATTTCCCATTCTTGTCTAAAGGCACTTACCAGGCTTAATTGCAATTCTGAGCACATTTCTCTTTCACTTACAAATCTATTTCAGTAAATTGCATTCATAGCACCTTATTAAGATTAGTAAAAAAAGCCCACACACCGCACTGAAATTGAATTTTAAACAAGCCCCCACCCCAAGTGTTTTGCTGAAAAAAAAAGGGGGGGGGGGGGATAAGATCGAGGTCATCAGGCAGAATAAAAAATCAGTTCTTGGTGTAGAAAATAATATGTTCTTTTGGCTTAGTGAAATAAGAAGTATTTCATGTGAATATCTGAAAAGAAGGGCTCTGAGCTTTTCCTAAGCTACCTAATAGTCAGACTTTCCTTGCTAACAATACCTTCTTTTTACAGGGACTCAAACGTTATTTAAACAATTATATGCTATTAAGTAAAAGATGAATTACAGAGAAAATTGCACCATTAGTAAAATTTAAGTTCTTAACTTCATGTAATAAAAGATGGTAACCTTTTTGTAATGGCATTTCAATTTACCATTTATTATAAGGGTCTAATTTAGAAGGTAAAATGAATTCTGGTTCCAGTCTTATTGCTCTGGCTGTTACATTTCTCTGCAAGTTGCCATTCATAACACAGCTCCAGAAAAATTAATGAATATTTTAAAATAATGTAAGATCTTGGCTTGAGCACTGAAGTATATTAACGATGATATCCTTGTTTAAAGAGGTAAGGAGATACATTTATACATAAAAAAGTACAGAATAATTCAGATATTTAAAATGTATCACCAATCAGCTTTGTTTTAATAGAATCCTGAATGGTTTGGCTCCCCTGGACTTGTTCTAATGGATCAACTACTTTTACAGTTTAAAGAGCAGAACAGATTATTTCTGAATCCAGTGTGTTGCTGGATCTCAGTGGGTTTTCAGAAATGTAGATATTTTTCATAAATTGACTCACGTTTGTCTTTATTTTCACCATTGCCGCCCTGTCTTGGTGGTGCCTTTCCTACCTACTTTATAATTGTCATGTTAATTAGTAGGAAAATTAATATGCACTGCATTAATAGGAAAATATCCTTAATTTAAAAAATAATTGAAACTTTCTTGTTCAGAGACTGAAAATCTTTCTCAGTCAAAGAGAGAAGGGACAATTCCTGAAACACCTCAGCCCAACAGTTGCTTCTCCGTGAAGCTGTCACCATTAAAAAACAAACATGAGGTACCTGAGACCCCCCAGCATCTTACAGGAGTCCTGGCACTAGAGCAGGTAATGGCCTTTGATATTTCACAGCTATTTGATGGAGACAGAGTACACACCCACCTGCTGTACCACCCTAAAAGGCTGAATTTTTCATGCTTTAATCCTTAGTGAGACCTCACCACACAAGACATAATATTTTAAAATTCAGCCCAAGAACGCTTTGGAATAAAAGACAAAAATGTGGTTTCTGCCTGCTGGGGAATCCTCTATTTCTCACATTGTGCTTTGTTTCAGTGTTCATAGGAGCTCAAAATGGAACAGAAAATAAATGTGGTTTTTTTCTTTGTAGTATTTTAAACTGACTGGAGTTGAGCTATCATCTTTATCCTGCCTGCCATTTAAGAGATTCTTAACATCTCTCTTCTTTTTCAGCTTAGGTAATTTGCAACACCTGGCAAATGTAAACTCACAGTACTGTAAACATATACTAAAAATTATTTGTGATTTTTGGTTTCCGTTGGTTTTTTTCAGGATTTTTGTATTACGATTGGTTTTTTTTTTTTTTTTTTGGTTTTTGGGTTTTTTGGGGGGGCTTTTTTGTTTGTTTTCATTTTGTTTTGTATTGGTGGTTTTTTTTTTTTTTGTTTTGTTTGTTGGTGCTTTTTGGTGCGTTTTTTGTTTGTTTGTGTGTTTTTTTGGTGTTTTTTTGTTTTCATTTTGGTTGATTTGGCTTTTTTTTTTTTGGGGGGGTGGGGTGGGGTGGTAGGTTTCTTTGTTGTTTTTTTTGGTTTTGGCTTGGTTTGGGCCAGTGCCTTGGGAATTACAATGTGTGCATTAGACTGGAGAATTCAGCCTCCTGGTTGTACAGGTTTTATGGTCAGGCAAACAACTACGGGATCTCCTTTAACTGTGTCTGAGTTTTAAAGGGAAGGTCTTTAGCTTTGCGCAATCAAAAGCAATGATCTCAGCAATCAGAGGTTATACAATCAAAGGCTGTATTTTATAGAACGGTTTTCCTTTTCAAGGAGCTCCTGATAATATTTTTTTTTTCCAAAAGAGACTTAATATTCATCAAATATCACCCTAATATTATTATCATTTATTTACAAGGACAAATTAATAATGTTAGCACCGTTATTCCTTTCTGGACAACCCTCAGGGGTGATGCATTCTTGTGAAAATCCTGATTAGAAACAGCAGAAGTAACTTAGTCCTCAGAGTAACAGAAGAGACGTAAGATTGTAAAATAGAAGTCCTCACTGATGATTTGAGATCTGGGGTTTTTGGGGTGTTTTTTAACATTTTAAAGCCCGTGTTTAATGTAGGTAGGGATACCCTGGAATCTTATACACATGGAGCATGATAGACTTCCTCATCAGTCCTTCTTACCTTTATAATAAATCAAAAATCTCTCTTACCAACAGATGTTGGTAAGAGTCACACTCTAAATGAAGACATTATTAACAAAAACCTGATTGAAAAGTACTGTTAGCTTAAACCATGGCCTACATTTCATCTCTCAGTGTGTGACAAACTCTTGTGCTTCAAACCTTTACTTCTTTACCCACTTTAAAGTGATGATAAATTGTTATTAACAAGCATTTGACTGTAAAGGGGAAAGAATATTCATTCTCAATGGGTATTTTAATAATTTTCTGGATTTAATATTAACAGAGCTGGTAACATTAGGTAGACATAAAAGTATGTTTATCTAGCCATTTGTAACTGAACAAAGAGACTAAAAATTATTGGAGAGTTTTGTAACAGCTGTGTGTCTTTTCAAAAGAAAGCAAAACCCTGTTGTACCAATATTCTGGCATACTTGAAGGGAATGTGACTTCTAGTCATTTAAAAATACAGATGATGTAGAGAAATTATAGACCGACTGGAGTATTTTTAGCCCTAAAACTAACACTTTTTTTTTTTCATTTGGGTTCTCAGGACAGGTTAGACAGCAATAGGTTTGGAAAAGATGCCAATTCCGTCGCTCACCGCAGGTACCACTCTGGATTAGGAGTACAAAGTACAGCACTGTCACACTCCAGTGACCAGATGCTCTGTTGGTACCAGACATCTCAGACCACCTGTTTTCACATCCCTACACACTCTTTAGTCTGTCATTCAAAACAGGCTTGTGCTGTGATTTGGCATTGGAAATCATTTTTGCTCTGGCACTGAGCCAGGCCAAACACAACGCGCTCTTATCTGTCAGTAACATCCAAGCAAAGCCATGAAAAGCAGCTAAACCTAAACTTCTGCTTTTATGATAAAATGCTTGGAGAGAGAGAGAGAAGAAGGAGGAAAATGTTGGAATATAAGTGAAATGGTTAAATCTCTGCATAATACATTTTGTTAGTGTTTTAAATTTTCTAGTTCCCAAACATCTCAGCCACTGTGCCTCTCATAATTCTTTAAATTACCCACAAAACACATGCTCATCACAAAGCCATGAACATGCTGCAAAACTGGGATAGTGCCAAAGAACATACCAGCAATCTCTCTCCTTCCTGATACAATTCCTAGAGACAGGAAGATCTGCTTCTACCACCCCTTTCATCTTTTATATCTGATACATATTAAGGAAAATCCTTGTAATAGCATACTGGAATATGGTCAAATGTTTGGGCTTTTGTAATTCTATCTGTGTAATTTCAGATGGATGGGTGGATGGATGGATGGATGGATGGATGGATGGATGGATGGATGGATGGATGGATGGATGGATGCAGAGCAGAGAAGTCAGGGGTCTTCTGTCTAGGACTTCTGCATCTCAGCAGAGGAGGAATTCTATTAATCTGGCCACTCAGCTGCATGAGGGACATGTAGCACCTAGAAATCCTGAAGAAATGCAATTTTTTTTAATTTTTTTTTTTTTTTGGATTTTTGTGGTACCCAGCTCTATACCCCTTCTAAGAAAATATGGTGTCTTAACACCTTTCAGGCAGAGAAATGGGGTTAGGCTAAAACATTGGCAAACCCAGACCTGGCCTAATCAGTCCGGCTTTAAATTCTCTTATGAAGCTGTAGCATAAATGTCAGAGCTGTGCAGAATTGCTGCACTCTCTGCAAATTCATGACCTACTATAGGCAGACAATTTTTAGCTGACACATCTACAATCAGAGGAGGATACATAACCTTTTACAAAACCTTTTTTTCCTCCTGGTATCTTCTGCTTTCATGTTTTGTGAGAATAAGGTCATTGCACGGTGTGATGTCCTTGTGCTCCCGGCAGTTTCCCTCGCTGGATTTGAGTGGTGCTGGGGTCGTGGCCCAGCTGGACAGATGGACAGCAAGCACTGTGTCCTTGACTGGCCTGAAGCTGAGTGACCTGGCTCTGGTTGTCAGGGGACACCAGCACTTTCACAGAATGAGTCTCCTGAGACAAGAAAATCCGTGGATGTGTGCGCCTGGACGAGCCCTCAGAAGGAACAGATGGGTCTCCTGTGTGTTGACAGACTCCCTTTCATGGCCTGAGTGTTCAGTCTTTGCCTCGTAGAAACTCTTTACATTTTTTCCTCTGAAATGGGCTCCTGAGGCTTCTGGCTTTAAAATCAAGCAGCTTCCTTAGCCTCCTTCAGGAGTACTGAAATCACTGCTTGTCCAAAACACAGAATCGTTTCATTTTTCCTCTTACTTACCTCATTTTGTTCATTTTTAACTCCATTAGTTCCCATTTTTCCAGTAGATCAGAAAGTGGAAGAAACACTAGAAGAAAAGTGAGAACACATTGGTATAGAAAATTGCTGCAATAATTGTTTTCCCTTTATTTATTTTCATTTTTGTGTTTGATTTGCATGGCCGTGTGATGAACTGACCACAACCCCCATTTGCTGTCTTCCTGTTCTGCTCAGGAGAGGAGGCAGAGCTGCGAAGGAGGGATGGATGGAGGAAAGGTGTTATTAAGGTCTTATTTTACTTCTCATTCTCCTGGTCTGCTTTTGTTAGCAATAAATTATGTTAATATCTCTAATTTGAGTCTGTTTTACCCATGACAATACTTGGTGTGTGCTCTCTCTCTGTCCTTATCTCCACCCATGCACCTTTTGTTATAATTCCTCTCTCCTGTCCATCTGTGGGTGTGGGTGATGGAAAGGCTTTGGTAGATTCCTGGGGTCCAGCCAGGTCAGCCCACTACAATTTACATTGAAGGTTTAACTGCAATATTTAAATTAATTTAATTTAATTTACAGGTTTAACTGCAATATTTAATATGCTCTTTGTTGAGTCTGGGGGTTTTCTGCTGCCTCTACACAGAAATAAGTGTTACCTTCTCTAAGACATCGTGGGTATTTTTTTCAAAAATAGTTAATCATGAAAGATTATGGGAAACTAAATAAATTTTTAAAATGCTTAAATAGTGTAATTCTATTCAGCAAAGCAAAAACTTCTGCTTACTTTTGGCAATGCTTTGCAAAATACATTAAGAAGAATATTTCACACAGCTAACTTAAAACAGCCACTAAGGCTATTGCAGAGCTGGTTCTCATATATCCTCTCTTCTCCGGCAGGAACTGGCAGTCCCCTGAGGGAATGTCACCTGGAACACAGGGACTCAAAGCTTCCACTGTGAATTCCTGTGAGTCCTCTAGCTGTGGCTCATACACAGAAATCCTGAACACGCTCTTATAAGATACATTGACTCCTTTACTATGAGTTAGTGTTGGTTTTGGTTTGTTTTTTCTGTTTTGTTTTGTTTTGTTTTGTTTTTTTTTTTGTTTTTGTTTTTTTCTCAAAGGAAACAATTTTAACAAATACTTTCCTTTATTCTAGTCAGCCTTCTAGTACCTTATTAAAACCACCACTCTATATGAAAAGTAAGGCATTTTTAAATGGATAAAAAGCTATGTATACTGCTCAGAAACAAAATAATAATAAAGCTTTGAGATATTTTTTTTCTCCCTTGGCTTTGTGAGTAAGAAGAAATCAACCATTTGCATCCCCCTGCTCATCAGTTTATCATCAGGATCTCATATATCAATTTGCTCAGAGATGCTCTGGGTAAGATTTGCAGAGACTTCAGTCTTTTGTAGCCTGCAGTGTATGTGCTCAAATTGTAATCCATCCTCAGCTTTGTGTGGGAGAAATCTCCATTAAGTCTTTTAAGCATCCAGTATTTTCTGTTACTTAACATTTGCTTGGACGACTCGTGGCACCATTTTCAGCCTTGAAGGGTGGCTACCAAATCAATTCCCTGTGAGCCCACATGGAAATACTGACGCAAAACAGGAAAAAAAAAAAAAAAAAAAAAAAAAAAAAAAAAAAAAAAGAGAGGAGCTTTCAAGCTTAGAGCTTCAAGGAGCTGCTTTTATTTGTCTCTTCCCTTTCTAAAGAGTGAGATGGACTTGGGGATCCTTGCAGGAGCGAGGCATCCAACAGGTGAGTGCCTGCCAGGGTTCCTCAGTGAATCTGCTTCACTTTGCATAAAAAATTTCTATTTGCTGAGGGAAGAGAGGGTGGGAACTGGTGGCTCCCAGCAGGCAGAAGTGAGAGATGAAGGGATGCCAGCCTTTGCTCTCATCCAGATCTATTCAACATGCACATTGCTGAAGAGACAGGTTCACCTTCTGATGTAAATTCAGATCTGTGCTCTGAACCAAGGCCCTCTCAGACATCCACACAGTGATCAGTGTCCACACCATGAAGCATTTGGGGACACAGTTACTTAGTCTCAATGTTTCTCCTTTATTTCTGTCATTTGAGTCTTTAATCCAAACAAAAGAGAGAGGGAAGACGCTTGCCCTTTCCGTCATATTTTCCTCATCTTGCCAAAAATTGTGGGAAAAAATTATTTTGGTAATATTTTTATACCTCTCAATATTTTATTTTTTATTGCTCGAACTATTATAATTTCAATTTACAATGGTTTCTATGAACTTTAGTCTTCTGTGTGGAAACAGTTTGCTGTAAAAGACATTCTCTTAATTATTTTTTTTCTCACAAAGTTTTTGAAGGATTTTAGAGGTAAATTCACATCTTTTCTAAGAAGAACTGAGTTCTTGCATCTTGGCCAATGCCATTCACATTAATCAAAGCTGCATTCAATAATGAGGGAAATAGAAATGCTAAAATTGGTACCACACTCCCAAGGTGAGGCAATCACAGCATCAAACAGGCAGCAGAGAGCCAGGGTTTTGCTGACTGCATGCTGTCAATACTTAAACAATTACAGTCGCAATCACAAGTAAATACCGTTATTCAATTTCATCTTTAACGCTTGTTTCACGATTTCTCATGTTGTAATTCCCACGAAGCAGTCACAGATCATAAAACTAATAGGCAGTATAGAAAATGTTGTGGATTGTCTGACAGGAGTGGCTATCACACTAATTATGAGTCGTTAGACAAGCGCTCCCAAGGCTTGTGCACAACACCCTCAACTGTAATCAGGAGGTAATAAAGTCCAGAAGCATTTCTATCACAGGAGATGGCCTTCCAAATAGAGATGTGGGGATTCTATTGAATGCTTTAAATGAGATATAGATTAGTCACAAATCACTGGGAGGGCTGAACAAGCAATCGGAATCAACACCTTGAGTATGGAAGCTGCCTGTCGATACGCAGCTCGCTAATGTGTGACATGATCAACATTTCAATATATTCCACCCCACTCATCCAGCCATGCTTTGGATGAGCTGAGGCAATATGTTGACTCTCAAACATCACTAAGTACTCCAGCAAACATTATGCCACTAGAATTATTTTTTTTAATCACTTCTGTCATTCCCAACTACCACCAGTTAAAATATTTGCAGTAGGACTGTTTACATTTTCTCCTATCATAGAAAAACAAATCACAGATGTGGCCTGATCCTAAGTTTATTTTAATCACCATGAGATTTCCAATTGTCTTGAGAGAACTTTGGATGAAACTGCCTTTTAAGCTAAGTATACATTGTCATTTAGATGGCATCATCCTTCAAAATAAATTTTCCCCTCAGTTCACCTTAGCCAACTTTCCTATTTTTCTTTTGCTCTCCAGCTGGATAATAAAATGATTCAGACCTTCTAAAGATGGAATAATTATCTCCATTCCCTTGAGCTTGCAGGACAAGGTTCATTTGTAATAGAATGTTTCTTTGATGATTTGAAATTATATGGCATCTAACACCTTTCTTTTTTTAACTTGGAGTAAAAAATAGAGAAACATCATATCTTACAAAATCTGAAACTCCTTTGCCAGATCAGATATTTATACCTTCAGTAGATCCTGCCTTCAAAAGAAGCAAACAATATGGACTATGTTTCAGTAAAGCATTTGAATTCATATTTTACACGAAATAGCCGAAATGAACCCTTTAACAAGGATGGAGAACCTTTGCTCACAAAGGCTTTTTACTTTCTCCTTCTGTGTAAGAGATTTTCCAGAAGGTTTTCCAGCAGCAGGTGCAGCTCTAACTCAACCCAGATTCACAGAAAGAGCAAGAGTGTTCAGTAACAGAGCTGCACACAAGAAAGGTCAGTGCTGCTTCAATCATTCGGTTACAGAACATCTCACACAGCTTTCTCAGAGCCAATGGTCACTTTTTCCTTGAACACTCACCCAAACTCTTGTGCACTGCACCCTCTACAGGATAAATCACACAGTAGATCACAGGAAAGGGAGGAAAAGAGGAAATTTTCTATGGAGGTTAGAGATTATTTTCATTTTATTTGAAATTTGAGTTATTTGAATTTTGGAATTTGGAAGCAATTATTTGAAAATTGCTGATTTAGGCAGTTAATTTTCAGTGGTGTATTTGATAAACAATAGAGTAGGTTCAATCCGTTAGAATAGAAAATGCCAGATTGAAACACTGCTAAATAAATGAATTTGTGCTCTATGCAGGAGCCAGTGTCTGGGTGCTGAAGCAAAAACAGAGAGATCTTCCTCAGTATGTGATCAGTGTGCTATCAATGCATTGCTAATCGAAACTGAGCAATGCCAATTAAAATTTTGCCTTATGTAGCATGCAAGTGTTAAGTGTATTTTAAATGCCACTCGCTGTCTTTTTGCTCTAATTCTGACAGTTTCTAAGTGCTTTGTGACTGATGGATTTCTGTAAATATAAAGTTGCTTATCAGGGGGGAGTAGTAAGGAAAAGCAGAATTTCAAAGGGAAATAAATATTCTTAACTGCCAGTAGTTTAGGAAGCAGAGTAACATAACCCCAGATCTGAATTTTTAGACCTTTCTTATTCAAAATAAATATTTATAACTGATAAAAGCAGGCTTAATTTAGAGATGCACACAATTCAGAAATACTTCAAAATACTTAGACTGTGTTAAGTCCACTTAAGGACTAATTTGATTATTAGCACTTTGTCTTACACTTTAGTGCAGGCTTTTCGTCTCTGTCCATTTTATTTTTCGTTACTATTAAAAATAAGGGGAACCAACCAATTGCCTTTCTACTTCCCACCAAATATTGCTCCCTGAGAGTGGCTTCTATCTAACTTTGTGCAAAGAATGAAAATCTTTGAATTTAACTTGCCCTTTCCAAGCTGATGAGCAAACTATCAGAAACATAATTCAAGAATTTGCACCTTTTTGGCAAAAAAATACTTTTAAGTGGGATGATTAGATAACTATCTCAACTCACCGTGTTCATCAAATCTAACATACTACTGGAACAGGAGCAGTAATTTCCCCTCATTGACAGTGACATTTTGAGAAATAGTTATTTATGAGCACTTCAGCCACACGGAAAACAGAACTGCTGCATGAACACAGTTTCTATTAAACTGGTGGAAGCACTTTCTTAAACTAATATTTTTGAAAAGTTTTGTTTTTACTCTCTTTTCTTACAGTCTCTGAGGGAAAGCTTAGACTTTTTCTCATGAGTCATTTAGAGTAAAATGCTCAGGGCTATGTTCCTTTGCATAAAATCTTCTCCATAAAGGAGGTAGGTGTGAAATATTCAACTTCATCTTTATGATTCACTTTTCCTACTCATCCTCTGAAATATGTAAGTAGCGAAGCAACAAAGAGGAAAATAACTTTTATGAAAGACATCCTTCTGTGGAGTAATGGATAAATGGAGTGGGACAATTTTTTTTCTTTCTAACGCAGTTCCAATAAAGTTGGATGATTTACAGCAGGGATGAATTTGGTTCACTGTCTTCCATGCACTGATGGATTCTTTCAATGAGAGCTCCTCTTAGCAACTGTAGCCAGTCTCATGGCAGTGAATTGAATCTGTGATAAACTTACTGTAGAATATAGTTGAAATGAAGCATTATACCTCTCCATACTAGTCTGTTATTATGGAGGTGCTTATCTGAAATCATTGTGATGAGGCTGAGAGTTTTAAAAAAAAAACCAATCTCATTTTTGGATGAGGAGAAGAAATCAATGAGGTAGTGCTTTTCATTTCTATTTCCATTAAGAAGCATCTGACCTTACTTGCCGTGTCTTTAAAGAGGTTTAAAAAGGAAAGTATTCACTACACAACGTGGAAACACTTTATTGCATAATGGTGTCAGTTTTTAATATTTAAAAAATGGCAATGGCATTTCATTCTGAGAACATACCTGCAACTTATTTATCAATCATTTCTTGTAGGAAAAAAAAAAATAAATAAAAATCCCCCAATGATATCTTTTGAAGAGTACCATTGATCACTGAAATTTACATAGAAAAAAAACCTATAGCAATCACATCCTAATCACATCCTGTCTTTGTCCTGCTATCCCATTCAGCTTTGGATATTTTTTTTTGTTGTTGTTGTTGTTGTTGTTGTTTTTGTTTTATTTTGGTTTAAAGATCTGTCTGTGCTTCATCTTTTGTCAGTCATAACATGTTTCCTCAGGAGTTGGGATTTTCCCTCCCAATGCTATAGTCTGTCATACTGGCCTGACAATAGTCCCTGTGCTGAACAGCTTTGTAACCAAATAAGGAGTGGGATAGCGGGGAAATAAAGTGTCTCTGTAGTAATAAATATTGCATTCATGAGAAAACACAAATATTTAAATATTTGAAGACATTAACAATGAAAAAAAAAGTACATCCATATGTGTGTGTTTGCAACACATATGGAAAATGAAAAATATCCAAACATGCAAGAGGTTATTTGACCTTTCAGAGGAATTCTTCAGTGGAAGGAACGAAAAATAAGGTGGGTAATATTCCCACCACTATTAGCTACCTTTTCAGCTTACCACATTAATTATTTAATCTCTACGAAATCCTGATCAAGGGAGAAAAGAAAAAACAAAAAAACACCCAAACCATCACAGCATCCTCTGCAGGAGATTTCAGAGAAGATTTTCCTGAATATAGAAAGCCTGAGAAAAACTGTACAGCTAGTTCACTTACCTGGTGACACAACTTAAGCATTCCCTCTGAAAAGACAAATATTCAAAACAGGTTCATTAACACATTTGAACAATTGCTCATATGATGTGATGATGGGCATAATATAGAAGCAAACAGGAAAGCCTTATTCATTAATATTAACTGAAAAAAAAAATCTGAAAAAACCCTTCAATTTTCAAAAAGTAAATTTAGTTAGGGCCATAACAGATCTTTCTCCACAATAACAATTACTTGGCACACAGCTTCATGCCTAAAACATACACATATATGTGTGTTTGTGTGTATAGATAAGTGTGTGAATATGTCAAGGCAGGAAGATTTGATGTAACTGGAAAAAATTTCCAGTAATTTCCTTCAGTTGTGTCAGTCACTCATGATCCTGTCACACAATTTCTGGTGTAAAATTCATGCCTCCTGTGATATTTGGATTATAAAAATGGGCTATGGAGGTCCAGGATGCCCTCACACATTCTTTCCAACAAAGCAGGACGGTAACACCCTGAGCATCTCTGAGATCTAAATATCACCCAGAGGGTGCATAGATCATTTGTGCATGATGTAGGATGGCTGAACAATAGAGGATATTACTCCTCTAAGGAACACTATTAATATTCCAGAATTTTCTCATGTATGAAGCTTTGCCAGGATCATGTGTGTCAATTCTCCTTTTACCAGCTCACATAGGTGAGCATTTGCCTACTTTCTCATTTTGTTCCATATAAACTCAATATTTTGAATCAAAAGAAAAACAAAACTTCTTTCATGTTATCTAGCATTTTCCTAAAACTTGGCCCAGCTAAAAACCAAACTCTTTGTAGAACAGTCACCATTACTCACATATTTTTGTCTTTTAGCATGTCCTTCACAGCAAAATGGAAAGGATGTCCAGATATTTCCAGATTCTGTTTAGCATGACAAATGTATAGGAAATGATAAGACAACCATATTTTTTTCTTCCTTTCCTTTAACCCCATACTGAAGTTTGCTCATCAATGTTTCATGTCAGTGTAACATTTTTCCATTTTATAAGAAAAGGATATAAACCAATGGTTATCAAATTGAGTAATCTGCAGCTGGTTTGTTGGATTGTGTCTCCTACAAGAACCAGATAAAATCTAATAAAATCAAGGTTAAGGTAAAGCAAACTAGTCTTGCTGAAGCTCAGCAGGCTCTGCTTGAAGCATTTGACAAATGTTGTATCTCTTGTTACAGTGGAGTCCTTTGCTGTCCATATTTTTGCAAAATCCCTTTCCCACCAGCTCAGACGTTTTTTCCAGACAACTTTACACACTTTCATCAAGCCAGAACACATTAATTCTCCATCCAGCTTCCCACTTGGTAAACTTGGTCATTTTTATGTCAATGTTTGTACTCCACAGCCATTAAATGTTTTCATTAAAAAGGAAAGGAAAAGAAGAGGAAAGCCCAGCAGCAGCCCCAGAAGTACCACCCCTTAATGAAAAGCCCAACATTGTGCCATGCACACAATTTCAGTGGTGAATGACATTATAAGGCTAACACAATACCATACAGTGAAAATGAACAGCCCCGATGTGATGCTTGGAAAGGTTACTGTAGGGGCTTCTGACAGCTCAGATGATGCCTGATGATTTTTTGCTTTTTCCTTTTTACGCTTTCTGTACCCTCTATGCATCCATCTGTACCCTTAGCCCAAATGCTTGTAATTCCTGAAGCCTGATATCCCAGCTCAGTTTAGGCGTTTTGCTGGGCAGAGAGACCAAACATCCCAAGGAAGGAGTCAGTGTGCCCTGTGCTATCTTAAACCCGAGGCTCCAGCCTTGAGTGAAGCCTTCTCTCTGGAACATCTTGTGTAAACTGGGCTCTGGCCTCATCCAGGGGGGGACTCATTAGAATAGGGGGACATTACTGCATTTGTTAAGTTTCTTATTGGGGAATCCTAGAGAGATATGCTAATTCCTTAAACCTATAAAACTTGTACCCGTGCTGTACAGGGGTGCATTCTGCCATCAAGTTGTGCACCTGGGATCCCAAATACCGAGGTAAACCCTTTTTATCCCCTTAACCGTGTCTGTGTCTTATTAAAAAACTGGCCTTTACCCATGACAAAACACTACTGGGAATCCTCAGAGGGAAATAACTCAATTTCACTAGCCATGACTAAAAAATGCTAAAAGACCTCAAGAAAACAGCTGTTGGTGGAAATTCACAAGGGTGGCTTTACCTGTTGTGTAAACATGGCAGGACAAAGTGAGGTTATCTGAATTGTTTCCATTTCACACAGGTTCTCCCAGCAGCAGGTCTCTTCTCAGGATGTTAAATGTCAAGCACCTGCACTGTGAATTATTTCTCAATGTCTAAACAGAATTTCAGAGACATCGGCATCATTACATCTGGATTTAGTGCCGAGGTAGTTCCAGCATGATTTAGGAATATCTGTTTTAACCATTCACTTCGCCATGCAGGTAAGTAGGATGAAGAAAAGACAAGATTTGTATGGAAAGAAACTAATTGAAGGTCTTTGAAACAAATAATTTTCAGTGCTTTCCTCTTTGGAGCAAAGGAGATTGCAAGTCTGTTTTGTAAAACTCGACACCAAAATTCTTGTCCTGTTATCAGCTACAAAGGTTTAGAATATTTTTTTTCCTTTTGTTTACATGAAAGTTTGCAACTGCAATTAAAAAATAAATATTTATTTTAAGCCTAGAAGCTGAAAGATATAGTGTATAAAACCAGAAGAAATTTGGGGCTTTTTAGGTTTTTATTTTATGGAGGGTGGCAGGTGGGGTGTGTGTGGGGAGAGGGGGGAATAATAGGACAAAGGAAACAGAAAAGCAAAATAACACAATTACATGAGTACAGCATTTGTTTTTTTGCTGCATAAGCAAACTATTCTTCACTGGTTCTTGCATCCTTTTAAAACCATGGGAAGGATGGCCCTGTTATTGATGCTGATGGACTCCCCAAAAAATCACTGCTAATTCAATTTTTAACACAATACACTCTTAACTATATAAAAACCTGGATTGTGTAGCCAAGACAAATAACAAAACACTCTTCTAAAATGTTGGTGATGTTTCTAAATGTCACAAATTTTGAAATATGAATATTCATTTATTTTCAATCTATATTAGAGGAGGAGTTTAAGGAGCATAGCTTTTATAAAGTGAAGATCAAGTATAGCATAAAAAATAGTTTTTATTAATAGATTAAGATACTGGATAAAAAAAAAACCCTCAGTACCTTTGACATGATTTTGAAAAATAATTAAAGGTTTCTCGTCAATACTAAAATAAAAGATGACAAATCATCAGACAAATGGAATTTAAATGATTCTTTACTCTCAAATATCAGCCTTTCTACTCCTTCACAAAAGCTTTGATTAAAAGAAAGAAATGGGACTAAGGGTCTATTGATTTGAATTATTTTGGAGCAGGGGAGAAAAACAGATTCCATCCATGAAATTCCCATTCAGTGAAAAGACAGTAATCTCTTGTCTTCTTTAATGATGAGCTCCAGCTTCAGCTTGGGAGACCAAAGCACTAATGAAGAAGGAAATGAGGACATCTCTGAAACAAAGAAGTCTTAAATAATTTAATTTTAATTCTTTAAAATGTTAATGAATTAAATGCCATGAGGAAACAAACATACAATCATGGAAAATTTTGCAACTCTGCCATTATAAACTCTTGGAAAATACCCTGGGAAGCTACAGAAGTTGTTCAAAACATACATTGCATTTTTAGATGTGAGTTTAGATCCAGAAAAGAGGGAGGGAGATTTTGGGCATTCTCAATATTACCTGAAACATAAGTGTCAGAAAGCAAAACTCAAGCTCGACCAGAACACTGTCAGAGCTTTTTCTACCAAAATAAAAATTACAATAGAAAAATTGCAGCATCTTCTGTCTCTGTAAACAAAGTCACTAAAGCTGCACAATTTGCAAAATATGAAGGCCTGTCCCAGCAGTTCCAAACCTAGTGATGAAAAGGAAGTTAAGACTACACTGATGAATAAAATTGATGTAGTTTGTACTCTAAAATGTTTGAGTTCTTCTCCAGTCCCCTCCATGTCCCCATTTCTGCCAAGCTGTAGTCTAATCCTATACTGTTATTGATTATATTACAGGCTTTTTTTCCCTAGACAGTTTTAAAATATACACAACTTGATGGGTGAGATGCTTAATTTGGAAATTGGTGCAGGAGACTCTTAGCCCCTCTCCAATTATATCTTGTGAAACAGACTCTCTGGAGATTTTCAATAAAATGTTCTTTCATTATCACTCAAATTACATCTTCACGTTTATTGACGGTAATCCTGAAGAGAGTGAGTTTCTGCTGTAAATCAGCTTTCACCACCAGGAGCAAGGATTTCAGGAAAACAGGCATTCAAAATGTGCTGCAGAAGGTGTAGGAATCTATTTCTGCAGGATGTTATTGGGTAAATGACAATTCTATTGCACAGATCACTGTTATAATATCAGGAAAAAATAGCCTCATTTACCATGAAACGGCATCCACAAGATGAAATGATAAACCTGAAGATTTAATGATGGGTTATTAGCTAAGTGTCGATTTAGAAATTCATTTAGGGAATAAACAAAACAAACAAATGAAAAAAAAATCTCTTGTGAGACAGATTTCAGTAGGTATTTCCAGTGTTTGCTGTGATGGATGAGTGTTCCTGGATTCGCAGAGCTTCAGGGATAAATTCCTGTTAAATCTGGACACTTGAGGGAAGACACACATAGAGACACATACATTTAAATGGTTTTGTACAATGAATTTCTGATTTTCACCACCTGCTTCCAAACTCAGAATACTTTGAGCATGTGGTTGGTAAGCTTCCACAGAGTGCACCGCTTCACCTAAAATCAGAGTAGTTAGAATTTGCAAAGTTAAAAGTTAGCAACTTAGCTGAGATTTAAGGGATTTTTAGTTCTCACTTGTCATTTAAGTAAAAACATTTAGCATAAGCAATGGGTAATTTAGAATTAACTTTAAAAAAAAAAAAAAAAAGAAGAAAAAATTAATATAGAAAGCAAAATATTTTAACTGTGTAAGAAAGAGTTGATTTGATTTTGAAATCAATTTTTTAAAAATTTTGTATAAGACATCTGGAAAATCCAAAGACTTTTTCTAACCCAAAGTGGAAGCAAGAAAAGAGTTGTTTTTTTGTGTTTTTTTTTCTTTTTTTTTAACTCAACCTAAGGTTACTTTTTTTCTTTAAAGTTTTGCTCCACAGCCATCACATTAGAAACCCGTGGCTCTCAGTGTGGTGTCATCCCTTTAAACAAGCTAATTCCACATCACTGCAACAGTACAAGAGCTGATCTGAATTCAGCACAGAGTTATTCATTACTCATTATTATACAGAATAGCCCTGATATTTGGCTAAGGAAAAGACTTTTATTTAAGTGAGAATTACAAAGAAGATACAATGCAGTTCTGGTCATGCCTGATATTTCCTACCAAAAAATACAGATGCTGTAAGATTTCTCCTGCTGCTCCCAGGGAAGACCCTCATTATCTTTCGGTTTTATTGTTGTTATTGATCAGAGCCCTGTAGCAATGCCTGGTGCTCAGCAAAATCACCCAGTCTGAATCCAACCCAACCATTTCATTTCTATTTGGCTGGCCAAAAACTGTTCAGCTCTAAATTCACCTGGTTATCTTTTTGCTTTCATTATGATAGACATGTATTCCTCTCAACTGTAAATAAAGAATGAAAGATCTTCTCTGATTTCACTGTTAATCTCACAGGGACTTTTTTTTGTACTATTCGTGAAGATTCACAAGTTCATAGTCTGCCACCAGCAAAAGTCTTGGATTTTGAGTACTTTGCCTCCTGTAAAAAATGAGCTGGATATGTCCTAGAAAATAAGGAGTCAGAAAGAAAATTAAAAAGCAACAAAATCCATTTAATTAATAATTTGAATAATTATTAATAAATTTAATAGTTTAAGCTTTCAGAGATTTCAGGGCAGTTGAAAGGCAGGGCACTTGGCTATACTACTCAGCTCCAGAATTCCAGATTCCTGAGACTGGAAATGGATGATTAGAAAGTTGCAACCTCTTTTTGCCCTCAGGGCCAGTAATAAGCAGACAATAGCTGGGAACAGGCTGCTGTCATTTATGTTAGTTCACAAAGCACAAATGTGTCCTAGGCTCTTCATAATTCCCTGAGGTTTACCTGCATTCATCTGGATGAAATATTTTAAAAATATGTACAGTGGATTAAAGATGTCCCTCCCTTTCCTCTTAGCTAAGTTTTCTCGAACAATATTTGTTTTATTTTCAGTCTGATTTACACTGAATATCCCTATCTTTTATTCTTTTCATGGTGGCACATGGATCTCTAAATTTAAAAGAGGAGGAGAGGAGAAGAGGAGAGGAGAGGAGAGGAGAGGAGAGGATAATTAATGTTAACAGGGTGTTAGGTGTTCACTTACTGTTATGAAAATTTTTCTTCTCACCACAGTTTGGCCAGGCCAGAGTTCAAAGCTCAAACCCTGGCCTCCATTCTGCTAGGAAAGAGGCTGTAGAGGATGTACCTTTCTGAACCCACCTGGACTGGTCATGACAGTGTTTATCACTACTTCAGAAGGTCTGTAGCCTAAACTGGAGATCGTACCACATCCTTTGCACCTCTCTGAACACATGAGCTAGAGGGGGAGATGTCATTTCAGTGAACTTGGTCATCTCATGATCATAAATACTGAAAGGATGAAAGTGGCTTCAGGTAACAATCTGGCAACTTTTTGACGGTCCAACATGGGCTATGAGGTTCTAAAACCACGGAGAACTGGCCCCAGAAGGCAGAGCACTGATAAAAACTAAAATAACTTTATGTTCCACAAAATAAATCAGTGAATGGGCTAAAAGATATAACACTCATCAACAGGAAGATGAGGTGAAAGGCTGTTGGGAGGATTTGGAGCTCAAGAATCCAGGAGAGGAATCAATCCTCAATCCTCACCTGTTTCCTAGGTGAAACAGTAACTGTCTTCTCCTTCGCTGTGTTGCTTGTCTTGTACGGTTTTTGAATATTGAGTACTGAACACTGATTGATTCTATTATTTCATCCCCCCTCCTCAAAATGTGTGTGTGATGCAGGTTCCCAAGAAGCAGTTGTTCATCTGTCTGAGGAAATCAGGGCTTGGGGAGCTCCTGGAGCATCTGTTGAAGCTTAACTTTGTCTTTCATTGGCCTTTTTAAAAAGAGAATATTAGAATATCTCAGCAGGTTTTGATATCTGGGATCAAGAGACCAAGAACTCACAAAGTGGCCATAAATTGCTTCTTGGGATTGGCCTTAAGAACCTGATTTTGCTACAATCAGCTCTCCCCAGAATAATTCTCAGCTGTGCCTGAAGCTGAAAGGATCAGTCTTTAGCACACAGTCTTTAAGTCTCCACTCTCATTCCAAAGTAATTTCTAGCATAAAATCAGCTTACACTGACTAAAACCCAAGATGCATGCAAGTAAAAAAATTGATAATCAATTTGTTTCTCTTTAAAACACTCCACTGAGGAAGAGAAAATGAGATGGAGGAGCGTAACATTGGAGCAGCAAGATAATAAGCTTCAGACACCTCTTTTTGTTGACATAATGGGATAATGTGGTAATTACATCAGTTCAAACACACAATACCTGAGTAGTGGTGGCATAATCTGACCTCTCAGGCTGAGCTACACAAATGGTGCTGACCTTTCTTCCCATGCATTTCTGTGCCCCTGGATGTATTCTAAAAAGGGCCAAAGAGAACCAGAGTTGTGCTGTGACACAGTTTTTTTAATCAGATGTCATTCCACACAGAACCAGGCCGAGAAAGACATGCAATTGATAGAATAACTCGATTTTCAGCCCTTTATCCACTAGAGATTTGAAGGTGGATGTAAAAGCACTCTGAGCTGATGAATTTATCACGGTTTGCTGGTTAGTACCTTGATTAACTGGGTATGAAAATTCATTTTACTAAACTTGTGGGGAAAGAAAAACACCAACAAAAAAACCACCCCAAAACAGATTTCTTCATTGTTCAAGAAGCAAATAAGGGTCCTGAGAATGCACTCACATAACCACAAACATTTATTCAATGTGATTCACAAAGTATGGAAAGAATACATCAAAAATAGGTAAAACATTGGATTATGGGTCTGATATTATTTCATTGGACTGTGTTAAATGCACCAGTTGCAACGTGACTTTTTATAACGCAGTAAAATATCTCAACCTATTTTAGAGCTTCATTAATAAAACACCTACATGAATTCAACTGGAAAATACTGAAATACTCAGGGTTATTGGATATGGTTGCTAGAAACTGTAATTTTAAAAGGCTTTGCATAAATTGAGCTGAATGGAGAGGTTATTGCACTACTGTGATTGTGACTAAGCAAAGTGCTCTTATTTCGTGTCTAGATTTAAGTGTGATTTTAATTTCATATCCAATTTTAAGAACACATTTAATGCTTTCATATATGTACATATGGAATTATGCTACTGTTCAGCTCCTTTTTCTATAATCCACTTGTTTTGTAACCTTGTGAGTTATCAGAGACAAACATTTATTTAGATTAAGTCTGGATAGGTTAGATTGGCTGTGTGAGGCTAAAAATAACACACAGATTTGCTAAGCCAATCAGAAAGAAACTGATCAATAATGATATATTGATCAATTTTCATTCTGTTGCAACAGAATGCATCAGATTGAATGATCACATCAACCATTTAGTATACCAGGAACAAAGTAGCAGTAAAAGAGAATCATTGCAGAATCAATTTTTTCCTACTTTGAGGCCAGTTTTCTCAGAAAATGCTTCACTTTCCTAAAGCAAATTTCAAGATTAACATTCCAGGCTATTTCATACAAAGTTAAATTTTTAACAGTATTAAAGTAGAGCTTCCTAAAGGTCTCCCTTAAAATATATTTTCATACACTTTCCACTGAAAGAACAGAAATAAATTCTATCACCTTTCAAACGAAGGATGTAAAGTAGTCATACACAAGACCATTCTACAATAGAGGGTGCTAAATACTGCTGTTATTTTTCATCCTTTCTCACTTTTTGTTGCAGGTTTTTCTTTGTTGAGTTTACATTTTCCTGTTGTTCAGGGAACTAAGGAAAGATTGGAATTACAAAAAGGAAAACAAAAACAAAGCTATAAACATCTTAATGGATTTTTTTAAATTTTTTCATATGGGTCCACCCAGTACTAACTAAAATCGCATTGGTAGATTTAGATTAGCTACTCTACTGCCTTCGTTTGGATATATGTTAAAAATCAGTGACCAGAAATTACAGACGACTATATTGCTTCTTCCATTTTTCCCACATTCACCTTCCTTACGTTCCTTCCCCTCCAGCTCCTCCCTTCCCTTCCTTCCCGCTCCTTCCTTCCTTCGCGCCTTCCCTTCCCTTCCTTCCTTTCCTCGCCTTCCCCTTCTTCTCTTGCTCCTTTTCTTCCTTCCCCCCTTCTTTCTCTCTCCTTCCCTATTTTTTTGTCAAAAATACAAATATTTCCTGTGCAACAAATCCTGAGGCTGTTTTAAATATTAAATGGCACACTATGAAATACCAAAAAAAAAAACAAAAAAAAAAATAAAAAGACAGCAGCTGAAAAATATTAAATACAGAGAATAAAATTTCAGAGGTGCAAAGCAAGACTGCTTCTGAAGAATTATCTGTTTTCCTTTCTCCTCTTTAATATTTTGTCCTTTTAACTTTATTTAACCAAGGATCTTAGTTTTAATTTACTTAAAAATTAGAAAAAGCTACCAAGCCTGAAGGTCAGATTCCAGTGAGTAAAATGAGTCATGAAATGGTAAGACGTACAAATGAAAATATGGATGTTGCGATTTACCGGGATTAGAAAATTATATGTCAAAACTTCCTAATCTTTTCAGAGATATTAGGTAAGTTATTATTTGGTAATGAGTGATAGTTTAGGCCTTATATTGTCTAGTAAAATGCATTATTTTTTTATTTCTGTGTCAACCCATATACTGTAGTTTCTCTCCTTGCCTTTCAGAAGCTTTCCCTATGACAGAATGGGCAAATAGTTTTACAGCTAAAATGTTTTTTTTTATATTAAAGAAGCAGAAAAACAAATTTAGAAAGCCATGCAGTACATGCAGAGCTTTTGTGCTTTTCTGTCTTGATCCCAGACTGCACTGCCACAGCCAGCAACATTTTGTGGATTTGCTTTTGACAAAAAGCATATTTCTCAATTTAGTTCTTCAGCTTTTGCCCAATTTAGATTTTCTGAGCTGGGAGCTGGCTCCACTGGCGCTGGTGTGTTCAGCATATCAGAAATATGTAGAGCAAGGCAGAGGGCTGGAGCAGGGCATTGGCAAAAACAGGCACAGAAGCAAAATAAAATGTGCAAGTCAATGTCTGTGAGCATCAGAGCAATTGTAAGGGCTGGATTAGCATATGCTGAGAATACTTAATAATTTTTCTTTGCTTCATCTAACTCAGCATCTCTAAAAGTGTAAGTTTGGGTTCCTTGGGGATGTTATACTTGTGTATTTTTTTTTTTTTTTTGGCAGTGTACGGCTGAACACATGAAGTACTATTGAGACAAAAAACAATAAGATTGCAATTATCATTAGCGAATTGTATACCATTCAATAAAAATTTAATTTGGCTAACTTTTTACAAAGAAACCCAGCATGAATCTGTGTTCTGCCAAAAGATTTGTGGAAACAAGCATTTTTATTCAATGCTGATTTCCACTAATGCCCCTGAACATACCTCTATCTTGATTTTTATTTAAATCTGTGATTTTTTTTCTATGATGAAAGGCAACACTTCACTCTTTATAGCTATTATTATGCTTTTCTTTCTTTTATAATGTGCATTGTCCCTAAGAATTTTCAGTGCTTTGTGGCTTCGGTTGGGTGGTGGGAAAAGTGAATAAAACATCCTTTTTACAGTGAGGTTTGATTGTGGATCAGCCAAAACCCTTCCTTCAATCTTGTTGCATACAAAGCTGTAACAAATTACAGCATTTTCCTTCTTAGCAAGGCAATTTTAATGCCAACACTCCTTTGCCCAAGTTATAGTAGAAGAATAATCAAGTAAATTTTTTGTTCTTCAAACATCTCCTCCCTACTGAAGCATGGGAGATGAGCTAAAATTGCCTTCTGGAACTTTCTTTCTGAGATAAGCAAATAAAAGTCACTGCTGTTGTCACTTCACCCCACCCTCCAGTGATAGATCAATATTTCTCTCCCAGCCTGTCAGAGAAGGACAGCAGCAATCTGGACTTATATTGTAGAGATCTCAGGAGAGAGATGTTAAAACAAAACAAAACAAAACAAAACAAAACAAAACAAAACAAAACAGAGATGCATACAACCCATTGTTGTGCTAGCTATTACTGAAAATACCAATCCACTTCACAACCTAAAAACTTAACAAGAAGGAATTAAGAAAAAAAATCTTTTTATGGAGGTAGGTCACAGATTCTCTTCACAAATTTGTCACGCTTCCAAAAAACTATGGTGCAACATTGGTTTTTCTCCCTTATTTGTTCTAACTGAAATCTAGATCAACTCAAAAAATTGCCTGGAAACTTTCTTGGGTTATAACTTCCTGCTCAGCTACAGATTATGAGAGTTTGAGTGTGTCCAGTTACAGAGCTGCACTTTGCTTTTTCCCCCGAGTATCTGAGTTACTTTTAGATTTCCCACAGTCTAGACAGCCTTCTGCACTCATAAACACCCAGGGCTTTTTGTGGACTTTGGGCATTGAGCAACAGAAGGAAATTTTGCCAGGAGTGGGTTACAAAAACAAAAGACAGAAAAGTATAACATTCCCTCGAAGAAATGAGTGCAGCAGATCCACTGGGGTGCACCTCCTTCAAAACTCAGTGTTCACAACAGGAAGGTCTGTCTGTCCTTCCTAAATTACAGTCTGAATATGGGCAGAATACACTTTTTTTTGGCACATCCTAACTAGGTCATAAAATTACAAGAAATGAAATAATAAATAAATTATTTTCAAACACAAATCAATCCTTTAATTACTGATCCACCCATCAATTTCCATATTTAAGCGTTTTGAGTTTTTAGAATCTACCAGTTTCAAGGAGTTCTATGTATTCAACACTTGTGAATAAAACCCCATCAAAAATATGTAAGTTCTCTTACATTAAACTAAGTGTGGCTTTAGAAGTTAGGAAAAGCACTAAAACAAAAAAAGAAGAATTTAAAGGCGCGGGTAAAATTAAATCTTCATGTTCTCCTAGCTGTAAAGAAGAATTTAAATTTATTATTCATCTCAGGTCAATAGTTATGAAACATCAGAATTTTTATTAACAATATGTTTAAACTCTTCAGGGTCTATAAGTTGTCACAGGTATCAAAAATTCACAGAGTTTCAGACTTTTTCATGTTGTGTTTTACAGCTGCTACATGCTTACATTTGTTAGTGTAAAAAACTCATTAAAATTCTCTGCACATCTCATGGACTGCATGTAGACAGTATAAAAAAAGGATAAATAAATCCATAAGAATTGAATAAGACCTGAGAAAGGAAAACACTCTTTCTGTAGCTGCAGAAAATTTATAAGTATTTCATATACAAATGTTTTTCTATATTACTTTAAAAAAACCCTCAAAAAGCCATAAAGACCAGTGCTCATATCTGCTGGCAAGCCAATCTTTCTTTCAGACATCAAGAGATGACCTCTTAAGACCCAAAGATTTATCAAGTCAGCAGTTTATTCCCTTAGGCCACCATCTTCAGCCTCTTCCTCTTCCAGTCACGTCTGTTGAAGGATTTTGCAAAGCCCCATGAGGAAATGGACTAATCTACTGCTTTCTAAAGGACAGCAGCGATGCCTGCACCGCCTGTGCTTTATGGGATGGGAAAGCTAATAAAGGCAAGGAGACTCCATCTATTCGTGGGAGATTCAGTGTGATGTTTGTGTTACAAGAGGCAGAGTTGGAGTGCTCCAGCTGTCAATCAGGAAAGGAGCATTGTAGCCCAGCTTTAGCAGGCACTGCTCAGAAATGCTCAAGAAAATTCTTCCATCTGTTTGCTTTGTGGGCACAAAACAACCCTGAATTGATACAAACCTACAGGCTTTAATCTTCTCTTTTTTAATATCTTACATCAGTCGATGCATTAACAGATACATACACATGAAAATTTATAGTGAAAAAAATAAACAGAAAACCACAATATTTGTTTTATAAAATAACTCATTAATTTACATTGTAGAATTGTCCATAAGGTTTTTTTTCCCCCTTTCTGTTTTGAAAACGTCACATATTCGGTACACATTGTTATTTGCAAATGTTTTCGCTGTGAAAAGGAAATGGCAACACAGGCACTGCAATACCTTTGTCAATATATGTACAAAATAATTTCTTGCCTACTCAAACAACCTGATCAGGGAATTCTATGAAAGATAAAAAAGAGACTCTACCTCTTTTAGCCAATCACTAATTTCTAATAAGCAAATCCAAGCAAAGTTTCTAGCTTTCAAAAAGTCTGTGTCACTTTTTGCAGGCAATTGCATGGGTAGCTCTGTTGGTGGTCTCCCTAAGTTCATGCACATATCTCTCATATAGGTGCTAACTTCCTTTGTTTTTTTCTTTTTTTTTTTTTTTTTTTTTTTTTTATACAAAGCAAAATTTGACTTCATTCCCCTCTTCATGTTCTTCCACTCTGAGATTTGTCTTTTTTAAGTCATGGCAGAGAGCATCTAATTTTCAGGTTCAGAAGTACCCCATTATCTACTCCGCTGGCTGCTACTGTGCTGAAAAAGTGTTACCATGGGAAAGGGTAGAGATCAACCTGCAGGGCTCTGATAAGCACTCCTTAATGTTTATTTTTGAAAATTCTATGTACCCTGTCAGTTTAAGAATCTGACATGTGAAAATACATAAATCAAACCACTTGGAATTAAAAAAAGAAAAGAAAAAGAAAATGAGGTGATATTTGTCTCACCTGGTTGAGATTAATTAATAGAAGATCTTGGAATAAATAATAATATCAATAAGAAATAATCTACCTCGTTCTCTGTTGGCAGGTTTAGAAAAAAAGATATGACTGTGTAAGATAGTTTAAATTGAGGAGATTTTGTAGGGAAGCTGGAGGCAGATCAGATTACCCACTGCCAAGGGCAGACCTGTTTAGTGCATCAATTGAAACAAAATGTCAATGACAGGCAAAACCCGAAAATGCCGCAGAGAAGTAATTTTCTAAGTGTGCAGCAATACTTTAGCGACTGAATTATATTTCAGGAATCATAAGGGGGTAAACTAACAATGAAAATGTGTGAATGTCCACATTTCCTTTCCTTTCTGGGATCTTCTGCCCTTTAAATCCACAGATGTCACTACGGGTGGTTGGTGAACTGCATGTCAGGAAGCAGCCACTCCTGAATCCAGGATATTTTGAAAGTCCCAGTACAATCCAGTAGACACTTCATGGACTACAGAGAAGCCTTTTGCATCCCCCAGCAGCACTGAAAACACCAAGGAAATCCAAGGGCTTCACAAGCAGTGACAGCACCTTAAACACAACAGACTGGAATCATTCTCTAACAGCCTTGAGTGAAATACTCAATGTCCTCTTCTCTGAAATTTCTGGGAAACATGTTCACAGCTTTGTCAATTAAAGACAAGCAGCTTAAATTAGAATGGTCAAAATGAAGTCTCACCAGACTGCTAAAAGGAGTCTTGTAGCTTGATGTGGAGAAGTAAAAATATCCCAGCGATATGAAAAGCACTCACACAGGCTCTGTTCCAATTTCCCTCCCGAAGCACTAGACAGAGCAGAAGACGCCTATAAATACATGATACACACATTAAAACCACAAAATCCATCTGTAAGTTATTTTGATTAATTTGCTGGATGCATTGAGAACATAGAAATCTGACAAAAGTACTCGGGCCAGTCAGGTTCAAATTCAGGATTCTCTCACAGACACCTGAAATAGAATTACTGGATAATAGGAATACGAGGTTTATTTGTAATGTTGCTTTGCATGCTGAGGAGTTTTTTAAGAAAATTTTTATGGAGTTCTTGAAGTCATAAAATCTGGTCTTGTTTGCTGTCCCAGACACCAGTACAAAATACATATTTCAGCGAAACATCTGACCAAAACATCTGTTACCTGTTGTTATATTTTGGACCTTGAAATCTGCCTCCTTTCCAACAGATCCCTCCTACGTGTTTTACAGTCTGCAAGTGGTTTAAAAGCACACAGCAGATGCTACTTAGTATTGGGCTGCATGACTTCCCATTGTCCAAGACAGCAAATCTTTTTTTTAATTATCAAAGAACATAAGGATGCTTCCATAATCCAGCCTTTAACACAACTAAACCTTCTAAAGAGACAGTCATGCCTTACAAATGACTTACAAAAATCCTCTTTTCTGTGTTTTGTTCCACGAGAGCAACAGTCAATAAAAGAGCTGTCTCTGCAGTCCTCCCACTAAATAACCCTTCCAAGCCCATTTCTGCATATACATTATTGACTGCAATGAAATTGGCTGGATTAACATTTTGAATGCATTTTGGGCTGCATCACCTCTGTAAGAATTGTGTTTGCTCTGGTTTGTTGTGATGTTTGTCCACAGCAAAAGGTAGAATAAGAAGCTGCCATTGCCATTAATAAAATTCTGCCATTTTTTGCTGATTTTGCATAGGAAATTAAAATGTATATTCAGGTAATGAAATCTTGGGTCTCATTAAAAAAACAAGAAAAATACTTCAAGTCTTACACTGGTCCAGAAAGGTTAAATAAACACTCCCACAATCACTTTCTGGGCTTTTCAAACGACTGAGAACTACTAGATTGGAGGTAAGAGAAAGCAGCCTCCTAAACCTCATCTTAGCTGTAACTTTTTCCCATGTTCTGGTATATTTATGTTAAAATTACTGTTTTACAGACTCATTTCTACTCTATATCTACCTACCATACCTACTACATGATTTTTTTTTTTAATGGTGACAGAGAAAGAGTTGAGAACACTGAAAATCAACTACAACATCCTGTAAATATACTGGAAAAAAATAAAAAAAAAAAAAAAACCAAAAAAAAAAAACACCGGAAATCAAAGAATCCCAAAGTTGTGGCCTGGGAGCAGGGAAGATTTCACTCTTGCCCCAAAGTCACACCAAGGTCTCACTCTCTCCATTAACTTCACCTTGAGAACTGAAATTTTAAATGCAGTTGAGTAGCTTTGCAGAGAGTTTTGCCACTGACTTCTATGTAGGAATTCTGCTCGCAAAAAACAACAAAAAAAAAAAAAAAAAAATAGATGAACAAAGTACAATTCTTCACTTCATTTACATTATACTTCCCCTCTATGTGTTGACGTAAGGTAAGTCTGGAAGGGCCTTTTTTTAAGTAAAAATTACATATTACCCACTTATGAAAGGGAAAGATGACAAAGGATGAAACAAAGATGACAATCAGGACTGAAGCTAGAAATGCTTTCAACATCTTCTCTCTTTGTAAATGGTTCATATAATTTAGAATAAAAATTAGTTCAACTTTTAATGTGAATATGTTGACATTCAAAGGCCTGTAAGCCACTGATGAATTCTCAGAGTTTCAGACTTTAAATTCTTGCTGTCCGTTTCTTACAGATGCTTCTGCAGAGTTTTCAGCTAAACCAGGCCAGGATAATATACATGATATGTGTATTACTGAGCTAGGCAACGCTGATTTAACACTAGAATTTGGAATTGAAGCCACTCTACTTCCTTCATTGTGTCTGGCCAGTGACTCTTCTCTCCTACTCTGTCCCAGGAAAAATCAATAAAAAGCTTATCCTGTCACTTAGAAGAGATAAATGCACTTGAAAAATGCAAAAGAGTAACAATATGGAATGTTCCTGTTTCTGATTCTCAGCTGGTAACAACTGAGTTTTTCTAATGCTGAGCTGGACTGAGTAGTTTAAACCACTGATAGTTTGCACAGTAGAGAACAGGAGGATGGCTTTTTATGGTTTTTTTTGTTGTTGTTGTTTGTTTGTTTGTTTTGTTTGGATTTTTTTTTTTTGGTTTTTTTTTGGGTTTTTTTTTTGGTTTGTTTTTTGGGGTTTTTTTTTTGTTGTTTTTGTTTTTTTTGTTTTTGCTTTGATTTGTTGGTTGGTAGGTTATTTAATTTACTCCAGTAAACTGCAGCATCTCTGTCCAAACTCCAGCCACTGCATCAGCTTGATTTCCTTCCACATCCCGTACACTTCCATTTCCATTTTACTGTTCCTTTCTTTGTAGTTGCTTTCAGGGTAGGGGCTGTTCCTGTGTTCCTCCAGATTATTGATCCTCTCTATCATGGTTTTCCGTTCCAATGAAAATATAAGATCTCTTCTTGTTATTTTTTGCAACTTTAAAAGCAGAAACTGTGGGGTTTTTTTCCACATTTAAGTTCCATTTTTGGAAGCAGGATTCTCAGCTTTGGTTCATTCCTGACTGCAATCTCACAGAAAAGTTTTCAGAAAGTTATGGAATTCAGCATGTGTTGCAAGTCACCTTAAAACCTCAAAATTATCAGTTCAGAGGTTGGAGTTTTTGTGTGGAACAGATAAATCTCAGCGGTTGCAGTCCTTACACTCTGCACCAGCCTTCCAAAATTTTTCTACCTTTCAGTTCCAGCTTATCAGACAAATGACTCACCATATCAGCACCAGGATAAAGAAAATCTAATTTCTATCCTACTTAATGACATTTCCACTTGCTTTTGTGAGCATTTCCTTTTGGGAGGCATCCTTCCATCACCTCACCTCCCCTTCTCTTGATTACTCTGCTTTCCAGGGATTTTGTCCTCTATTCTGCCGTCTTTCCCTTACTCTATGTTCTCCAGTAATTTTCATTTGTAATATATAAATATAAATATATATATATATA
>CM019214.1:99831977-99843320 GCA_009741485.1 Malurus cyaneus samueli
AAAAAAAAAAAAAATAATGTTATTCCTTTAGAAGCAGTGTTTTGGTTGAATACATTTTTAAAATATCTCCCTTCCATGGGAAATAACTGTCAGACACACCAATTCCAATTATTAAAATTACAGAGGCTGTGCTTGCATCACTGTGGGGTTATTATTCTGTTTTCTGATTCATCCAGTTGCTTCTAATATTACGATTTTAACTCGGATTGAAAGTTTACCCTCAAGACCCACTTTCTGAGCAGACAGATGTGGATGTTTGCTTTGGCATGAGTGTAACCTGTCCAGTTGTGAAATAAATGGGTTATTTATATTCTTTTTATTAGGTTTAAATAATCACATTGGCACTTGGAGCAGGTGTAGCTCAGGCTACAACTCAGCAACTTTTAAAGTGGCTGCCACTTGAGGAGTAGAGCATGGCAGAGCTACCAGGCTGCCAAAAGGACATCTTCTCTCATTACCCTAGTAAAATCTATGAAATTGATTTGGGAAATCAAACAAAAAATAGTGCTTGAGCTCAGTTTGTATGTGCACTCTATTATATCTTTATTTCACTGGAGTGAAAAAATTGAACTCTCAAAAAGTTTCCTTTCAGTGGTAAATGAAATTAAAATTAAAATTGACTTCTGGGCAGATCGTGGTGGATAAGGGTAGCTGTTTCTTAAAAAAAGGGTGTCAGAAAAGTGTCAGAAATTTTCATTTCTCTAAGGCAAATCAGTTCAATTCCTGGAAAAACTTTCTATTTTAATTCACCTAAAGGTGCTATAATACATCTTGTACAGGTACATGTAACAGCATGCATGTGACAGTTGGTACAACTTTGATAAAAATCAATATCTATCCAAACCTGAATTCATGTGAGTAATAATGCACACAAAGGGTCCTGCCTAATCAAATGTGCCTACTGGACTGAAAGCATTATTCAGCAGAATGAGGATTGAGTTCATTATGTTGCTATGAATTAAATATGAAAGTTAGAAATAAAGAGAAACAGAAAAATAAAATGATTGGAAATGGGAGATGGTAAATGAGAGTAGCTGTTTTAATCTTCCCCAGTCTCTGTACTTACTTCGAATAAACAGGCAGTCAGATGCCAATTAGTCATGGTGAGATGCTGCACTGAAATTCAGACCCTTTTTGCTATTTAAAAAAAAAAAAAAAAAAACCAAAGAAAACACAAAACAGCCTGGCTGTATTGCTAGTAATCAGAAAAGTTGACGGAACGCTTGGGTACGCCTCAAGCCAACAGGGCATTTTCTCAATTTTCGTGATTTTATAATATAAGCCTGGTGGTTCCTGAGGCGTTTACCAGCTCTAAAAAGGAATGACACTGAAGGAAAAGCAGAAGACAATAAAAAACCCATCACACAGCATTTACCACACTTCTCAGAACAACCCACTTCTCCCTGCCGAGCAATCTGCAGTCGAACTGCCTATTTTAGTACTTCTTTGGAAGACAGTCATACAGAACTAATTTCCATTCTTAAATTTTTACAATCTTTCGATAAAAAACTGAAACTCCAGCGGTTGAAATACTTTTTTTCTCCAAAGTTTTAGCTCACTCACAGGGACTTCCTTGGGTGCTGCTTCTTCAGAATTTTTACCAAGAAGCATCTTGAGTTGGTTTGTGTTGCAGAGCAGATCCTGTCTTGATTTAGAGATACAACCTAGCATAACATAGATTCAATTTTAAAGGATTTTCAAATAATTTTTGCATGGTTGTCTAAAAAGGTCAAAAAACACCACGAAAAGGTTCTGAGGTTCTTTCAAGTTTCATAAGAGGGATTTTTTTTGTTTTTTTTTTCCACAGTAGTGTCTCAAGAGTGGATATTACGTGTGATTGAGAGGTTAAGCAGGATAAACAACTCCAGGAACACTATTGTCAGAAACTGGATTTATCAAGTCTTTAAAATATCATAAATCTGTGTCAAACAAAATGAGATATGATCCCAAAGATATAAATGTAAGCCTATATTTCTTCATATAAATTGTTAAATAACTCTCTCAGACTCTAATCATAATGAAAAGAAAATATATTAACAGTCTGCCATTTTACCCACTGGCAAATCATAATGATACCCCCRCTAATTAAACCAAGACTTCATTAAAGTGTTTCTCATTATCATTTGCAATATTTTATGATAATTATCTGCCTTTTATATAACAAATTAAATTAATGCTTTTAATAACACCTTTAACCTTAGCTTAGGTAATTTTGAATGACAATGTAATGAGTACACTTTAATACATATTTTAATTGCCCATCACATTAATTATTTCATAATGAAATAATTTGGGTAACTTATTCTCATTATTTGTTCCTTTTTGCATTGCAATTAAACGTTCGATATGCTTCGTGAGCAATGTTAACATAGGCTTAAATTAGTTCAGCTGCATTAGTGTGTTTGTAAAATACCAGCTCTGAAGGATTTTGCAGTCACACTCGGTATTTCTTTTTCCTCTTATGCTGCTCTGATTAATTCTAGTGGAGCAAAAGAAAGGTTGAGTCTCACTTTGCCACCTCAATACAAACTATGGCATCATCATCACAGATTAATAATGACATCAAAAACCACAATATTTGGGCAAAAGAGAATGACCTGATGGTGCCAAGCCATGGGGCAAGCAGCAACATGGAGCTTAACTCTGTATTAAATGGCTGATAGTGTAAAGTTCCTTTATTTCACCCGATCAAATATCTATTTTATAATAGACAAACGAGAAATAATGCATTTGGTATAATCACATTTTGCATCTTCACTTTTTAAAGAATAGTTTAAGAATGTGAATGGAAGGGAGACTGAAAGAAATCCTTTTCTTCCTGACAGGTAAACAGCAGCTGTCACTTTGGCAGAAGTAGAATAAAGCCCATGGGATGGCAGTTGGAAGGTGATCCATGGAGAGATGGGAAACACATAGTGCAGGGAAGATCTAGGAAGTTTCCTTGGAATTTGCATGTTACATGTTGTTATTATTATTATTATTATTATTATCATCATCATCATCATCATCATAAAAGGTGTATTTCATTCTTTATTTCATGACCTCACTTGAGTTGCTTAGCACAGCAAAACTAATATTAAAGTAATGCTAACATTTTCTGACTGCAAATCAACATATTCCTCACTTAAAGTGGAAATAAAAAAATAAATGGATTTTTCCAAATTAATTTAGATTCAGTGTCAGATATTTCACTCACTGATTTTAGAAGTACTGAGAAAATCAGTATTTTCCATAGACATATCATACATTCCAGATTTCAAAGGGTTTGGAGAACTTGGATAACATTAATTCTCCTTACAGCCAGCTATTTAACTTTTCACCACACTCAAAGGCTTTCCCTTGCCAACCCTTTTTATTGAATGGCTATTCCACTAATACAGAAGCAGTGTAGATTAAGTTTGCTTTGACTTTGCCTCCTCAATAAGGTTTGGTGACAAATGGTTTCTCCCTGACAGCTCTCATAATATGCCTACTGCAACATCACCAAGCAATTTCCTGTTTTCTTAGCAGTTTCAATGCCCAAAATATTTGCTGCAGAATGTTCTCAAAGCTGATTTATGACACACACAACATATAATTTCACATAAAAAGAAATTTCCGGAGAGAAGGAGTCCTGCAACTCTCTGTGGGTATTGCTCAGGTGATCAGAGGACTGCATGTGCTAGAGGTACAACGATTTCTCAATCAGTGTAAAAATGCATTTTTTAAAGCATTTCCAGAGTCTCATACCAAGATCAAACATTTGACTGATGCTGGTTTCTAAGTGTGTCTAGACATAAGCTATAAGTATTGAATAGACTTGACCATAACAGATACTGATCTTCAATTCACATAAAACTGTGAGTTTTATGAAAAAAAAAAAAAAAAAAAAAAAAACCCAAAAAAACCCCACCCTCTTGTTCATAACAGAGACAGAAATAGGAGAAATCTTCCAGAGATAATGTACATTGAATCACTGTACAGAAAAGGAAAAATGTTTTCTTTGTCCCCCTTCATGGAACTGGACAGAATGGCACATTGAAGCACCACTTCCTGAGTGAGGGAATGCTTCACCAGGATCTGGACTGAAATAGGATCTTTTAAAACATTTAACTGGGGTTGCGAAAACCTCACAATTCACCTGAAAATGGATGCAGCAGAAGTAGCTAAAATGCATTTATGAGCACTAAAATAAGATTTCTACCTTCAGTCAGAGGCAACCCCACACTGGACAGACTGGGAAACCACTTGGACAGGATAATGCACAATTTATTAACAAAGGATGGTATTTATCATGGGTTTTATTATAAACTGATATATGACAGTCACAGATGGTACCAAATTCAAATGTATTCTAACACCTTGTAACATTTGCTGGTAGTCAGCAACTGGTACTCATGCAAGTGCATTGAACAATTTATTTTCAAATCATTTCCATATATTCTGCCAGCAGAATCTGAAAATAAACTCTCCTTGGATAGTCTAAGTGGGCTTGGTTAAATCTGAGGCATAATTTCAATCCGGTTTTTTTTTTTTTTTTGGTTTTTTTTTTTTGTTTTTTTGTTTTGTTTGTTTGTTTTTTTTATGGTAGCTCTGTAATAAACATGTTGATTTTAGGGAAACTTCCCTGTATAAAATAGCTGTCAAATTTATATTTTATTCCAAAATCCATGAAAAAATTATGGTCTCTGTAAGACTAACCTATTGTCTCAGTGTTCCAGCAAAAGTTATCACCAGGAGAATTGAGACTTTTTTAGGAATACAAGTTCCATTTTGTAGATGACAAAACCAAGCCAAAACAAATATAGAAATAAAGACTGGGATCTCCTGTGAAAATATTTATTGTTCTGAAAATATATTCTTAACTTACCTGTCTCCCTATTACTGACGTGATCATGACACAAAGAAGGAAATTATTATCTGTGAATATGATATATTAATAGCAAGTATCATGAGAAGATATATTAGCCATTTTCTGTGTGATGCAATATTTGCCTATATAGCTAGTGTATTTTTTACTGCCCTGTGAACCTCACTTTCTGAAAAGTCAGTGGCAAAACTTGTCTTTAAGGATTTGAAGTAAGGTATTAGAAACATCCTACAAGCTCTAAGTTGTACTGGCTCACAGGAATTTTCTGTTCCTCAAAAATCTGCTCCGTCTTAATTCCTTCCCCCCTTGGATGGATTACTACTTCAAAGAACTTGATTCAGGTTTTTGCGTTTTTTGGGGTTGTTTTTGTTTTTTGTTTTCGGGTTTTTTTTTTTTTTTTGTTTTTGTCTTTTTTTTTTTTTTTTTTTCTTGAATATACATATTCCCAGGGGAATGGTGAAACTTCATTGCAAAAGGCAGCTGTATGGAACACTATCAAAATATTTGTAGGGATGAAGCATCTGAAGTTAAAGATGTCAATGGTTTATTTGTTTTTCTCCTTTTTTGGGACTCAAAAACATCCCCAGTCATCACTCATGCAGAAGTTTAGGAATAAAGATATGTATTTAACCTCACTCAGTAGCTTCTTGGATAATTTGAACAGTTCACCCAGAAAAAAAAAATGTTTTCTTGCATCAGTCTCAGAGGAAAAATGATTGCACTTTTGAACCACATCGGGATAAAAAGATTTAATCTAATTAACAATTTCCTTTAATCCTAAATCTCTTTTCTCATGGAGATTTCCTCAAGAGCTATTTTTACTCCTTAGATCAGATTAATTGTTTGTACGCTAGTAACATTTTCTTTTCAACTTTGGATGTTTAAACCATAAACAAAAAGCACAGAGGAATTCTTTTCCTATATTTTGAACACTGCAATGCCATTTGAGAGGTCTCAAATACCCACAGATTCCCATTTTCTTACCACAGATTTTGCTGCAATATATGCAAAACTATTGTCAGTTTTAAGTGTCTCAAGCTCAAAATGCATTGTTTTGTGACTTTTCTATAAAAAACACAAAACCAAAAAAGTCACACATAGACTTTTATGCATCATTACTTTAAAACCATGAATGAATACTCCCTAAAAATTCTGAATTCTTGGTGTAGATTCTTTTTCATTCTTTTAAAGTATGATCTCTTTTAAAACAGCAGCATTTTAAATTTTTTGCGCAGCTTATGGGGATTTTTCAGAGGGTCCAGTGTCCAGATCTCTGTCCAGTCTGGATTGCTGTTCTGATCTCAACTTTTTTATTATTCAATCTTACTGAAAGTTTGAAGCATTCCAAACTGCTCTATTTCATTATCTGTATGTAAATGGGATCCATAAAACTCAGGTTTCTCAGTCTGAGGATCTTTCTAACTACATTGAAAATTTTGTGTGGGAACTACTGCGAGTTTTCTTTCTTATATTTCTTCCTCAGGAAAAATACATTTCCTCTAGGGAAAAAAAAGTCTTTTACACCAAATATATAAATACAGTGAGGTTGTGGGGTGACCATCTCTGGAGTTATTCAAAACCCAGTGGACACAACCCTGAGAAATCTCCTCTGGTTGACTCCTGAGGCTTGGACCAGATCATCTTCAGAGATGCCTTCCAAACTCATTCATTTTGTGGTTTTGCAAATACTGTAAGACAAAGGAGGGAGGGTGAAAAAAGGTTTCACCTCTTTCATTTTACCAAAGAAAACAGGAGCAGTCATAGGTCGAGTGGATGGGAGCTAAATCTCGGATGAGCTGATATATGTGCTTGAAAACATTTCATTTTGGTCTCAAAATTATTTACCTTGCAGTAATTTCCACAGGATATTTTAATTTACTTTCAAAGTGAGGTTCTGCAACAGATGCATTTATTCAATTCAGCTGTCATGAAAATAAATTCCACTTCATCTTAAAAATCAAAGAATATTCTCTGATACTGTTATTTCAGAACTCACCACACTGAGTCCTTTCTCCCTGAGATGACCTGGTCAGGCTGAGAGAAAAGAAGGAAGGAAATTTTCTATTTCTATTCTGTGCATGAATTGCAGGTGTTGGTTTATTAAAATATCCCTGTAAAACATGAACAGTTAAATGAGGAGGTTTTATTAGATGGTGCACATATCCAAAATTCCTCTCTGTATCCAGTATTATTCTATATTCTAATCACAATAGGAAAAAATTCAAGCTGAGTAGGGAAAGCAGATGCAGCATCACCTTTGGATCTTTTATACTTTGAAAATTCCTTAGGCATGCTACATTTTTCCCGAAGCAAATAGTTTTATTAATAATAGTAATCTTCCATTACTATTTGAAGAGACCCAATTTAAAGCACTTGTTATTTCTGACAGCAAGACTTTCCAGCAGCAGTTCTACATGCTGAAAATAACTAGCCATGCCACATAGAAGAAAGAATTGTCATTAGAAGTGTCCTTTGAAATAAAAAAAAAAAATAATAAAAAAAAACAACCTGCCTTTCATTCTCAAGAACTCAGTTAAATGCAGCAATTAACTTGTTATCTGGCAGATGTGCAATCACCATCATTTTTCCCAAATAGGTAAACTCATCACTGTGCATTTCAAGCTTTGAGATTAATGTATTCCAAGAACATGCTGAAGGATGAAGGTGCTTTGTGGCTGTCTGAATTTAGGCACCCTCCCATCATCCCAAAGTGTAATCCCCTGGAGGGATTATGTAGGAATAATTTAGAAAAGTGTACAAGGCCTGAGGACTATAAGCATAATGTAATCCAATATTTGTTCAGTAGCTTGTCCATAGCACTCCAGAATAGACTTCAATGACCTCGCTGAGGGCACAGCAGATAGTTCATGTGGGTATGGACCAATTTTTCACCCCACAGCCTCATCTTTTCTTCATAGAAACAAGGATTGTCACTGCCCTGAGTGGCTATCAAACATCTTTCCTAACAGTCACCGAAAAAAAAAAAAAAAAAAAGAAAAAAAAAAATAACCAAAATGTGACCTGGTGAAAAAAATGATGAACTGTAAGAGAAACTGAAAAAACTCCACTAATAAGAAACCATATCATGTCTGAATTTCAGTGTCTGTAGTGCTTAGAATCTTAAATGTCATTGACTTCTAGAAAGAGGGTTCAAGTGCTCAAAACTCTTTTGAAAATGATGTGGAGACATGCGATGTGTTTATTATTGCTCATTCTGAATCAAACTTTTCACAATGATGTTTTGTTATCCCTGTGCTGCTAAAAATAGCTCAATTCTTATCCTTTTCCCCTTAGACCCCTCTTTTGTGGAAAAGCAAATTTTCCCATGTAAATGCATTTCCATCACAAACTTCACAGAGCATTTAATCTCTACAGGTGCCAGAAACACTAAATTCAATCTGAGTTGTTTGTGGATCCGTGGGAAATTAACATTAAAGGGGGACAGCAGAGTCAAAATGACAATTTATGCTTGTAAAGTTACAATCCAGAATGTTGGTGAAGACTGATATTTTTCCAGCTCTATTTAACGTCTACATAAAAAATTCTTCATGTGCAATATTTTAAATATTGTTACAATAAGTCTCTTGCCAAGACTTCCTTTAAAAATAAACCCCTTTTTCAAAAAGCTTTACAGATGTTTAGTTTCGTTTTGCTTTTTCTGTTGCTTCACTGTGCTCACTCTTTATGATATTCTCACCATGTAGTTGAGCTGGAACAAACAATTTTGCTTAGAGCTCCAAAGAAAAAGAGTTAAATTAAAATTTTGCAATCAAGGTTAATGTTGAGGAAGGATGAGGAAAAATAAATCTCTTAAAATAAGTGCTTATAGACCTGATTTATCAGATGTAGGAAAATTACCACCATAATGATAAAAATGTCATTTTGTTATGGTCAGGGATTTGGATTTCATCACATGGAACAAACTCTAATGAAAGTAAGTGAAATATGTAGGTGTAAGCCTGATATCACATCCATGTCTTCATGTCCTGAAGTAAATTTAGATCTGAATCTTGTTTCTGAGTAGCACTGGCAATTTTAGTCTAGGTTGACCATTGTTAATATTTCACTGTTCATTTTTGTTGCAGGATTCTGGGTTTAGGTTCATGTATCTTCCAGAGTCAACTTCCATGTTACAAAGCACAGCAATATTCAAAGGAATTAACTTTTTCCATGAAAAATGGAGATAAAATCTGCATTCAGGTTGGGATTTTAACAGCTGCTCCCAGTTTTGCACGTGGTTATTTACTGTTTGCCTGGAGACACATATTTAGCTTTTCATACCATTTAGCATTTCTGTTGGAAGTAGGACTTAGGTTTCCCCCAGCACCAACTACTGAATAATGATCAGTGCTGATTATTTTTCTTTGGGTTATCTTTCAGAGAGAAGACAAGATTTTACCAGGTTGGTCGGTGTTTTCTTTGCATAATTATTTTGGAATTTCCTTTACTTCTGAAGCTGCATTATGACAACGTGCTTAAATCTATTTTTCCAGTATTGCAGCATACTTTGCATTCATCTTAATAAAACTTTAGAAATATTAATGCAAGTTAATACATTTGTAGATGCTCCCAAGTTGCCATTTAGGTGCTAACAATGAGATATTGTCTGGGTTGGCTTATTCCTGTCAGTAAAATGCTTACACTCTATCAAAGACATTATTTGACTTAAGATACTTCCTGTTGACATGACTGCAGTGACCTGCATTGCAGCCTGCAGTGAGGTGTATTGCCTTCTCTGATTTAGGAAAGTTTTGTTTCTTGTGATATCACAGATGTAATCTATCAACCCACTAAAACTATTATACCATATTTTGTATTTTTAATCCAGTAGAAAAAAAGCAATATCACACACCCAGAAAAAAAGGAAGTAAACCCATTTTGTTTAAGGAAATGCACCATCATATTTCAAGGACTTATTTCAAAGTAAGTAACTTTTAGCTTCGTAATTTCGTATTTTATTTTGTAATCTTTATATTTTACATTTATTCAATTTCTGTAAAAGAGTGGCTAAATGAAATGGACAAAGATGTTCTTTTTTTAAAAATAAAAATCTATAACGATTATGAAATGCATCTCTAAGTCTTACAATTCCACATCACCTATTTTTAAACTTTTTGTTTTAAGATTTAAAATATATTTGTATGGAGTTGGCTCTTTTTTGCTTTATTTGTCTAAGCAAACAGATGATAACATATTCCCTTTTCTCTTCCTTTGATGGCCTTAAGCCATAGTCCATTGAAAAAGATAATTTTTGAACTGTCATCAGCTCATTTCCCGTCTCTTCTGTTAAGAGATTTTAATCAATACATGCAATTCCTTGTGTAACAATGGCACTTGCAGTTATAAAGGCAATCTCATGCTGGATTATCTATTTTTTGCTTTAGAATCTGACCAGGGAGGAATAATTTCAGCCAAACAATGTCGGACGCTGAATGCTTTATTAACTCGGTGCGCTCTCACTCTGCTCAGAGAATCTCCAAGTTCAATCCCCCACAGAGCTGAGCCTCGTGCAGCACAAAGACAGAGAGGAAAACCCCTTGATCTGCCTTGGCTCAACCTCCTGAACCCACATCAGCCCCTAAAAGCTGCCAGCAGCCAAGGGGGCAGACCCCAAAGTGAGGGGCTCCACCCTGAGCTCCTCTCCAAAGCGGCTGAAGGAGGATCCTAAATGCTGGCCCCACACCTTGGAGGCTGCTACAGGTCAAACTGGCAATTTTCCCTGGCTTTAGCATGCCAAGAAACCTGTTTTTCCCCAAAGCAAAGCACACTTGGAAGAGGACAGAGCTCCAGAGCTTTACCCCAGTCCATTATTCCTCAGCGGCTCTGAATCCAAAGCTCAGATCCCCGTGTAACCTTCTGACAATGGAGAGCAGTGAGCTGGGGGCCAATGCCAAAGTGCAGCCTTGGTGGGATTTGTAGGGGCTCTTTAACGTCCTACTGTCTTCAAAGGGAAACTGTGACCCCAAAAATCAGATGCAGTAAGATGTCACTACTTTAGGAAGAGAGGAGATGTGAGATATAAAAACACTTTGGAATATGCTTCCAAGCCTTCCGATAAAGTCCACCCTGGAGCAACTGTAAATGGACAGGATAAGATTAATAAAGACAGGAGCTGTGTGTCCCAGTCCATCATAATTCCTAAAAATGTTCAACAAAAATCCCTCCTTTCTCAAAGGTAAGATTAATTCCAGTTTTGATCATGGATTTGTGAAAATATGGGTTGATCCTTCCCCTGAGGAATGTTCCCCTAAGAAAGTTGATTTCAAGACCATGAGGCAACACTTCAATCATTGTCTTATGCAAAGCAACTTGAGTTCAGAAAGTTAATTCCCCCATCGTCTGGGTTACTTTTTAAAGCCCTTGTTCCCATTTTAAGCTCAAAAACTTGGATTCAATCCAATTTACACCTTCTGGGCCTTGAAGTACAAAGCATAAAACTCTCACTTCCTCAGGGGTCAGCTTATAACTCTGATTATTAAACAATGCAAAAGAGT
>CM019214.1:99844063-99877253 GCA_009741485.1 Malurus cyaneus samueli
TAGACACAGAAAACCCCACACAAACAAACAACACAACCCTTTGATTGATATCAGGCAGAAAAATAAACAACTTTTCAATATTCTGCAACACAACATAACATTTAGAGGACCAGCAGTGTATTTTGGGTTTATTTTTCTCTTGCCTCTTTCCCAAGCTGCTTTATCTGTATGTTACAGTAGAAGACAGCTCTCACAGGTGTCATCCCATCACTCCCAGGGAAGCAAAACCCTGGAAAAAAGAATTTCCCAAAGTTTTGTTGTCTCAGATGTAGGAAACACAATCCATTATCTCCAATGGATTGAAATAGCTCACAGTAGAATATCCTTCATGTGCTTGTGGTAAGATCTGTGAGTGACTGCAATACATTGCTGGGGAGCTTTTAATAATAATATTATATATTATATGATTATAAATTATATATAATAATAACATCCCACAAGCATAAGGAATGAAGGGAACCATACATGAAAGAGCTACCCCTTTTTTTTTCCTCAAGAAGGCTTTCAGCAATATCTCAAATCTGTTTAGATAAAGTAATTAATTAATGACATTTTTAAACTTCAAAGTAAAATTGAAAATTAAATGGGTTTCAAGAGAAGTGCAGTAATTATCATCACAACCACAAGGAGTGCTAAAATGAGCACTTGCTATTCTGTGCACCTACACAACTTCTTTCTTTGTACAACACATTTTATTAAATCCTTGATTCAACCTTCTGATCTTTTGCATTATAAATCTTGCAACAAGCCACAGAAGGAACTCGGGCAGAATTTAATTAGAAGAGATGTTTGAGCACAAAATACAGAAACATAGCTCAGAATTTGTAGCAGCTTCAAACTGAAAGGGTAGAGCTCGGCAAAGAGTGATTTTTTGTTTTCATTGCTTTTGACAGAAAGCTAGATGGGGTCTTGTTTGTTTTATTCAGTGGTAACATAATATAATTACTTTTTTGTTCTTTTTTTAAGGTATCTGACATCAACAAAATACGAAGTTGTAACAAAGGAGAATTAAGCATAGATTGGTCTGAAGAGGACCCAGGACAGTTTATAATTTGTGCATAGAGCAAATGAGCTGCAAACATATCCACCCACGCTAAGTATTCCCAGCTCTTATGAATTAACTTGGTGAATTCTTGCTGTAACACCCTTTCAGAAACATTCTGTGTTCTCATTGTCACAGTTGGGCACCATTCCTCACACTCCAACCAGCTCAGCCCTACACAGGGATGGGGCTCTGTTCATTTGGGAATTGGAGCCCAGGATGTCACCTGCAGCACAGACACCCCACCCTCCCAGGCACCTCAGTGGGCACAGCCCTGGCTTGGCAAAGAGGAGGAGTTTGGGCAGAGCAACAAACATAAACCAGACTTTGATACCTTTTCCCCCTTGGCCCAAGTGCTTTTGTTGAAAGCTGTCCTAAATCCCATAATGCAGGTCTTATATTTTGAGATGAGGAAAGTAGGATCTGGTGATATTTACCCCCCTCCCCCACCAATAAAAAATCAGATGTTATTAAATGCTGCCTTGTCAATTGTCTTATTTTTTTTTTCTTTTCTTATTTTCTTTTTCTTTTTTTTTCAGTGAGTGGATTAAAAAATGAAAGAAAAAAAAAAATAGAGATCATGACAATAGAAACAGAGACAGATATGAAACCAGAATCTTTGACACACACATACTAGACCCCATGGAGCTCTGTAATAGCAATTTTCTTATTTCTGATTGTTCCCCTTTCCCTTGGTACTCAATCTGAAAGTCCAATTTGCCAGAATAATGTATCTGGTGTGAGAGACAATTTCTACGACTGAAGTAACTGTTCCTTAGCAACCAGAAATGCTTTAGGAACAGGTTTCATTTTTCCCCATACCCACTGAGATGCAGAATAATTGTTGAGATAATTATATCACATTTGTGAGGATTTACATAGCTTTTATATAATTATTTATAGTAGAAGTCAGTAAAATAAAAGGGTTAATTGACCAGAATCAAGACCCACGCTTCATTTATAAGTAGCCACTAGAAATCAGAACGAATTACAGTTGGCCAGGTTTGCAGATTTCAATCCCAATAAGCAGATTGCTATTTTTCATTTGTATCACCGTAACAGTGAGAGAAATCCCTGACTTCTGCCTCTCCCCTGCTCCCCCGAGGTCACGGTGCTGTTAAACTGCAGAAGGACAGCAATCCACCCAAAAATCCAGCTGACCAAATATAGAAACCACACAAAGCACAGGAACAGGAGAGTGTGATCCTTCCCAGCTTACAGAGGGGAAACCAAGCAAATAGAGCAGAAACACAAGGACTCAGGAATTCTTGGGCATGGATTTAACAGGTACCTCCAATTCTCACTGCTGAATGTAAACCAGAGCACCTTCCCCAGACCCTTGGCACAGCCAGGGTCATGCAGGTGGGGCTGTGTCCCCAAGACACTGCAAGGATGAATCAGCCCAGGTTGGAATGCTCTTCTTTGCTCAGATGGAAGGCAGGTTTCCTCTCCCATCCCTTGCAACCCAATGGCTGCTTGGTAGACTGGTTTGGAGGTCTGATCTGGTAGGAAATTACAGGAAAAGAGAGCAAATAAGCTGTCAGACTGGCCAGGTGACCCAATGCACTGCGTTACGAACGCTGACTCAGAGGTGAACCTGGCATTCTTCATGGAGAGGGGAAGACAGGCAGCTCCACCCCTTCACACATCAGCCCAATTTCATCATTCAGGCAGGTTATCAAGCTCTAACTTTACAAAGGAAACCTTGTACCATGAGTGCTGCAATGGCAAACATGGAAAACCTCCTGAGCAGGGCCGTAAAATTTCCAGGACACATCAACAGCCATTAGCAAGAGCCACAGTGTAACAGATGAGAAAAAAATAAATTTCCTGTTATCAGAATGCATTGCATTACCAAACCACAGTAGTGGAGAGTCGTTCAAATCCAGGAGAAGTATCTGCACAATGCTGTTTTGCTGTCAGAGCTCACAGAGTGGGATGTCCTTACTCTGACAGGAATTTCTCTTGATACCAATGTTTGCCTTCTTTTTTTAGCCAAATCTCCAAGCTTGAACCAGCATAAAGGATGCTCACCTTCATTCTGCAGGATATTTACTTTTTCGAGTGGATGTGACAGTCTGTCATTCCACTGTCTGTGGAAGAGAAAAGCCTCTGACAATGTCATTCCATCGGTATTATTTACTTAAAATTAGTTGACTTTCACATGTTGACCATTTTTGCAACCTTGTGCCTCCCGAGCACTTGTGTTATGATTGGATCCCGAAACGCTGCATTACAGCTTTCCCCTGCTCTGTGTGCCAAAATGGCCCTCGGCTCTGCTCTCCCAGGTAGCTGTAATATCCTTTTGTAAACCTTCCATGAATGATTATGGGAAATCTTGCTCGCAGCAATTTCTGTTCCCTCCAGCATTTTTTCCACCCACCTGTCTGTGCTTCTTTTTTTCTTTTCTCTTCTTTCTGATTTTCAATTCCCTATTTCACCCTATACCCTACAGCCTAACAGGCTGTCATAATACACTTCTTTTTCCCCTGCTGTCTCTTTCTCATGTCAGTAAAACAGTGTGATTTTCAAATCTCTCAAGATAAGTAATTTTTATGCTAAAAATACCAACACTAAACATCTACAGAAACCAAAATTGCATAAGTAAAATCATTTTAGAAACACCTTAGGTGTTGCTATTCATCTGAATTGCACTTACAAAATGCAGCTATTGTTCTTTCTTTGAACTGCTACAACAAAGGCATTGTCTCAAATGCTGAAATAAAATTGATGCCCAAGTTAATGTCAAGCTTTCAAGATATTGAGGCTCTAAGTACTTTATAAGTTTAACAGTGTGAACTTATAATTGCTTGTTTTAAATTGACAAAATCCAAATTATTTCACTCAGCATAAATAGATTCGAACCTAATAAAATTTTGCCAGCTGAAAACTGCCATGCAACTTCAGTTTTAAAAGCAAACATGCAAGATTTTGGGAGAAGATCAGGGAGAGACAGTGGATTTGTGTGTTTTGAGCAGCTGCTAATGAAGTTTAGGATATTTCTGAGCTCAGTCAAGTTTGCAGTAACAGCAGACAAAGCTCCTTGCCACAGCCAGGGGCACTGATCTCAGTCCTAAGAGAACTGTTGCTAAAATTGGCCCCAAATCCCGAAATACTCAAACTTTTAATGCTCACGTTCAGTGAAGAAATAAAGGACACTGGGTGCTTACTCAGTCACTGGCTGAATATTGTCTTCTGTATCCTCAAAACATTTTACATGAATTGTGCATGCCCTGGAATTATTTTAATTACATGTGAAAGCCACAATTTCTAAAATTAAATCCAACAATTCTTTAACACCATACCGTTGTTGCTCAAAAAAATTTTTCGTTGTAAAAGTAAATTATCATCGACACTAGAAAATAATATGGATTTTTTGGGGTGGATTTTAGCTGGGAGTCCCGGATTAAACTTCATCTTCTGAAACCGCACATGGGAAAACAAGAATGATCCTCAAACTGAAACTGAGAATTTAAGTAGTAAACAGTAGAAAATAAATAAGCTATAAGCTACATATCTTAGAAATCAAAAATAATATTGACAGTGGTTTCTTGACTATTGAAATTAGGATCTGATTTATGCTCCATTTCAAAATCTAGCTCTACAATGGATATATGAAACTATAAATTAAGCAGCTGGAATTGTTGCTTTCTGGGCTTCTATCTGAGTTTTAGTTAGTCAAATTGATTGCTGACTTCTCTTAATTTCCTCTGGTGACTGGTACTGAATGTTGTTATTATAAGCAAGGGAACCATCATTGAAAACCCCATCTAAGCAAAATCCCATTTTAAACTAACCATATTTTTGCTTTCTAAAAATAATATTTCCCTATGGAGCTTGTTCTGCCAACTTGCCAATTCTTCCAAAAATTGAATGGTTGAGGTTTTTCTATGTTCTTTTAACATGTGAGTCATATGGTAAGCAATTAACTAGGTTCACCTCACTGAAAATTTCACATCTATATAGACTCCAGAAGTGGGGTTTTTTTCTCTATCAGGCAAATATCCATTTTTTCAAGAAAAAGCAATCTGAATGGTGGATGATCAGTAAAAAATGCTTATTTCTCTTTCTTGGGCTTTCTATGGAAACAAGGAAAGCATCATGTTAACTACAGCATGATTAGGGAATAAGAGTTGTAAAACCCATTCTTGAAATCCTTACCTGCCCAATGTGTACAACACATTTACTATCCCACCCATTGGATTAGAAGCAGACTGGTGAAAGATCATCAGGTAAAACTGTTTCCATCAAGTTTTTACTCCAGAAACTTGATCAGGTAAATGGAGAGTAGCCTTCATCTCCTGAATATTGTTAGGAAGCTGGTTTGTTACTTTGGTGTTTCTCCCTGTCCCTAAAAAGAATAATTTGGTATGATTTCTGTCTCAGTGTTTATTGCCAGACCACAAAAAGAGTTTTATGACATGAATCTAAATATTGGTAAAATATGAGACACTGGTAGGTTCAGTGTTGAATTCAGCACTTCTAACTCACAAGCATTAACCAGCCAACATAAAACTGACTTTAATAGAAGTGAGACACAAAATATTAATATTTTTTTGGTTGTTTTTGGTTTGTTTGTTTTTTTGGTTTTTTTTTTTTTTTTTTTTTTTTAAGCAGTAAAGACCCGTCTTGTGACAATAAATTTCACCTTCCTGGAAAAAACAAGCAAACAAACCAACCAACCAAAACCAACTCACAAGGCTGTAAAAATACAAAATCAATCACCCTCAAAATTAGTGCATAAAAGTTTTCAGGGTTCAGCTGGAAATGATAGGTCATAACAACAAAAAATCAAACAGAAATATTTGATTGCTTTCCATTCTGCTGCAAGCATGGTGGTTTCTCTAAGCTTGTGCTTCCTTGTGTTTCACTGGAATTATAACTAGAGCTGGAAGCACACAGAAAGTAAATAGGGAAAGATAACAGGTCCCAGCTCTTTCATATTTCGTGATCAGCAACCCCAGCTACACCAGGTAATCCTAACAAAGAGCCAGTGGATCTTACCTTGATGAGATGATGTTAGGTGTTCTTGTAATATCTCAATGCAATATTTCAAGAAATTAGCATGAAATTGAAATCACAATATTCCTAAAGCTGTAGTAAAATTGTCTTTTTATACAGTTTATTTTTCTACTATTAATAAAAAGATTCTTGATGTTCTAAGATAACTGTTTTCCCTCATGGCTTTATGTAAACTCTAGTTGCCTTCTGTGAGTGCTTCATGGTGGTGCTAAGTGCTCAAAAGGCTCATTACAGAGACCCAACTTGTAAAGCTTAAACTGAGATAATACTCTCTGTAGTTTAACTCCTGGTGCATCTCCAAAAAAAAATTTGAAAGCTGCAAAATATTCACACATTTGAAAAAATGAGCAGAGGAAAGTTACAGAAAGCTGCCATAAGGTTACTCCTACTATCAAGAAAAAAACAGACACCTCATCTTCCAGAACAGTAGGAATAGAAATAAGAGGTTATGAAAGGCTTAGACCTGGTTACACCAAAGAAGCTGAAAATTTCCAGTCTCTAAAGGTCAAACACTACTTGTGAGTATCAGTGATACGAAAAGGAGCATGAATCCATATTCCATTTTGTTTTTCCAGATAAAATATACTGGTTTTTTTCTACATGCTGGGAATTCCCCAAAGAAGCTGTGCCCAGTGAAGAGCCAACACAGGAGAAGGTTTATTCTGAAGGATTGCAGCCCAGGGAAAGTCCAGTCCACCCTGGAACCAGGGAAAATTTTGAGGAAGAAGGAGCAGTAGAGACATGATGTAATGGGCTGATCCCAGCCCCCACTATCCATCCCCCTGTGCCACACATTAGGGGGCATAGAAAGAGGAATCGGGGATGGAGGAATGAAGCTGACCCTGGAAAAAGAGGGAAGTGAGAGAAGGTGTAGGTTTAATCTTCCTGTGTTTCATACCATCTAATTTTCTTTTCACTGACAATAAATTAAATTATTTTTTCCCAAGTAAAGTCTTTTTTGCCCGTGACAACAATTGGGAAGTGACCTCCTTGCTTTTATTTTGACCTGAGCTTTTTCTTCTTGTTTCCTTCCCCTGCCCTGTTAAGGAGAAGTGAGAGTCCAGCTGGCAGCCAGACATGGTGAATCCACCACAGCACCACAACTGCTTAGACACTTGTTTTTTGGGCCAAATTTGGTGCCATTTTCTAAAATGGGCTTTTTCTGTGAGCCCTCTGTCTTTCACCAGATTAAACTACAGCTCTGGCTGTGTGAGATTCAGAGTTTTACACACCTGAGTTTCCTCCTCATTTCCACATTTCATGCTGTTACTACAAGCAAAGCCTGGGACTTTGAGTGCTTCTTAAAAAGCATGCAGAAGATTGATGTCTAAATGAGAGCAGCAATTCAACAGAATTATTGAATCATAAGCCAGATTTAATAAAATGACACTTTCCTTTAGTTGCAGTATTGGTTTCAAATGTTTCACGTATAAAGACAGAGGGAAAGCCATCAATTCATGTGATGAAAACTTAATTTAGCACTTCTTCTATAAAGCTGCAGTTTATAAAGTTAGCCACATAAATCATTAGTGCTGGAAATCTGCTGAAACATCGCACTGAAAATTGTCAGTACCTTAAAAGGTCTGCTTCATGTCCTCCTATCCATGGCAATACCAAATGGGATGGGATATAAATTTTCCTTCCATGCAATCAAACTTAGGGCTGAAAACATCAGCCATACATTCTACAGGTGCCAGCTGTTCCCAACAGTGTGCATTTAGGAAATAATTAAGGAAATGTCTCCCAGCCCTGGGATGCCAAATACAAGGGAGTGGGCTTTATGCAGTGAAGACTCAGATCACTCAGCAGAGACAAAAAGTGAAATCTTTGGGAATGCTTTCCAAGTTACTAAACTTGGCTACTCAGATTATCCCAAAACATTGGCACTTTGTATGATTTAATGTCTACATTAATTGGTCTAAGTGCATTCTCCCCTGCCAAAGATAAGCCACTTGTCTTTTGCACACAGCTTTGATTTCCCTCTGTTGCCACTCTGCCAACAGCTGTCCATTTTCTATAAACATTGAGGCAGTCACCCATAAGCCAATAATAATAACTCAATAATTTCCAGTGACATAAATATTTCATTGGGGTTTCTTTCATTCAGCCCAGCGTTTGTAATGAGGTTTCTATTATTCTTTCAGCCATTAATTAACAGGAAAAAAAAAAAGAGAAAACTCTCACTTTTTATATATGATAGAATGTTCTTAAAAACATAAATGATATGATTTAATTTCACCTAATTCAATGATACCGACTCCTGATATGCTATCCTAGAGCTGGTTCACTCCTTCTAAGGACTCAGACAGATGTGTGATTCATGACTTCCCTTTCCAGAAGCTGTGTTGACTCAAGGAATATTTCTCACCCTTATTGGCCTGTCCTCAAGGTCAGAGCTGGCACTGTGAGTGCTTTGACTCCTTTCTAACACCCTCTGCAGGATCTCACTCTCAACCTGGCTGGTTTCATTCACCCCAGCTGTTTCTGTGTATTTATTTTAGAAATGGTGCTCCTCACTGGTTTTCTGGTCAGGCTGCTACACGGGAGTGCCCCATGGTCCAGCTCACAGAGGTTTGGTTTCCCACCCTCTCCAAGATGGACCTTCCAGGCTCACTGTTTGTTCCTGGAACATTCATTTTGCAGGTGTTCCTTACCCTTTCTAATTTACCACTCAAGGCTTCAAGAATCCATAATTACATTTGAAGCAATAACAGCAATAATGCTTTATATCAAAAATTAAGGTGTGATGATGCTCATTGCTGTTTTAGGGACACCACGGGTAAGTGTGGGTGACACAATGTCTCATGTTCCAGGGCTGCAAGGACCTTCAAGCAAACTTTGAGCTCAAAGCACAAATCCCACTTCGCATTCAGAAAACACTGATTTGTTCTAATATATTTAACAACGTATTATTTCAAATCGTATTGGATGTCACTGGGTTTCTCTGGTTTATAAATATTTGCCTGCTACACGAAAGAAGGTGTTCCTGAAAACAAATAAATTTACATAGCAAGAGGTAAAACAGATTATCTTTCTGGTTTGGATATTATTGGATAATTAGTGGTCTAGACCCATTCAAAGAAAGATTTGAGTTATTAAACAAATCTGTTCCTAAGATTAAGATCAGTTTTTTCACCTACAGTTTCTCTGGTATTCTGTCCTTGTTTTCTTCATAAATTAACTTTTATTATTTTAATGTCTTTAGTTAGTGAATGCCTCCTAAGAGTTGTGGTCCTTTTCATTCTGAGGTACTCTGGTTGTCTTGTGTTCATAAACATGCATAAAGATATGTGCAATTAGCAGAACTATTAGCACTGAATCTATTTTATGCCTCTGTGAATAATCAGTAGAAAATAACATTGATTTTGTTTCATAAATGCGTTTGCATGTACTTATCTCTATATTCCTCTTAGAATGCTCATCAATAAATATTGCATATTCCACAATTATACCATTACACGCTCCTGAAAGCTGTAGTCTTTGAATTTATGTCAGAACAGAAGATATTAATTGATTCACTCCATGCCCTGGCAGCAATTTGGAAGTGACGCTCATCAGATTTTGAATGCACTGCGGTTTCCAAATGTCATTAGTGGTAAGAAAGAACTCATGCGAGAAAAATGCTCCCAGAAAACTCTACATGAAACATGAAGCTATAATTATACTTGCTGCATTCTGCAACAAGCTCCTGCCTATCCATACAACACATATTGCACTAATGTTTTCAGGTTATTCTCGTAATTTGCTTAGTACTTGCACACCAGTTTTGAATCAGCATTGATGTTTCAGGTGTATCGAAATGGTGATCCATCAAATCTGTTCTTAGTTCCTGAGCAAACTAAGTTTATTTTCTGATTTCAGTTCAAAGTTAACATCTTTACAAGAAGCGATACAAAGACCTACATTTTGAATTTTGCTCAATGGCTGCTACAATTTCACTGTGGTTCCTAAAGGTCTGTTGGAGAATATGGCAGATAAAGAATAAAATTCTCATGCCTGTTTTTTTTTTTTGTCATCTTTCTGTTCAACACTTTGCTCTATTCCAGGTAAATTCACTAAAGTTTCCATAGCAAAAATGGCTACAGAAGGATTGGACTGCAAGAGACTGAGAAGGACCTCCAGACACCCCTCAGTTATCCTTGGCCTTAAAAGAAATGTATAAACTTGTCAACTGCTGCTTTGGTTTAGGAAAGACAATTAATTCCGGGTAGAAATAACTGAAAAAAAATGTTAGAAAACAATTAAGGCTCTGGGGTTTGTTTGCTTGTTTTAAAATAGTTCTGAAGAGGGAGGATTCCTTCTTTTCCCTGTGCATGAATTCTTAAGCACAGTATTTTATAAAAGCCAGAGTTTCATATTCCTGGATGTTCCCAAGACTTAGGGCATTCATCAGAGTTCATTAACAGCTGTGCAACTCTGGTATCAGTGTTTTGGTGGGTTAGAGTTTGTCTTTCTCCCTTATTAGCAGCAGTGCTGTTATCCCTCTCCCTCCCATCTTTATGCAGTTATTCCCAGTATGTTACAAATAAATTATTTTAAATTTGCTGCTGCTCTGTCACCAGAGTGGATGGCCCTTTATTCTCTATATTCCAAATGGTGTTCCATGCAGCAGATTTCCGTCTGGACACAAAACAGTAGCATGATTTGACAATTTTTGGAGGGTTTTTCTGCTCAGCAACTGCATCCATGTTGGGAAAAAGGGGTAACTTAAATAAATGAGATAATGACAACCCTTTCTCTCGTCACAGCCAAAATTGCAACTATGCTGATTAAACTAAGTCCATGGTTAAAAATAGACCACTTTCATTGTATTAAAGGAGATGGCAGCGAGTCAACACATTTCTGGAGTCAACTGCACGGAATTTCAATTCAGCCTTCCGTGGAGCTGGAAATTCCCAACACCATTATCCCAAGGTTTGAGTTATCAGGCATTTCCAATACTTGCATTTTCTGATGATTGCTTGTAGGGAAGAGCAACATGCTGAAGCTGACCTTTTTCAGAGCTTGTGAAGGACAACATATCTGCTTAATAAATCCCAAAGGTGGGAACCATCATTTTATGAAGTCCATCTAGGATGAGATAAAGGCCTGGGGTTATAACAAAGGCACCTTAATAGCTGTAGGTGTGAATCACACAGTCCGCTTGCTGTGGTCATAAAGAAATAATTGAAAGATGTATCACTACCATCATCTTCCTTTAAATCATAAAATGATGTGAATTTATAATTGTTTTAAATGAGGCAATTTAAGTATGTATTAAAAAAAAAGCTTAATAATCATTTAGCTGAAGAGCTTCTTGGGTTTGTTGTGCACCACAAATCTGACTGTAGCTCTGTATAGCTCTGAATAGCTTGTTGCATTTGAGGTTTGTGAAACAGTAACTAATTCAGGAATGAGTTTTTAAATCATGTGGTCGTATATTTCTTCAATGGATGTGCTGAGTTTAATATTCCTGCTCATTTTTGTGAATAAGATTTAGCAAAGGTCCTGTTGAAAACTTATTTTTATACTATTTTAACACTGGCATCATAACACATCTGCAGTTTGTGATTTATAGGAGTTATCAGGTGCCAGGTCATACTGACCTAAGAAAGAAAAAAATGTGCTTCTTTCCACTGATGAAGTGACAGCAGAAATAACCTTCTGTGCTATGGGATACTTTAAACTCTGTTTGTAGACACTGGAGAAATTAGTAAGTCATGAATGAGTAACTCTGCTGCTTCTGATGGGATTTTTATTCTATCCTTGACCATAGCATAGTGTTATTAATATCAAATAAAAGAAACATTTAGGTGATAAGAGATGGTGTGATGTGTCCCCAGAACATTCCGCAATGCCTGCGCTTGTCCTCTGAGCTCCCAAGACAGTGTCTGGAAGAACAGCTGCCATCAGCATCCATTTCCCTCCCCTCATCTCTTTCAGGCAGTTATTTTATTTTTTTTTTCCTTTTAACATCTTTGCAAACATAACAATTCTGCTAGCGAGGGTGTTAAAAAATGAAGCATGATTGATAAATCTCACCTTTTGTGTTGCTATCAGCACATTCCCTTACATCTTATCAATATACCCAGAGAATAAAAAACTACAAGGAGAGTTTTGAATGGTAAATTAAATCTAAAGAAGGATCATCATGGAAAAAAGATGATACCTGAAAAATGAGTTCTTAAACAGAGGGAGGACAGGCAAGGTAGTGAGAAAGTCAGGAGACAAATAACCTCATTCTGCTGCTGCCTTGTCTCATAACTAAATTCCCAACCAAACTGCAATGCCTGGAAACTTCAGGAAAATCAGTGACAATTTAATGCACAGCAGATCAGGTGCAGCAGATGAGTACAAATCAAACTACCTAAAACAGAGGGGGGAAAATAGGCAGGGGAAAAATACCCACCAGCTTGTACTTCAAAATCTTACAGAAATTTCCAAGTCAGCATTTAAGACTTTTTTTTTTGTTAGGTATTGGTCATTCCCCTTGTACTTATTTTTTTTTATTGCACAAGAAGGAAGAGAGGATGGAGGGGAAATAGATACCTATTAATATTTGAACAAATATTAATATTAATTTGAACAAATTATCTGTTGCCTCTTTAACTCCAGTTTCTGATATTTTCATGTATGACTTGTTGACCATATTGCACAAACAATAAATCCTGTAGAAATAGCTTGCTGCAATCTTGACATGCTTTTTTCAATATTTTAGTTGAAATTTTAGTTGAAATTTTTTCATTATTTTAGTGAAAATCTCAGGAGCTAGCATGGGATCCATCAGAACAAGGGGATTAGGGTTCACTGATTTGGGCATGAGTAACTGAGTTAACCCCTTCAGCTTTCCTCATCAGGTAAGAAACTGCTGCTTGAGGTGAGATTCCTTACACCTCTGAGCAGGCAACAATCTTAAGAAATGTGATCTAAAATTGTTTGTTTCTCCCTCGAGTATGAAGAAAGCCTGACATGACTGGCCCAGGTATAGGTGCTGAATTGTAATTATCTAAACTATCTTTAAAAAGAAAACAGATTTTTTTGTGATTAGGTCCTCTACCTTGAAATTAGTTCTCTTTCATTTTTTTTTTTTTAATGTCTTACCTTGTATTAGATAGGCCAATATATTCCCTGTTATTCTCTTGATTTTGTTGGAGCTGCAATAATTTATGCTCCATTAAGTACAGTCTTCATCCATGGGTACTCCTACAAACTTTGGAAAAATTACTCTAGAAATATATGATTTCACAGTGTGAGAAAAAATAGCAAGACTGGGTCATAGATAAAGAACAGATTGTTTACACACTTCATTCAGCGGAACTTAATGTTGCTTGTATCCATTTTTCAGCTGTCAATATGAATATCCACACTAATTAAAAATTAGACAAGATGTAAAATTTCAAAAATTTTAATAATTTTGGATTTTTTCCTTTCTACCTTCACAGGGCTAAGAAAACACTGTACACTGGGATGATCTTCTGACTTTTAAATAAATACGCTTAAGAGTCTTTCTAAACATAGGGAGATATTTTTTGACCTGGTGTTGTACCACTCTGTAATTACCTCCATTAAGGAAAGAATCATTAGAGCAGGAAAGAGCACAAAAACTGGAAGCCAGAATTTAACTACTAAATAATGAATGCCAGCTCTTAATTTATAGTTAACGAACTAAACTGTCCCAATCCACATATTAATATTTCATATAAATTTTGAAGAAATTAAGGAAACATTGAGCATGCATAAAATGTGCAAGTAGATAGCAATATCAAAGCTGAGTATTTAATGCATAAATAAATCAATCTGTAAGACTATGTTTGAGGCACAAGGAAGTTGATTTTTTTAAATATATTTTGAACATATAATGTGTTTAGTTACTGCTCAGGGATTAATTTAATTTTAAAAATGGAAAGAGCTTTTCCATGGTGCCAACAAAGCAACAGAACAATTAATTCTTGCAGCCTTTCAGTTTTACACATAAGGATAGGGAAGTGGGGAGTATGTTCTGCGCATAACTAGGTTTGAAATGTCCTTTTCCAGCTTTTCTGTCTGCATTCTGCACCCTAAAATTTCCAAAAGACTTGAAAAATAAGGTTTGCCACCTCTAGCTCGATATTAGTGCAGGCTTGGATTATAAAGAGATTTCCAAAGAAATTACTTTCAAGGTGAATGACAGAACAGAGATGCATTTCTGGATGGAGATGTGAGGAACAGCAGCAAACCAGCTCAAGGTCTGGTTATGTGCAAACAGCACGTGTTGAGACAAACTGGGTAAAAAACCAGCCCAGCGCCCCATTCCCACAGCAGGTCTTGCTGCCAAGGAGGCTGTGAGAGTGGGCAGTGCTGCTGTTTCTGCCTCTTTCTGGAGCTGAGGGTGTGGAAGGGATGGGAGGGCCAGGACAAAGGGAAAGCGCTGCAGAAGGAGTCACAACCCATTCCTGCCCCGACAGCTGTGCTGGTGGTCTCTGCACACAGCCAAAATCAGGAATCCAGATGGTGTGAATATCCAAAGCAAAAGATACATTTTCCAAACTCTCGCACTGCTCATGCACAGCTTTGAGTGCTGACCCAGAATTTGGAGCAAATGAAAGGATTATGCTGATTTTTTCCACCCTTAATAACTGAACCCAAAGCCAAAGAGAAAAACAGCTTTGTTTATCCATCTGTCTCCTTAATGGCTTCTGCATTTAATAGGTTGGATTTTCACTTTTGTTTCTGCTAATTAACTAAATCTTTCCAAATTGTTTGCTACCCTCCCCAAAAAACATGAGCAACCTTTGCCCTGCTGGAATGAACTAATACACTTTGAAGCTGGGAAATCTTATTAACCTGCCAGGTTATATGGTGGATGCAATTTGGAGATTTTTCCTCTACAATATTATTGAAGTTATGTTACACTATTACATTCTGTTTTTACTGCATATCACTAACTATTCTGAAATGCAAAATCTGAATTTAGTGACTTAAAAAAAAAACCATAAATGACAACAATATGCCAATATCAGCTAAGCTGCCAAATCATCTACACAAAGGATGAACGGCTATATTAGAAAAGGAAATCACTTTTGGTTGTGTCAGGGCATATGGAAGCAGAAAATCCTGAGCTTGGATTTTTAGTGCCTTGTAAAGGAAGATTTAACACAAAATAATCAGACAGCACCCAGGGTTACTAAAACAGAAGTATCTGATGTGTAAACAGCAATATTAGCAAGGTAGAAGGAAGAGCAGTCATTACCACGTAGAAGACACAGGTGAGAGGTGAAGAGACCTGATATTCACTGCACATGTTCACTGCTCTGACTGCAGATCTGTCCTTCCTCTCCTCCTGCACACAGAAGATAAATGCAAAACAAACCAGGAACCCAGTGAGCTTTGAGATAGTTCTTAAACACCACTTTGTTCTTTCACTGGATAATTGTTTTATCTCTGTCAAAGATCTGCGCTAGAGCCAGGTGGATTCTCAATTTTCCTATTTCTATTTATACCTGGGAAGTATTGTGGGTTGCAGGACATTTTTCTCACTCCCCCTCATCCATTATGTAAGATTGTAAACTTAGGCAGGCAGAAATTCCCTTGAATTCTTACTAAAAAGCACCAAACCCTCAATATTTACTGGGTAACATGCAGAGAGCTTAGGAAAGACAAAATCTGATGACAAAAAAATCACCTACAGGCTTTTGGTGAGTAATAGTCAAAGACATTGAAGAAGCATCTGAAAAATCAAGGGAAAGGTTCACCATAATTTCGCTCTTTTTCAGGATAACTTTACTTTTTAAATGCCATCAAAAAATCATGTAAGCACCACACACAGAAAGGAACCTAAAAGGCTGTGATCCTTGCTGTCCATCAGAAAAAAATCCTAGTAGTACCTACTCCATACATCGGTTAATGTCACCTATCTTTTGGCATTATGTCTGACTTACATATGTATATATTTATATTTATTTTATTTTATTTATTATATTTAAAAATATATGTTTCTTAGCTTCTGAAAATCAGATAAAGCTTCACATAAATGCAAACAGAAAGCATGTCAGACAAACCAAACCTGTGTCCACTAAAAACTCTCTCCTGGCCGAACTCGAGCTTTCAATTCCAGTGGAAGAGCTCCACGTGTGCTGCTCCTCCAACCATTCAACCTTTCCTTTTTCAGCCTTCTTCAATCCTGTCTTTACTTATGAAGAGCAGAAGTCATTTGGCTCTTTTCTGCTTATTTTAAGGTCTGAATCAAAAGTGGTTCTGTTCATGGCCCAAAATAATTTAGCAATTTTTGTTATCACCACACACACTCACAAATACATCCCAGTTGATCAGCCTTATAACTTTGAAATATTTCACTTTTAATCATTTAAGTGCTAAGCTGAAAAAGCAGCTCCATTAATGACTCTTCAGAGAAAAGGTCTTTTCAATAAAAGGTAGGAGGGAAGAATACACCCCACAGAATTTGTACCTGTTAATTCAAAAATATGAATTTCAAACAAAAAATCTGACATTTCAAACAATAGTTATGGCTGTAGAGGTTGTGAATTATAAGATGCTTGTGATAATGACATTATAAAGTTAAATTGTCTTGCATATTTTTGTTTGTGTGCTCAAAATGAGATTTCTAGTAAATTAATTCAGACTTTAAAAAAAAACAAAAACAAACTCTATTTTGCGTTGCATAAAGGATGTCAGTCACACAAAAGGGAACTTTTCCTCACTATGGCTCAAACAATCATAAACAAAAAGAAATCTGTAACAAATATGAATGTCATTATGTGCAAGCTTTTTCATCTTTATTTGTTCCCGAGCCTAAAGTAAGACAATGATTGATGGATATGTGGAAACAATATTCCCACTGCCAGTCTTGCCCTTTAGCAATCTCTCTGCTCTCTTGTGCTGCTTCAAATAATCACAGGCACTGGTGAGATCCTAATGAAGATGTTTAGGGTTGCCTTAAAGCAAATGCAATATTTTAATCTAAATCCAATACTGATTCTCAGTGCAATGGATGCATCGACAATAATTTATAGCCAATGCATTTCTCAAGCCTCACTTAATCCACAGAACCAGCTGTGTTGGACTAGGGAAACTTCTGATATCTCATGTGATCCTTTTTTTTTTTTTTCTTTGCCCTGAGCAGGGACCATGATGAGCTTGGACAAACACGAAAGAAGAAACAGACCTTTCTTTTTTTAAAGAAAAACATTCTAGTGTGAATTATGGCTTTTTATACTCTTTACAAGGCCATGTGAAAAGTATTTTTACAAATTTCTGTTTACCCACTTCATGTAGAAACAATGCTATACACAGGGAGCTTTACTCACAACAGCAAAGTCAGTTGTATCAATGAGACAATTTGTCCTCATAAGAGAGGATCAGGTTTTGATTATCCTACAAGATCTATTATCAGCATCCACTGCAAAAGAAAATGTTCATTTCTGGAATTATTTTTTATTATTATTATTACGATGTGAATAGATATTTAAAAGCCAAATCTTGTACTTCTCATTCTATTCATGTCAAACTGACAGGAAACAGAAGTTATATTTTTAGCACAAATAAAATTGTTTCTTTTCAGCTGAGAAAAAAATTAATGCACATTATTGCTAACTTCGAAATTACCTGTATGGTAAGGGTCTCTCACAAATTGTAAGTTTTGCTGTCTGCAGCACAAGCAGCAGTTAATGGCCCCTCTGACTTACAAACCATCCTGGATTATGAAATCTTGAAAGGGAAAAGAAAATAAAGTAGACAAACCAGAAGAAAAAAAAAATCAATCAATCAATATTTTCAGGTCAACATTCATTTACATTTCTTGGAATGGCATCAAGCAATTGGGGAGCTAATCAGAGACTGCATTGAAGAATTTTATAAAGTTTAAAGAACAAAAGTCCATAGGGTTCAATATGTAATAAAGAAACAAGGAGTGCACTCCAGTGTAAAACAAACATTCTGAAGTGATATTCTTGGTTCTTCAAGCATTCTGCTTTTCTCATTTGTTCTGGTTTTTTCTTATTGTTTTGTGGGCTTTTTTTTCACTTGTAAACTTAAAAGTTTATAAGGAAAGGACACACTGAAAAAAAATTAATAATACATACAGAACTAAGAAAAATATCCTGAAGGGCAAAATGCAGAAACAGATGGAAAGTGGCCAAGCAGATCTGCAATACTGAGTGCTTTATACATTTCACCTTGGCTGAGTTCACAGTTTCCAAGTGAATTGATCCAAAGTTGTCTTCCTTAATAGTGTTAGAAGAAAAATGTAAAACACACATAGTAAATAAAACTGCTGGTCTGAAATGACTGGGACAGTGGCAAACAAAGGATGCTGTGGTGTAGGTATTACACTTCTTGTTCAGATTCTCTTACTAAATGTAACACCCTGTCTATTTACAAGAAGTACAGCTTACATTTTCAAGGACAGTGTGTTGGGAATCTGCAGGGTCTTTTGTTCTTTTTCTTGCTGCTCTGCTGCCAGACAATCAGTCGTAGGAATGAGAATGAGATTCTCCTTGAGTCACACCAAGATTCACACTGGCAAGAAGCAATTTCGCTGTCCTGAGTTATGAACCCATCCCACGGCCTTGGAGCTGCCTGAGTGAGGGGGCAGCTCCCATTAAGAGCTGACAAAATGTCATCTTTGTTTCTGAGGGGCCAGATGTGAATGTTCCTTTGCAGCAGCCAAAGTCATCAAAGCTGAGCAGGTCTGGCTGTGCCCACGACTGCAGATGTGCTGCTGTCCCAAAAATGCATCTCCTGCACTGGTGAGAAGGCTTGGACACCTTCTCCCAGAAAAAAGGGGTCACAATGCCACTGTCACACCAAGGTGTAGGGTCATAGCCAACCTGAACAAAATGAATAACCTCATGCCGGTGTTCCCCATGTTTGCACGGGTTTTCAAAATTATGTTTGAAAATAAGATTTCTGTAGAGAAATCAGCGAGCAATATGATTTTTATTAAAAATAAAGGGTTTAATTCCTCAATTCATCACTCCAGGATTACATTAATGAATTTTCATGGAGTTACATCCAGTGAAAAACTCAGATTTAAACCATCATAAATCAAGAGTAATGGAGTTTTTGCCCATTTTGTGTGGGGAGTAAGTGAATAGTAGGGCATTTTCAGTGGTGAAAGGCAAGGTTTCGGTAGTAGCAGAAGAGGGAAATAGACTTTTTTTCCTTCTCCACCTTCCATTTTTTTGTACATTACAATCACCATTTTCCTCTTTACATATACATACGAGTACTCTGCAAAATTAATTTGCTGATCAAGTGCCTCATACTAATATGATTTTAGTTAGCCTATGGGTTAGGTTACTTACTTGAATGAATAATTTTTCCCAAAATGAAAGAAAGCAGAAACAGATGGAGAGAGTATTAATATCTACACATTATTATCACTGATAAGATTGACATTCATCGACATTTTAGACTTTATGACTCAACTGTTTTAACACAAAAATGTTAATGCAAAGCAGTTGATGATTTCTTTTGAAGCCTTAAAAAACCACTGGCTTGCAAAATCAGTTGTTAATATTTAGCTTTGTGACTGAATATAACTCATTTTTAGTTACAACAACTTCACTTACTGTACCATAACACTTTGGTCTTTATCTGGAAGAATGGAAATTGGAAAGAAACATTATATATTTGCCATCTTCAATGGTTTTATTCTTAGCTCTAAATTCAATGTTTATGAAATTGAGCCATAACACACAAACCTACCACCAAAAGAAAGAGCAGGGGACAGAGAGGAAAAGCTGCACCAAACCCTCCAAGCAGTGGGATGAATGCCCACAAGCACTTGTGAGTGGCTTTGCAGACACATCACTTTTGCTTTTCATTACAGAGCACGCCAAATAAAATTAAACTTCTCCTGGAGTTGGTCAGGCCAGGAAATGAAAAAAGTTTCCATTAGATGCAAGGGAAGGCAGGGCTGAGATAAAAGGTTTCATCCGTTTTTGGCAGATGAAGGCAGGTAAGTGAAAGCACAACTTTTATGTTGCACTCATACGCGGAGACTTCTGAAGGCTGAAGCCAGAGCTGTTATTGCGTGTTACTGACAGGACATGTGAATACAATGAGGTTAAGGATAAAGGAAACCCTCAGAAATGCTAAAAGTGCAGAGGATTTCTCAAAGGAATGTTGTTCTTACTGTAAATCTGCTGCAGGAGTCTTTCTGCTGCCTCTTTTCCACCCCTGTGCAGCCAGACAGGAGCAGTTCAGGAGCCGGGAATGCCAGGCTGTGTCGCTGCTGGCTCTCCTGGGAGCAACCCACAAGATGCTGGGAATTGTTTTGGCTCCTAATTTCTCTAGAGTTAGCCAAACAATATTTCAGAGCATTTTCTTCCAGATGTGCAATGATATGAACCTGTAATCCCACATATGGATACCAAGAAGACAAAGGATTTGGGAAAGGGAAGGAGTCCTGTGACCTCAGCACATTTCTGTAGCAGTGATATTTCTCTAACTAGCTGGGGTGGATTTTCATTCATCCTTCTGTAATCAAAAGTTGATGCAAACTCAAAGAACTCATGCAGGTCTTATCACTTGGGTCACCAATTCCAAAAGCCTAAAACAATTTTTTTTTGAGGATTGTTTATTCACTGTAGGCATGAAAATTTGAAGCACCTGGTTTCTCTGACACCATATAGATAAGCAGAGTGATAGACATGACAGACAATAGAAACTTGTATAAAAAACATTCATTACGGAGGTTTGAATAGATTTTAGTGTTGCCCAGTTTAAATTAGCTAATTTGTTCAAATTAATTCCAGTGATATTTTGGTACTAGTGTACACTGAGTTTTACAGGACTCAAGGAATAAAAGAAGTTTATTTTTATGCCAATTTTAAACCTCCATTACATAAAGTTTTGGGTTTCTTTTTAAATCAGAAACAGATGTTAAATGCTGAATGAATAATTAAAAAATGAATTTTCTTACTTGTCCATGGACCAGCAAAACCAGAACCTTCGAATGTCCCAAGAAAGCAGTGGATGTGTTACATAGTTTTGAAGAAGTCATTTCTTGTGTTACTGCTTGTGACTTTTTTCCCCCAAAATAATTTTTAAAGTGCTTTTGTAACCACTGAAAACAGAAAGATAATTAATAAAATAAATTAGCCTAAACATTATCATGTTATCATTTAACATAACTTTAGTATGATCTCACAGCCTTTGCTACTTCCCCATTTTTGGGTGGTTGTATTTTAAATCATTACCTTCTGTGAGTGCAGTGTATATTTATTCATAAAGTCTGCATAAATGGCAAGGCCTCTACCAAAGATTTGCCTGCCCTGAAACGAGTAGAAAAACAGTTAATTCTGTGGGCTGGGAAAACTATGGATCTAAATAATTTCTTTTAAACCTGAGAAGAATCATTCCCTGACCCAGAAGGGACCCAGCAGGAACAACAAAATGTTTTGATGTGTTTCCGTTTGTGACAAATAATAAAGATTTTTATACAAGATGTGTGTGGAAATTTGAACTTTTTTTATTAGTCTTCTTATGCAACCCCTGGTAAAGCACTTCAAGGCTCTCACTTCAGTCTGGATAACAAATCTGCAAAACATTTTGCCTGGAGAAAGTGAAGATTTGTTTTAAAAACAAAATATGCAACAGGAATAACTCTATTAAAAATCCCCCCAAATCTCCTTCCCTTATAAACAACCAATCAAAACAAAAATAAAGAGAAAAATAAGCAGCAGCATTGCACTAGACCTTATCTTTAATATTATTTTTTATTTTCCCATGCAGGGAAACAATAACGAGAGGAAGCAGAAATATTCAAGCAGGACATTTAAAGATGAGGGAAAGAAAATCTTATATGAAAAAAAGGAAAAAGGAAAATAAGGAAAGGGAAAGGAAGGGAAGGGAAGGGTTTAAGAATAACAAATAAATAGGAGCATTTCTTATATATAATATATAATAAATAAATAAAATTAATATTACTTGCTGGGCAAAGCACAGAGTTTTAAAAAATGCAATATATGAGTAGGAGAGTGGTACTTCAAATTCCTGAACTGCTATTAGCAACAGACAGAAAACAAACCAACCCTATTTTCAGTGACACAATAAACTACAATCTCAAAATCTGGTAGGTACATTCTCCCCAAATTCTTGCCCCTAATTTCCTTGTCCTTTCTTCACTTTGTCTTGATCTGACCCATTCTTGGATCCAAATTATCATCTCCACCCCATTTTCCAGCTGTGGTATTATATTTTATTGTTCTTCACTTCCTTTGGGGCTCTTTCTTTTCTAATTATCACACTAAGTAGATCTGGCTTTCTTGCTCACAGCTTGATCACTTTTTACATGTGTGATACCATCTGCCTAATAGGCTTTCTTATCTGGCTTAGTGAGGAGGAGGGGCTGCCATTGTGGATTCTGCTGTGTATCCCCAGAGATTTTAATCCATGTTTTCTTATCATTATAAAAGAGAAAAAAAAAATAAACCAAAAACCCAAAAAAAAAAAAAAAAAACCAACCCAAAAAACCCTTCTAGTTTTATAGCTGATTTCAGCAACAAGTTTTTCAGCCACATGTAACAGAATATTTTTTTCCACAACTTGTTCATTCAAAGCTCATGGCCAGTTATAATATTTTCTATTCAAATGTTTACATCCCTGCAGAGGCAGTCATCATATGCATGCCCTGAAAGAAGCATATTTCATTTATTTTGTGAGTAAAATTCTCACCTAACACAGATCTGATTGATTTTACAGATATTAACAATGCATTCCTGCTTATGAGAGCAGACCTGATAATTTTAGGACTATTATTTCTGTTACACAAATTAGTAACAGAAATGCTCTGAGAAATTAAATACTCAGCAGCCAGTGGGGAGTTTGGGTGCCTGGGGCTGAATTGAGATGAGCTTGAACAGTTCCATGTCCCTCCTGGAAAGAGGATCCTGCTCTTTGTGTGCAACAATGCCCATGGCATCAGTGCCAGAATATCACCATCTGATTTATTTACTGTGTGATTCATTGATTAATCATTTCTTTGCATTCCAGGACACAGAACATGGCACAGAAGCACCTCTTTCCCACCAGGACCGGGTCTGAGGATCGAGGGAACCGTGTGAAAACTGGAGATACAATAATAGCAGGACAAATTTTACCGTTCTGTAAATTTTACCTTCTCAAAGGGGTTGCCTTAGTGTTTGACTTTGTGAAGGGAGTTGCAATTGATACTTGGAGGTAAAACATGATATAATTCAGCTGTGACAGAAAACAGGAAAAATAATGAAGCAGCACCCCCATTTCCTGAGGCTCACGTTAAAAAATGACACTTGGAAGATGTTGTCATACTTTTTTTCATACTGTATGAAATCCTGGCCATCTCAGGTTTCATGAGAAAGTCCCTCTTGGTTTCTAGAGGATTGAAAATTTATTCAAATTAAGTCATTCTTTGATATGTTGAAACCTTTTCATTAATTGTATCATGCTTCTAAAAAAAACTGTATTAAGAACAAGGTTGTGACCACCTGGCTTCAAACTGAGTCCTCACCTTTTTCCACTTGAGTGTCCTATTTATTGTTACACCCTAAACCCTACCAGGCAAAGCACCAGATTTACAGGAGACTTGCCAAAATATCAGTGACTTCACTGAGTTTACCACATCAAGAATTCAGGCCTGAATTTTTAGGAAATATCAAAACACATCTTCAAAGAAATAGCGCTTAGACTAATACTAATTTATCATATTCATGAACAATGAGCAAAGCATTTATGGAAGCCTTGCAGATAGGATGAGGCACCCAGAATTGTTCAAATATCAACTGTGTCAAACAGGCTTTGGTTAGGGTCATAACAGAGGTTAAGATAAATTCCTTACCTTTGACTCTATGTAGAGGCATCATTTCCTATTTCAACTGCTGCTTCCACATGGGAAGAAATCCACTTAGCACTGAATCTAAGGCAAAGTTCCTTTTTTGTAGTTGCTGCTTAAACACAAATCAGCCACTCCAAGCAGACAAAATGACAGAGAGGATGATCTACAGAGCACAGGGCTGGTGCAGGGATCACCCCAAAAGTTGGTGGAGCTGTTCCTTCACCTGAAGTGGAAAGGCAGCTCTATCCCAGTCACCTGAGTGTGCTGCTCCTCCAGCTGAGTTATGTTTCACAATTATTCTGCCACCTGCACAAAGCCAGTCCCAGCACAAGGAACCTGGATACAGCCACAAATATATTAATTGTACTGGTAAACCTTTCTCACAGATCAATACTGTTTCCCTACACTACAATGCACCAGAAGCCAGTAAATCTCAGTTATTCATTAATTCTCTTATCAGAAGACCCCTGCATGGCTCCATGTTCATTACTGTTGCTTTATTTGATATCTCTGTGGATGTTGAATAGACTCTCATGACTATTCTGCTGCACTCCACTGAATTGTGTGGTTTTTCACCCAAGTTAAGAGACTGCAGTCTGACACTGTTCAATACACATTACCTGTGGGGTAGCCTGAACACCTGGGAAAAACATTCCTTCCTTTATCTTTCACTTTGAGGAACCTGAGAATTTTGGAACTGCACTGGGAGTGGGACATCTAGTAGGATATACAACAGGATGCTCAGAGATTGGACACTCACATTTGTATAACTTTATGGTGAAGTCCACACCATTCTTGATTTTATCCACCATCATGCAAAAAATATTCTATTTTTCTTGTGGGGATAAAAAAAAAATGGACCAGCATTTTTCTGTCCATCATAGGTTTGGCCCAAGTTTATCTTAAGTAGTTTGAGGGTATAAATAATTTATTTTATAATGAAAACATACAGAGAGACATAAGACATAAGTAGCTTAAAATAAAATTAAAATAGAGATAAGAAATGCAAAGAGCCAGTTATCGGCATCTATAAAGACATTGGCTAAAATAATATTGATTTATCTAATAGAGGGTTTTGTGATTTTAATAATTATTCATACAAGTTAATGAGCTGTCCAGTCTAATTGTAGTCCTGGCTATTGTGAGCAGTTTGAGATGGATGATGGTTGGACTCCTGTTGATATTAGAGGTCTTCCAAACCTAATTATTGTGTGATATCATCACGTCCCCCTTCCAGGGGAAGTATTTGAATTACAAGTTAGACAGCATTAGAAAGGATTTCCCCAGTAAGGAGAGAATTTTGTCACCAGAGAATTTCCTGAGGAAAAAGAAATTATCATTTAAAATAGAAAGAATTAATAGAAAATGAGAATTGAGTTGGTTTTTTGTGCTTTTTTGACAAATTTTAAGCAGTTATGTAATAATAAAAAAAATAAAGAATAAATAATACAAATATAAAAAACAAAAAAAAAAAAAAAATAAAAATTAAAAGAAATTAATTAACAACAAAATGGTAGTTTTTATATTTTTATATATTATGTTTTGACATTCTTTGATTTTCTTTTTCATTTTCGTTCTGTTAAAAAATAAAAAAATAAAATAAAAAGAAAAAGTATTCTTTTATATATTAATAGTTTAAATTAAAATTATAGTTTAGTCTATCTTAAAATATTTGCGGCAATTAGTTATTATTTTAGTTATGTTTTGTTTTTTTTTATTTGTGTTTTGTATCCGTTTATTAAATATTTAAATGTATTTGCCTTTTACATTGTAAGTACATTTTCTTCTATTGGTGTGGACTATAATATGGCTATGGAGTCATGCTGTTTTCTATTACTTCTTTTACTATTTGTGGCTGGAGTTAGTTCTAGATATTTTTTTGACAGCTCCTAAGTATTAGATTCCACTTTGAGAATTTCTCTCATTTACATGGTGCACACAATGGGGCAGTATTTCGTGGGGGTTTACCATTAGACATGAAAGATAATGAGTGAATGTGAAAAAAAAAAGACACAACATTTCATTGTGTGCATCTCGAATTTGAAGGCACCACTAATATTGATGTTAACACTGCTGGTTCACTTCTGATTCTTGATGATGGGGATTGCCTGGGTATTTGCTGTTCTCTTATAGCTCCTCGGCCTAGTTGCTTGCATTTCTCTCGATGTGTGATGGATGCGAAATTTACAGCTGCCGGAAATAATTTAAATCAAAAAAAATGATAAAACTTCACCTATAGCCTCCCTCAGGGATTGTACTATAGTTTTGAGTTAATGTTGGGTGATAATTATAGTATTATGTAATTTTATTTAATTATCTAAAGCATTTACTTTTTTTATTCTGCTTTTTTTTCTCACACTTGTTTTTCTGATTTCTTTCAGTTATTCCCGTTATTCATTATATGTTCTATTATGGTATTGTTCTTTCTTTCTTCTTTTTTTTTATGTTTATTATTTATTTGTTGTTATATGTTATATTAAAAGGAGAAATCTAATCTACCGCCCCCCAAATGAACAAGATAATAGAGAGTATTATTTAGAGTTACGCTCTTAGTAAGTAGCAGAGCATGATTAGTGAATAAAAATAAAAAAAAATGATAAATAAAATAAAAATAAAAATATGATGAAAAAAAAAAAAAAAAAAAAAAAGAAAATATATAAAAAAAAAAATAAAATATAAATGAGACTAAAGACTGATGAACTAGAAGATATGTTATGTTGACGTTGAGTTTTATGAGCAAAAAAGTTCTAATATTGTGTTGAAGTTTATGGTGGTTTTTTTCTAGATGATTGGATTTCGGTTATTGTTAATTGAGTATTGCCTGTGGTATGAGATCCGAGCGGGGTTGGGATTTGTTTGTGAGGTTGAGAGAGTCAGAAGTAAAGGAGTGGATGGATGGACGTCAGATGGGAGTAAACACACTCTCAAATGGGAAAGAGAAAAAATGAGAAGCAGCAGGAAAGTGAACAGAAAGAGGAAAAGAGAGATGAGGGTAAACAAGAGGAAATGATAGCACTGATAAATGTGAGAAGGAAACAGAAGAGGAAATGCAAAAATTTAAGAGCAATTGGGCACCAGCTGACACTGAAACTACATATGTCATAATGTGAAGGCTATAAACCCAGACAGGTTTTATTTTTAATAATTAAATCAAAGCAATATTGTACCTAATAACTTTTTTTCCAAACCTTATTATTAATAACGCAGTAAGGGGAGCTCACAAAATCGAACCTCACTTTTTATTTCTAGATAATGATCATTCCATTTTTTATGTATATTTGCCCATGTCTCTCAGTTTTATTGAGTTTGCTCACAGAATTTCATCACTGAGAAAGAAAAACCCACAAGCAAAATCTAGCCTGAGATGTAGTCTAACTTATGTTCAGATAGTTGTACCTGGGCAGCTTTTCAGTATTTGAGCCTTAATAGGAATTGATAGTAGGAATGCATTTTTAATACTTTTTAATTAAAAATAATAATTTAGAAAAAATTTCAATTTTTTTCAAATTTATTTAAATGTTCCAATAAAGCAAATGGGCTTTCTAGAGGTGTTTGTTTCCTTTTTTCCCAAGTTCAGGTCTGAACTTAATGGCACTTAGTGAGGATAAAAGAACACTGACATTTTTTTCCACATAAAAATATATACTAGACTAACTTTTTTTTTTATTGAAGTTCATTACCTTTATAAATTTTATCTTAAACGTGGCATCTATTCTTACACTTTGGATAATGATGTACAATGATAATTTTTATCTTTTCTATTAGAATTTCCTTAGTTTTTTGGTGAAAAAAGGTTAGTTATTTGACTTTTTATCTTGACAAGAACTTGGCTCTTTTGAGAGACTAGACATTTTATCAGTCCTTTCAGAACTCTTGTACCTTTCACAGGTGTTTCATTATAAATAGAATGTCATACGAAGATTTCATTAAAGAAGATGAAAACAACCTGAAATTGTAGATAGCTAAATTTACAAACACAGCAGCAAGCCAGAATCAATCAATTTACCTCTATTTTACTCATCCATTTACTTAGAAACTAAATGTATGAGATTAAATAGCACTAGTTGCCTGAATTTTTTTTTTTTTTTTTTTTTTTTTTTTTTTTTTGATGATGGCTTCTCTTCTGTTATTTCTGCAAGGTTTCTCTAAAAGAATCTGTCAGTAATATATTATTTGTTTTTGACACAACACAGTGTGAAAATTAAGTCTGGGATACCCAACAATGAAAAATTCAGGATTAAAGCATAGGTACCTGAAGGCCTGAACAAATGATAAATTAGGAAGGGAACCAATCTGTTAACTCTCTGAGGCGCTGGCGGTGCTGTCAAAGTTCCATTGAGGCAACCAAATCCTTCCCAGGTTCTCCAGGTGCCATTTTGATGGATGGGAATCAAGAGATTTGTCTTGGCACCGCCTGGGCTGCAGCACCCACTGCACAGCTGGCAGGTGTTTGTTAACTTCAGCATTCAACAGCAAAAACCGCATCAACACAGCCAGAATGCAGAGCAAACGAGGCATAAAGCTGCGCAAGAAAACAACACCTGGGGAAGTCTAAAGTCTGGGAATTAAGATTGCTGTAGGGGGAATATTGCTGTTCTGCTTCCACTGCACGTATAAGACTTCCAAAAACAGATGTATCAGCAACGACTTTTGGCAATTTTTGCACAGTTTTCACTAAACTGGATTTGTTTGCAGTCGAGATTTAACATTCTAAAAGCACAAATTTAATATTGTTCCTTTATCTTGTTCGAGTTTCATTAATGGAATAATCTAATCAATAATATTTTAAAATATTATGTCTTAGTGACAAGTAATTTTCCATGGGTATGGAATAAATTGCTGGAAGAAAAATCAGTCTAAAAATACATAAATCTTTTTGTAAGTTATATATATCTTACTAGTACCATAACCTCTGAAATTCCCAAAGAGATATGATGATAATGAAGGTCTGACCTGTGCTTGTTTAAAATATGCAATAACAGTATTCCTTTCTCCTATACCTATCACTTTAATGTTTATAATTGAAATACTTGCCCATTTATAAGTGTTGGTTACATTATTAAAGGTTCAATGAAAAGCCTTCATAGAAAGGCGGTTATCATCATAATATAGTTGTCATTCCAATTCCTGTGAAAAATTCTTTGCGAGATAATTTAATTTGTAGCCTGTAATCACCAGGATCCCAATGAAATCACAAATATTCTGGGCGAATTAACTAATTATGACAGCGCTTGTAGTAAACCTTATAATTCAATTATTTTTCTGCAAAAAGAAATTATGTCAGTATCTGAAAAGCCCTAAGTGATCTGAATTTGTACTAACATGGTATAAGAATAGGATTATCTGAAGTTTACATTTGAGCAACAGGTTTGTATTGAAGGACATTCTACTTAAAATACCTTTAAACTTTTAAACACACACTAATATATGTTTTCTATTATATATGTATGTCTACACACTTAAACATAAACATACATTTCAGCTTTTGGAGAAACAACACAGACACTTTTGCTGAAGAATGAACTGATTTCCAAAGTATTTATGAAATAGTCTGATGCAAGTCCAGGCTCAAGAGAAAGGGAAACAAGATGGAAGAGACCTCCTCCTTTAAGCAAGTGCAGCAAACATTTTCTCTGCAGTCCTGTGGGCAGAGCTATATATGCACCACGTTAAATTCCCAGCACCTGTATTTCCCTTTCTCATTGCTCTGAGAATGGAAACTGATTTTGATTCCTCATCAATTCATATAAGCTCCTTGGCTTTTGACAAGTGTTATCTGTTAGCTGAGGAGGTCCCCTGCTCCATGCCTGTCTTCCTCACATTTAACATTGCTTTTATTTTTCCAGCCCTTTCTTGTGCCCTATAAGCAAGGCTTCCACTTCCTCAATCCCTCTGTACACTTAATCTTCCTGAACATCCAGAAACAAGAATTGCAAGAGATATCTCTTCTGTCCTTGCATAAAAGAGCAAAAAGACTCTTTGTGCTGGAAACAGTCCACTCAGTACAACTTCCATGACATCAATATTGTTAGAGGAAACAACCTCCCCCCAGTGCCAGGCATCCAGACTGGGATTTCTCTATAAGGTCTCTAAATGCTAGCAAAACATACTATGTGACCTCAGAAAGTTTTGGGGACAAAACCCCTGATTCCTGTCATGTTTTCTTCCTCTGTCTTTTGTCCTCTTAACTGTAGAGAGAGCATTCATCTCATTTTTTTTAAGTTTTAATACAGGGGTATTTTCTACCACTCAGTACTCTGCTGAAGTTTCTCTGGACTTGAAAATGTCTGCATCTCCTTCTATGCCTTCTTCATGCCATATATTTCAAATCAACTAATCCTATGATTACACATGATTTTCTGTGTATTGTGCTCCCAAAAGATTAAAATTAAATTATTATTCTCCAAAAGTTTATCTTGTTCTTGTTTTCTTATCTATTTCTCTATCTGTGATGCCTCCTACTGTGATACAAAACCAACTATATGGATAGGATATTAACATGTATTTTTATTTCCCCCTAGTCTGAGTAAATTTTTGCACATCTCTTCATCTTGAATCTTTCTGTTTTAATATGTAGAAAGTTGGTGTACCTGCAAGAGCTCTGTTCTTAAAAAAATTACATTTGAAGACTGTTGTTTCTCATTATATGTCTTCTTTCCTCGCCTTGCTGCAGGGGGTCGCTTCACGCTGCTGACGGACCCGTGGCAAGGAGGATCTCTGTTCACTAGTGTTATCTCGCTGCGGCACGCTTCTGATCGCTACTGGAATCACGCGATATGCGCCCTTCGCGTCGTCATGAGCACCTATAGCACTCAGTTTCCACGAGATTATTGTTTTGTCATACTACTCTCAAGTTTCTCTATTCGATTGCTGAAGCGCTCGGGACGCGTTGTAAAGCATCTGACGGGTTTACTCGGCACGGCTCTGTGTCAAATATGTTATCTTCGCTCTTTTACGTCCGCGCCATAGTTCTGCGGTTTCTGTCGGCTATTGTTACTGCGAAGGCAGCAACCGTGATTGTGCACGTACCTGTGACACGATAGTTATAACATCTAAATATGAGAATTTTTGTCTTGGCACACTCTATTTTGCATCTATCTCGTTTGTGCTGAATGCGGATCTTGATCACGCTGACCTTCACAAATTTCCAGTGGTATCCAAGTAGCGTTCTCTCATTACGAGCTCTTTTTTGCTAAGATAATTTAAGATAACGTTTATACTCGCTTAATAAGGCTCTAGAGGCACGGCGTTGCCACGCTGCATCTGGTATTGCCGAAAGCCGTACATCTCTGATTTGATGGCGCAATATTAAGTACGGTGGTAACTGCATATTTTCTGCTCTCTCCCCCAGTGCGTGTCTATTGTTGTGACAACATCTCTTGTAGTTGATCTTGTCTCGGCTTGCTCTCGTCAAGGCTCGCGACGGTGTCAGAAGCTTAAAGGCAAGGGACTCTTCAATAGTGACTTGTTTTCATGGTATTCTTCGCGTTGCGGTCAACCGACTTGTTGTGGGGTATGTATCTGGCGAAGGCGGCACGACGATGGGGCGCACTATCTGCACCAGGGTCAGTTCCGACGGGAAGGATATTATTGTGTTCTGAACACTTAATTTGCTCTTCTTATCTCGCTTTGCATGCTCAGAGCGTTCGCCGCGTGAAATGGAACTCAAGGGCGGATCTGTTCTAGAATGTGCTTTTTATCTCGCCTGGGCTGACAACGTTCTGCACGTTACTGCGAGATAAGGGCGTTCTTTTCGTCCAAGAAGGCTAAGCATTCCTCTTCTGTCCCAAGTTATTTTCCGACGCGGATATTTTTGTTTGTCGATAATCCTGCTCGTTGATTTGTCTCTACTCGCGTTGGCCTTCGAATGCGCTTACCGCTGGTGGCTTGGAATGTGAGTTGCGACAAGGCAAGGCTCTTTTCAAAAAGTGCTTATCTGTCGCTAGGCGTGATGCAACAGTTTTATCATCCTATTGCTTATTGTTTGCGATATAGGCTGACACGTACGGCCTGCGGCCTTGTGCAGCAAGTGTCCCACGGAGATATATTTGTTTGCAAACACGCTCTAATGGTAGTATAGATTCTATCGTCGCTTGCGTGGCAAGCGCTCCGGGGTGAGGACAGGCAAAGGCTACTTTCGAAAAGTGCTCCTTACTTTCTCTTCAGGCGCTCCGGCTCTTTTGACTGCTACTGTCTTGTGGAACGGCAGCACTCTCCCCGTGGTCTGGAACACGCCTTGCAACCGCTTTATTGCACATGGAATTTTTGTTATGCAAAGGCTCTATTTGGGGTCTGTTCTCGACTTGTTGCCTGCGGTCAAAGTGCGATGGGGACCGAGGCAAGGACTTCTTTCTATTTGTTCCTTATATATTCTCGGATGCGAGCACCGCTTTCTGTCATCGTCTCTTGATATGCGAACGCATGGCACGCAGAGACTCGTTGCCTGAAACTCTCTTTGCTACAAGTTCAGTTCTCGCTGTAGTGTTCTTGTATGCAAACCTCTAATACTTTGCTCAATTTGTTGATCTTTGATCGATGCTATGACATTTTGGTGGACGAGGGGCAAAGTGTCTTATCAAAAGGTGGTGCATGTGATCTCGCTGCTGAGCTCATACTGCTGATCTTTCCTTGGCTCGCTAGAGTAGAGGATCAGTGTTACTGCGATAATTGGCGCGGACACTCCACGGTGGTCTCTTGCTGTGCACCGTTTCCCCCGAGTCTTTTCTTGTTGTGCAACCTCTAATTGTTCGTAGTGCTCGCTTGCTCGGTCGGCCTCTGGTCTGCCGTGATGAAGGTTGAAGCAGAAATGTGGCGAGAGGTCTCTAAAACAGATGCTATTAACTCTACTCCTGCGTGCTTCTCTTCATTCATGCCGTTAGAGTTAATGCGTTAAATACTGCTCAGTCACACTCAGTTAGCTTCAGTCACTAGCGCAGGACGCTGAGAGGGGTCGTCACCAGGGGTTTCCTCGTTTATTTTGGGATTTTTGTTCTTTGAAACACCTCTATTTGCATCTATCCTCGATTGCTGCAAGCGCTACGCGCGTGGGGAGAAGTGCAAAGGTCTTTCAAAGTGGGCTTATCTCGACTTGCGAGGGACTTGCGCTGCCCCTTCTTAGTGGCACGTCTTATTGACTGCCTGACGCAAGGCAGCACCGTTCGGCGGGGCAACCGTTTCGCTATCACTAGTTTTCACGTGTGGCAGCTAGTTTGGTTGCTAAATTCTAATTTTGCTCCTTGAATACTGTCTGTGGCCTCGCACAGCGCTCTTCGTCGACGTGGGAGACAAGGTGGCAAAGGCTTTTTCCACAGTGCTTATGTCGTCGGCACGCG
>CM019214.1:99877278-99903648 GCA_009741485.1 Malurus cyaneus samueli
ACTGAAGCAGCACCCCCATTTCCTGAGGCTCACGTTAAAAAATGACACTTGGAAGATGTTGTCATACTTTTTTCATACTGTATGAAATCCTGGCCATCTCAGGTTTCATGAGAAAGTCCCTCTTGGTTTCTAGAGGATTGAAAATTTATTCAAATTAAGTCATTCTTTGATATGTTGAAACCTTTTCATTAATTGTATCATGCTTCTAAAAAAAACTGTATTAAGAACAAGGTTGTGACCACCTGGCTTCAAACTGAGTCCTCACCTTTTTCCACTTGAGTGTCCTATTTATTGTTACACCCTAAACCCTACCAGGCAAAGCACCAGATTTACAGGAGACTTGCCAAAATATCAGTGACTTCACTGAGTTTACCACATCAAGAATTCAGGCCTGAATTTTTAGGAAATATCAAAACACATCTTCAAAGAAATAGCGCTTAGACTAATACTAATTTATCATAATCATGAACAATGAGCAAAGCATTTATGGAAGCCTTGCAGATAGGATGAGGCACCAGAATTGTTCAAATATCAACTGTGTCAAACAGGCTTTGGTTAGGGTCATAACAGAGGTTAAGATAAATTCCTTACCTTTGACTCTATGTAGAGGCATCATTTCCTATTTCAACTGCTGCTTCCACATGGGAGAAATCCACTTAGCACTGAATCTAAGGCAAAGTTCCTTTTGTAGTTGCTGCTTAAACACAAATCAGCCACTCCAAGCAGACAAAATGACAGAGAGGATGATCTACAGAGCACAGGGCTGGTGCAGGGATCACCCCAAAAGTTGGTGGAGCTGTTCCTTCACCTGAAGTGGAAAGGCAGCTCTATCCCAGTCACCTGAGTGTGCTGCTCCTCCAGCTGAGTTATGTTTCACAATTATTCTGCCACCTGCACAAAGCCAGTCCCAGCACAAGGAACCTGGATACAGCCACAAATATATTAATTGTACTGGTAAACCTTTCTCACAGATCAATACTGTTTCCCTACACTACAATGCACCAGAAGCCAGTAAATCTCAGTTATTCATTAATTCTCTTATCAGAAGACCCCTGCATGGCTCCATGTTCATTACTGTTGCTTTATTTGATATCTCTGTGGATGTTGAATAGACTCTCATGACTATTCTGCTGCACTCCACTGAATTGTGTGGTTTTTCACCCAAGTTAAGAGACTGCAGTCTGACACTGTTCAATACACATTACCTGTGGGTAGCCTGAACACCTGGGAAAAACATTCCTTCCTTTATTTCACTTGAGGAACCTGAGAATTTTGGAACTGCACTGGGAGTGGGACATCTAGTAGGATATACAACAGGATGCTCAGAGATTGGACACTCACATTTGTTAACTTTATGGTTAAGTCCACACCATTCTTGATTTTATCCACCATCATGCAAAAAATATTCTATTCTGTGGGGAAAAAAAAAAAAAGGACAGCATTTTGCTGTCTCATCACAAAGATTGGCCCAAAGTTTTATCCATAAAGTAGGAGGGGATAAAATAAATTTATAATGAAAACATAAGAGAGAAAATAAGAACAAAAGTAGCTTAAAAATAATAAATTAAATATGAGAAAGAAAAGAAGAGCCACAGATTATCGGCATCTATAAAGACATATGGCTAAAATAATATTGAATTTTTAACAAAAGAGGGGTTTTTGTGATTTTAATAATTATTCATACAAGTTAATGAGCTGTCCAGTCTAATTGTAGTCCTGGCATTATTTGTGAGCAGGGTGATGGTTGGACTCCATGATCTTAGAGGTCTTTTCCAAACCTAATTATTGTGTGATAACATCACAGTCCCCCTTCCAGGGGGAAGTATTGAATTACAAGTTAGACAGGCATTAGAAAGGATTTCCCCAGTAAGAAGAGAAGTGTTGTCATCCAAGAATTTCCTGAGGAAAAAGAAATTATCATTTAAAATAGAAAGAATTAATAGAAAATGAGTTGGTTTTTTTTGTGCATTCTTTGACCATATTTAAGCAGATTGTTAAAAAAAAAAAAAAAAACAAAAACAAAAACAAAAAAAAAAAAAAAAAACAACAAAGGATTCTAAAAATGTTGTTTAGTTTAAATTCCTTTCATTTTATGGACTAAATGGAGGAGTCACTGCTGTTTCTATATATTACAGGTATTTTGACCAGCTAAAAGGACCCACCTGCCAGAATCTCCATTGCACACAAATGGCAGATATTCAGTGTTACCATAGAAATGAGACAGAAAAAAGACACACAATCATGTGTGCATCTCGAATGAAGGCACACTAACTATGCATGGGGAAACAGCATGCTGGGATCACTTCCTGAAATGATGATGGGATTGCCTGGAAAATTGCTGTTCATGCTCTCTGCAGTGCTTGCAGTGACTGACTCCGAGGTGGAGGGCAAACAGGAAACAAAAGAAAACCTTCACTAAGCCTCCCTGCAGAGGATGTACATGGGTAAGGTGGGAAAAAGCAAAAAGAAACAAATAACAAGAGTAGAAGGAGAAAAAAGAGACTAAAGAATGAGAAACTGAAGAAGTTGTGAGTGAAGTAGAAGCAAAAACTAAAGGGAGAGTGGAGGATGAGAAAGTCAGAAAATGGAGAGAAAACACACTCAAATGGGAAAGAGAAAAAATGAGAAGCAGCGCAGGAAAGTGAACAGAAAGAGGAAAAGCAGAGATGAGGGTAACAAAGAGGAAATGATAGCACATGAAATAGTGAGAAGGAAAACAGAAGAGGAAATGCAAAAATTTAAGAGCAATTGGAGCACCAGCTGACACTGAAGAAACTACATATGTCATAATGTGAAGGCATAAAACCCAGACAGGTTTTATTTTTAATAAATTAATAACAAAGCAATATTGTACCTCACAATAACTTTTTTTCCAAAGCCTACTAATATTAATAACGCAGTAAGGGGAGCTCACAAAATCGAACCTCACTTTTTATTTCTAGAAAATGATCATCCATTTTTTATGTAGTATTTGCCCATGTCTCTCAGTTTTATTGAGTTTGCTCACAGAAATTTCATCACTGAGAAAGAAAAAACCCACAAGCAAAATCTAAGCCTGAGATTGAAAGTCTAAACTCATGTTCAGATAGTTGGTACCTGGGCAGCTTTTCAGATATTTGAAGGACCTTAATAGGAATTGATAGTAGGAATGGCATTTTTAATACTTTTTAATTAAAAAAATAATAATTTAGAAAATCAATTCAATTTTTTTTCAAATTTATTAAATGTTCCAATAAAGCAAATGGGCTTTCTAGAGGTGTTTGTTTCCTTTTTTCCCAAGTTCAGGTCTGAACCTTAATGGCACTTAGTGAGGATAAAAGAACACTGACATTTTTTTCACACATAAAAATATATACTAGACTAACTTTTTTTTGTTATTGAAGTTCAATACCTTTATAAATTTTATCTTAAACAGTGGCATCTATTCTTACACTTTGGATAATGATGTAACAATGATAATTATTTTATCTTTTCTATTAGAAATTTCCTATAGTTTTTTTGGGGAAAAAAGGTTAGTTATTTGACTTTTTATCTTGACAAGACTTGGCTCTTTTGAGAGACTAGACATTTTATCAGTCCTTTTCAGAACTCTTGTACCTTTCACAGGTGTTTCATTATCAAATAGAATGTCATACGAAGATTTCATTAAAGAATGAAAACAACCTGAAATTGTAGATAGCTAAAATTTACAAACACAGCAGCAAAGCCAGAATCAATAATCAATTTACCTGATTTTACTCAATCCATTTACTTAGAAAACTAAAAATGTATGAGATTAAATAGCCATAGTTGCCTGAAAATAAGGTCCATTCTCTTCTGTTATTTCTGCAAAAAGAGATTTCTCTTTCCAGCAATGATTTATTTTTGTTTTGACACAACACAGTGTGAAAATTAAGTCTGGGATACCCAACAATGAAAAATTCAGGATTAAAGCATAGGTACCTGAAGGCCTGACAAATGATAAATTAGGAAGGGAACCAATCTGTTAACCTCTGAAGGCGCTGGCGGTGCTGTCAAAGTTCCATTGAGGCACCAAATCCTTCCCAGGTTCTCCAGGTGCCATTTTGATGGATGGGAATCAAGAGATTTGCTCCTGGGCACCGCCCTGGGCTGCAGCACCCACTGCACAGCTGGCAGGTGTTTGTTAACTTCAGCATTCAAACAGCAAAAACCGCATCAACACAGCCCAGGAATGCAGAGCAAACAGAGGCATAAAGCTGCGCAAGAAAAACAACACCTGGGGAAGTCTGAAAGTCTGGAGAATTAAGATTGCTGTAGGGGGAAATTAATTTTGCTGTTCTGCTTCCACTGCACGTATAAGACTTCCAAAAACAGAGTTACAGCAACGACTTTTGGCAATTTTTGCACAGTTTTCACTAAACTGGATTTGTTTGCAGTCGAGATTTAACATTCAAAAGCACAAATTTAATATTGTTCCATTTTTATCTTGTTCGAGTTTCATTAAGGAAAAAATCATAATAAAAATATTTTAAAATATTATGTCTTAGTGACAAGTAATTTTCCATGGGTATGGAAATAAATTGCTGGAAGAAAAATCAGTCTAAAAATACATAAATCTTTTTGTAATGTTAATTATCTTACTAGTACCATAACCTCTGAAAAATTCCCAAAGAGAATATAGTGATAATGAAGGTCTGACCTTCTGCTGGTTTAAGTAAATATGCAATAACAGTATTCCTTTTCTCCTATACCTATCACTTTAATGTTTATAATTGAAAATACATTTGCCCATTTAAAGTGTGTGGTTACATTATTAAAGGTTCAATGAAAAGCCTTATAGAAAGGCGGTTCATCAATAATATAGTTGTCATTCCAATTCCCTGTGAAAAAAATTCTTTGCGAAGCATAATTTAATTTGTAGCCTGTAATCACCAGCATCCCAATGAAATCACAAATATTCTGGGCAGAATTAACTAATTTGGAAGACAGCACTTGTGTTAGTAACCTTATTGTTCAATTAATTTTTCTGCAAAAAGAAATTATGTCAGTATCTGAAAAGCCCTAAGTGATCTGAATTTGTACTAACATGGTATAAGAATAGGATTTATTTGAAGTTTACATTTGAGCAACAGGTTGTATTGAAGGACAATTCTACTTAAAATAGCCTTTAAACTTTTAAACACACACTAAATATATGTTTTCTATGATATATGTATGTCTACACACTTAAACATAAACATACATTTCAGCTTTTGGAGAAACAAACACAGACACTTTTGCTGAAAGATGAAACACTGATTTCCAAAGTATTTAGCTGAAATAGTCTGATGCAAGTCCAGGCTCAAGAAAAGGGGAAACAAGATGGAAGAGACCTCCTCCTTTAAGCAAGTGCAGCAAACATTTTCATCTGCAGTCCTGTGGCAGAGCTAATATTGCAACCAGTTAAATTCCCAGCACCTGTATTTCCCTTTCTCATTGCTCTGAGAATTTGAAAACTGATTTTGATTTTCCTCATCAATTCATATAAGCTCTCCTTGGCTTTTGACAAGTGTTATCTGTTAGCTGAGAGGATTTTCCCCCTGCTCCATGCTTGTCTTCCTCACATTTAAACATTGCTTTTATTTTGCCAGGCCCTTTCTTTGTCCCTATAAGCAAGGCTCCCACTTCCTCAATCCCTCTGTTACACTTAATCTTCCTGAACATCCAGAAACAAGAATTGCAAGAGATATCTCTTCTGTCTCCTGCATAAAAGAGCAAAAAGACTCTTTTTGTGCTGGAAACAGTCCACTCAGTACAACTTCCATGACATCAATATTGTCAGAGGAAACAACCTCCCCCCAGTGCAGGGGAAGCAATCCAGACTGGGATTTCTCATAAAGGTCTCTAAATGCTCAGCAAAACACTACTGGTGACCTCAGAAAGTTTTGGGGACAAACCCCTGATTCCTGTCATGTTTTCTTCCTCTGCTTTTTTTTTGTCCTCTGAAACTGTAGAGAGAAGCATTCATCTCATTTTTTTTTTAAGTACAGGGGTATTTTTTTCTACCACTCAGTACTCTGCTGAAGTTTCTCTGGACTTGAAAAATGTCTGCATGCTCCTTCTATGCCTTCTTCATGCCATATATTTCAAATCACACTAATCCCTATGATTACACATGATTTTCTGTGTATTGTGCTCCCAAAAGATTAAAATTAAAATTAATTCTCCAAAAGTTTATCTTGTTTTCTTGTTTCTTATCTATTTCTATACTGTGATGCCCTCCTACTGTGATACAAAACCAACTAATTGGATAGGATATTAACATGTATTTTATTTCCCCCTAGTCTGGAGTAAATTTTTGCAACATCTCTTCATCTTGAAATCTTTCTGTTTTAATATGAGAAAAGTTGGTGTTACCTGCAAGAGCTCTGTTCTTAAAAAAAATTACATTGAAGAACTGTTGTTTCTTCAAATGTCTCCACTGGGTGCAGACACTTAAGAATTCTGAACTGAACACATTGCACCATGAAATTATATGAAATAACATAAAATTTTATGTGGTAAAGAATCTACATTTTCCTCAATTTATATACATCCATGTATAGTTTGTAAATAATGTATAAATAATATAAATATAAATAATACAATATATAAATGAATATTTGAACCTTCAAATTTCATTCAGAAGCTTTCAGATTTGTTAATTAAAAGTAAAATCTAAAGCTTACAGAGCTCTTCAGAATCCACTATTATCATTGAGCAGGAAATATTTATTGGGAGAAACCATATTTTCTCCCAAGAAATCAGCATGCAACACTTAGAATTGAGCTTCTGCAAGACAAGTAGATGTTTCATGGAGTGGTGGTGGGAGAGGGGGGAAATCTCATTAATCAGAGCAAAGCAGGTGTTTTATAGCCATGGATTCCAAAAAATCCTTCCTCCTAGTTGTGCTGTGCACTGGCTGGAAATTGAGTTGGAGTTCATTGATCTCTTTCTGGCACTGAATGGAAGGGGAAAAGGGGACAGGGAATGCCCCATTCCTCCAGCCTCAGTCGTCTCCTGCTTGCTGGAACAACTTTGAAATGAGAAAAAGGGCAGGGGGATTCTGGAATAGACAAAACTTTCCACTTCTGAGCAAATATTCTAAACATGACACGAGAGACTTTACATTTATAAAATGTGTGTATGCATAAACACAACCTCCACATTTTCTCATTTTATGGTCTCATTTTAAAGGGAAATGTGGTGCATGGTTATTGCTGTGGATATCACATAGAGAGGGATCAGTTTGGGGATCAGTTTTGGCTTAGGTGCCCATGAGAGAAGGTAAATTACATCATTTTAAAAATATATATTTATTTTAATTTCTCAGCTTACAGGGAGAGGGCTAGGCCCTATGTGTTGATCATGAATAGTGACTCTGGCCATGGATTTACCCTCCCCAGGATCCTCTTTCCAGCTGTGAGCAGCAGATTTTACTGAAGGTGCCGCTGACTGGGGTGCACAAGGCTTGCAGACAAACCAAACCATCCTGAATCTGCCTGAACTAGACTTCTTAGCTGCTTAATTCACAATGTCAGGAACATTTAAGGTCAGGTACCCAGTACAGAGATACTGCAGCACTCAGCCAGCAGATGTCTGAAGCGCTGGGGTGGAGGTGCTGGGGGATATTTTACCTTTAGCAAGTTTTCACGCATAAAAATGATCTATGCTTCATGAAACGGTGCCTTTCTCATGAAAGAAAAAAAGCTGCAGGGCAGAAAATGTTCTGCTTCTTTGAGAGCTTGCACGGAGTGATTTTCTGCAGGTGAAAGTTTTTGGCTGAGTTGTGGCCACTGCATGAGCAGAAGAAATGTTTCCCTACCCAAAGTTCAAGCCTTTTACTGTATGAATCAATCTCTCTTTTGTCTTCTTTGTACCTTACTGCAAATATATATTTAAACATGCTTTATCCCTATCTCTAATATTCCCCAGCATTCTCATCTTTAGAGAACTTCTTTAGATGGTAGAAAAAAAAAAAAAAAAAAAAGTGCCATACTCATCCTATCACACTTTAGAGAAGACTTAAATTTCATTTGTAATTTACCCTGAGAGAGGGATGGATAACAGCAGTGGTATAAAAATTTTGGTTGCCTATTTTTCCTAATTATTAGTCACCACAAAAAATTGCTTATATGCTGAATGTTATCTGGATTTTTCCTCCTTTATTCCCATTCCAGTGTAAGCATAAGCATAACTATTCTGATACGTAAAACATATGTGTTATTTATCTGTGCCTCTCCTACTGTTTATTTTCAAGCTTTTACATATTTACAGTAAAATAGTAAAATTCAATATCCTAAAACCTGCTTTGAGAAACCATTCTCACAGCAGCCTGAATAAATGATCTAAATTAAATGCAGCATTTCATAATTCAGTAAGAGATGAAAAACAATAAAACTGATAAGAAAGTCAGGCATCCTAGGAACATTTTGCTCCATTACAGTTCATCATGGTGGAATTTTGCACACTGATGTTACTCAGTTTTAAAGGAGTGAGATTTTCATCCAGGCAGTAAGGTTCAGTCAACTTACGCCAGCAGATTTTTCTACCTTCTTATGCAGGGACAAAAGTTTGAATTTGAGCTGTGACTCAAGTACGTCAAGCATAACACACTGCAGATTGAGTCTGCTGCAGGGAATTAGGAGATCTAAATTGTGATAAAATGGGATCAATTTCACTGGTTATAAAAAGAAAAGCTACTTTCTGAGTAGAGAAAAATGAAAATGAGAAATGACAAAAAAAATGAGAAGAAAAAGAGAAAGAAGAAATCATACTTAGAATTACCTCCTTTCTGAAACCTTCATTGGAATCTTGGAAAAAGGCAAGCAGCTCTATCCAAAGGATAGACCATGACGGTTTTGAATTTCACAGGTGTTTTTCCTTCATGTTCTACAACACTACATATGGAAATCAAGCAGAAAAAAAAGAAAAATCATTCAATAAAATTGCTGTAGATATCCTAGGAAAACTGTTTAGAAAGCCATGGTGAATTGCTCCGAAATGTTAACATCACTTCTTTCTTCAGGATAAGAACAATTGCATCTTGGAGGGCATTTTAAAAAGACAACATTTAATAACACTGGGTTTGAAAGGGAGTGGAAACTTGATGTTCCCTACATTTCCCTGAAGGTGACCCCTTCACCAAGACTGATTCTCAGCCTCTATAAACCACAATCAATTTGCTTAAAATAACTTTCAAGTAATAACATAAGGAGCTCTGAATATGGGAGTGAATAAGAAGTGAATGCAATTGAGACATTTGATTAATTTTAGAACATTATTCTGCAAACCAAGAAAGTCATAAAAAAACTGGATGCATTGTTTTCTTTTGTTATTAGGTTTTGCCTCAAGTTTTATCTCAGGCCAAACACTCCTTTAAATATGTATTTACTCAATTACAGATGTAGCTCTGGACAATATTATAAAAAACATTTATTGGGCAAATATGTGTGTTTTGGAGATGGAAATAGAAAGCTAAACAAACTTGTTCTGTGTTTACATTGCTGCAGCTGATGATGAATACACATATTGAGCATGCAGAAAAGATTAGGGGGAAAGGGGAATTTTTTTTACATATAATACATAAACAAACTTGTAAACCCAGAAAAAAAGTATTATAGCTAAATATGCAAATAAAGAGAATTTTCTGATTGCAAGACTTGGAGCTATTCTTGCATGTCTCTAATTTCATCACTTTAATAAAGTTATTATTATTATTTAATAAAGTTGCCTCAAAAACTATTAATTGTTTGAGGACAAACACAGATGAATGTTCTTGGTGAAAATAGACTTTTAGGTCCTTTTACATACATCTGCATGCACAGAGATTATACAGAAATTTGTATATAAATAGAGACATATTTCTACGTCGTTTCTATTTCAACAGCCTGTTAAAGGCAGGTCTGCTTTAAGTGCTATCTCTAGAATATTCTTATTTAATCTTGATTTTCCTGACTCTGCTGCTGAGGTGTGCAGCCTGACTTGCACTGTGGCCAGGAAAGCTCCAGCCACACTGCACTGGGAGGTTGGTCCAAACCTCACTTTTCTAAAGGACTGCTCTAACCCATAAAAATGTGTTCCTGATATTTTTCCTGTATCATTCCTTGCAAAACTATGGCATGTATCAGAGCAAGGTGGTAGAGATCAGCACTGAAATGTCTGATAATTCTAAAAACCTGTTCATAAATAAGCTAGCAATGATAAATGAAATAAATAAAAATCAAACAGAATAAACCAAAATAACAATACTAGTAATGGTAGTCATAATCACTTTGAAAAACCTCATCTGGAATAGATTTCTTTAAAGTATGTTTTGGAGTTAGAAGGCAAAATCTATGGATCATATAATAGAACAGCATAATCTAAGATATTGTGAGGAAATTCTTGTTTACAGAAAAAATATCATGACTTTTTGCAATTGCCTAATGAAGAATGTTTAAAAAAAATGTTCCAAAACCATGAATTAATAAAGCATAAATGTTCAATAGATAAAAGAAGCAACCATTAATAGAATGCTGGCATGGGAACCCCAGGAAGCTTCAGTAGGTGTCTGAAGCAGTTGATGATTTTCAAAAGAACAAAGAGAATGTGAGGGGCTGTTAATAAGACTTTCAAGAGAGCTGGACTTGAGCCACACAGCCCTTGGTCTGCAAATACCATGTTTAAAAATCAATCCTTTGCTTCACAGGAAGCCAATGTACTTTTGTCAAAATTAGAGCAACATGAACATCTGTCCTGGAGCCAGTTAACCCTCTCACTGCTTCCACTCATCTGGCTTTCCCTTTCCTGCCACGAGCAAAGAAAAAGCATAAACATCCCCAGAAACCCAAAGGTTAATATATTTTCAGCAGTATGACTGTATCAGCACACTTTAGGATTAGCGGGAAAATTCAGGCAGTCATTAGTGCACAATAGGATTCGAGGATACAGGATCCCAAAGCAGAAGCTGAAAACCAAACAAAGTTACAAACATTGAAAACTGTTGAGGGGAAAAATAATAAATAAGACAAGGGCAACACTGGATGTCATTTCACATCTTCAAGGTGAAATGAAGGTGAATTATTTCAAAATAATTCAAACATGCTTTTAGGAAGCTCTAACTAAAAGATGCTGATGATAACATTTGACTTGCAATCTCTGCCTTCATTTCGATTTTTTTTTTCTTCCCAGACGCAGGTTTTGAAGAGAAAAAAAAAATTAATTATTTTCTCTAGTCACGAATTAAATAGTGGTGGAAAAAAAAAACAAAAAAAAACAAAAAAAAACAACCAACCAAAAAAAAAACAACAAATATACCAGGAAGATTCTTTTGCTTTCAATATATTTCTACAGAGAGCCATCATTATCCAAAGGGTTAAACACTCAGTGCCACAGCCATGGGTGACTCCTCTCTTTCTGAAGGGATTCATGTTGGATGCAGGTGATTTGATCAAGCCCAGCTCTTCCTTCTGATTTTTTTCCCTGGAGACCACCTGCCCAGACACTTTCATCTGACTGTAATTCCCTCCAACAGCACTGCTATTTACTTCCCTGGGGCAGGATTTTGCCTTAGCTATTCACAGAACCATTTTGATGCCATGTAAAAAATCTCATTACAGCATCACTTAAGAGAGAGACACGAGTGAAATATTCCTACAGCAAAGCTGTCACGCTTGGGACTGGAACAGACTGGAAAACTGCTCCCTGCCTGAACCTCACCCTGTTAACAGGTCTCAAAGTCCTGCAGCAAGCTGCAGATTAAATACCTCAGCCTCAGTGGAGCAGGGCCATCATGAATTGTGTAATGCTGGGCACCCAGGCGGAAGAGATGAGTTGTTTCATCTCAAAAACTCATCAAATTCTCATACAGTGCTGCCTGGCACAGAATAAACCTTGCAACAGGAACTGCCAAATCTACCAAAGGCAAGCTTGGTTACCAGTGCCCAAGCCTTTGCAAACCACAGACCCTCACACCTGGAATTTCACCTTTTATGCAGTGTTATGTGGCAGGTTTCACCCTGGGTTAAAGAAAGGATTGAAAGCTCTTAGGAGAAAACAAACACCGTGCAAGAATAAAATCATTGTATGAGAAAAACAACAAAGCAAAACAAACAGAAGCATAAAATAAACAAAACAAAACAACAAACAAAAAAACCCCACCAAAACAAAATAGAAATTAAAAAGCCCTAAGAAATAAGAATTATAGCTACTGGCTCACTCAGCTGCCCCTTGAAGCTGGAAATAGCCAGATAAAAGAAATTCATGGACCTGCAAGCTCAAGATTAATCTAATGATCATTTTCAATTTCATTTCCTGTTTGCTGCTGTTAAGTAGCTGGGTTCTTGTTCCTTTTCAAGAACATGAAGAGAATAATAAAACTGAGAGTGGGCTTTGGTAGCTTGCAGGACACTTTTTTCTTACTGGAGGGTCAGAATTGCAATTAGAGCACTGAAAACCATCAAACCCCATTTCCTCCCATACACACCTGGTAAATGAACCTTTACAGGACACTGATCACAGGTCTTTCCCACATGGAAAACAGCTTCTGCTTTCTTTCCTATGCACCAATTCCTTCTGAGTAACAAAGAACGCCAAAGAAACGAGGAAGGTGAAAATATAGATCCCCTGACTCCTTTAACATAACTGTGTTTCTTATGGTAAGACACAGTATTTTAATTTCTTCCCTGGGTGGTGGCTCATTAATCATCTTAGAGAGCTCTTCCTAAGCTAAAATTTGTCCTTATAACACACCTTGTGGGAGAGTCTCAGAACTCTAAATCTTGTTGCATTAGGGGTCAGTAATAAATGATATTAATTTTTCCTCTATACACGACTAAAGGGCACTTTAATAAGTAGAGGAGGCAATAAACAAGACAGAAAGGAATGTGATTATGACAACTTGTCATGGAATATTAAATAATGTAGCAGTGATATAATTAAGGATCAGAGATAGGGATACATCAAAATAACTTATGCTAATTATTTCATTTGAGAGTTAAGAAATATTGCATATATAGCTAAACCCATATTTGTGTCCTTATTTACATATTTATAGCATTTTAACTATAGTAGGACAATGGCTTTTTCCATTTTGCTCCTTACAGAGCCTCCCTGCAGTGCTAATCAAATCCTGACATCTGACTCCAACACTAAGAGTTTTAAGATAATTAAGCACTTTAACCTAATGAACTTGCATTTTAATCCACTGTATTTGTTTAGAGAAAGCCCAGGAGAGTAGTAATGAGATATGGAGTTTTACCCACATTTATAGTGAATGCACAGATCAAGCTCAGGTCAGGAGTGAGGCAGATCTGAAACTTCACCTCCAGTCACAGCACAGCAAAGTGATGGCAGAGCACATCACACCAGATTAGATTTGTCTTGCTCTAATAAAATGTATTAGTTGTTTTAATGGTGCTTGCATATTGTGCCCCAAATTAAAAACTCCACTGTGATTGACCTTAACTGATGGCTGCAGCAGGCCAAGCACTGAATGGAAGAGGAATTTTCTGGCTGTGGCTGTGCCAGGAAAAGGGTAAGGCATTTCCAGTGGAAAGGGGAAAGGGAAGCTGGCAGCTGCCATGACTGTGGCCATGGTTCCCAAACTGTTTAATAGCACTGCATTCCTGCACACACAATCTGCCAAGAGCCAGAGGCTCTTCTGGAATGCCCAAATTCATGGCAGGGGCATTATCAGTAAGGAGCTCCACAGGGAAATGCATCATCTGCCCATTCACAGCAAACCCACCCAGGAGAGGAGGTACAATCTGTCTATATTCCTCAGCTTCATACAGATTCACCTCTCCAAAAGGCAAAACAGGTACAGCAAAGAGATGCCTTGCCATCCATGACTTTTTATTTTCTCATTTTCTTCATCCCACAAAAAAAATATTAAGAATTTATATATTCTTCTTTACCCCTGAAGCAAGCCAAGACTGTTGAACAGGAAGGCAAGGAACTATCTTTCCAAACAATTGCAGCTCTGCAGATGATTCAGAGAGAGGAGGTAAAACTTAAACTTAAACTTCATAGATACATCTCCTAGGCGAGAGGATTTGTTTATTCCTGCAGGGACACTCTGGAGATTTCCTGTTTGGAGAGGTTTTTTTAATTTTTTTTTTAAACAATAATCATGCCTCCATAGCCCCTTAGCACAGAGCAGAGGTTGATCCCATTGCAGCTGCAGGGTGGGATGATTCAGAGAGACAGACTGGGACATCTCTACTGCTGAACACCCAGCCTGACAGCTGGAACCTTTCCCTGGCTGGTTGGAATTATTCTACTCCTTCCTGTCTTCCTTCCTTCAGCTTTATGGCTGCAGATGTGGCCCTGATAATGTGGAAACAGAGACATCAAGTTACAATGCACAACACAACTTTTAAAACATTTCAAAATAATTTAATTTTTCCTCTCTTCTTAAGCATCACAGCAGATCTTGTTACCCCCCCTGGTTTTCTGGTTTCTTTTTTAATGGTTACACTTTCAAAATTTTCACCACACCCAAAAAGAGTGAAAGATTTTGGAACTACTGAATTTGCCAGCTTAAGCCATCTGGCAATTTCCTGATTTTCTTTGATAGATTAAAAAAGTAAAAAAAAAAGAAATAAAAACCAAAAAAGAACAACCCCCCCCCCCCCCCCCCCCAAAACTAAGAAATGTTGTAGAGCCTGTAAAGAAGAAAATAATTTAAATGTGAATTCATAACACGGAATGTCATGTTTTCCCTCAAACAGCCAATGCATGGTCAAAGGTGGGATGCAGTGGGAAATAGAAGAGACCTTACCCCCACACCAGGCGCAAAACAGCAATAAAAACCCAAAATCATTGGGATGGGGATTTGCTTGCCTTCAAATCCAATGGGCTGCTGATACAATCTGATTTTCATTTCCCACATTACATTTTCCTGTGAGAATCTCATAGAAAAAGTTTATCACACTATAAATGGTTTCAGCGAAATAAAACTCAAAAGAATCTATTTTATTCTGTTTGATAGATCATAGCAAAATCGATAATGAAAACTTAAGGCAGTTCATTGCACTAGTATGAAGTTTCTTTAAAGTTCTGAGACTCATAATATCTTTTGCTCTTCATTTTTCAATGTTCTTTATTTTTCTCAAAGATTAATATACATTACTTCCCTTCCATATAGTTGTGCTCAATACTTTGTATGAGAACAGTTTGATTTGTTTCTGTGTTTATCTCCCACAGCTAAGCCTGGGCACAAGTCTGCTGTTAAACACTCCCTGTTTAGGTTTTGAAAATAATGAGCAGAACAATCCACAAAATTATTCAAAAATTAACCAAAACATAGTCAAATCAGAAAATTAATTACTTGTACATACAACTTAACAAGCCACTATTAACTGATATTTTTTGTATTGCAAATGTGATCACTGAGTTTTTGGTAGAATCATATCCTACTGAAATCACTCCATAGAGTCAAAGGCTTCTGATAAGAGCACTTATGTGGATTATCCATTTATACTCCAGCTCAAACAGGTTATCTGGTAGAAATATAATCAAAGCCCTCCAGCCTGAGTTTCTTGCAGATTTAGCTAAGCTGATTATTTCCCTCCACTTTTAAGTCTCATTTTTTCCATGTAATCCTGGCATTCTGGTCTCTCCCTGGGTTGCCACCCACTGTCACCTTTGTCACTATTTTGCAAGGCTACCCCAAGTCTGCAATCTGATGTGCAGGTGAAAAAACTGATGCCAAGAATCACACACCAACACCTGTAAATCATCCATTCATTTCAGAAATTAATGACATTGCAACTGCTCTATCATATAATCATCTTGTTTGTAATAAAAAAAACCAGGAAAAATATGTTGCTTCTTCCTGATTTTTTTAATAGAAACACAGGATGATTTCAAACTAAACATGAAAAAGTGTACCCAATTTAACTTATGATAACAAATATATATTGTAGATGAAGTGGTTGTGCTGCCAGCATCTGGTATTTATGTATATACATGTGTGTACATCCATACGTTTGTTATTTAGGAGCTTTAAAATTGCAAAAATTTGAAATACATTTTCTTCTGTCATCTCTAGTCAAAATGAACAGATAAACATTGTTCTTCATAACACTTTTTAACCCTTCTTTTGCAACAGACCATTCTACTAATGAAACCACGCTACTGTATATTGAATTTTACATTAAACATTGAATTAAGACAAGCCAATGGTATACATTATCGGAATAATTTATGACAGGCTGTAGAGAAGGTAACATTTAAAATGCAGATGAAAATATTTAATGAACTTCTTCCAGATTAATGATGTGGCAAACAGTTGTTTGTTTCTGTTTGATGGTGATCCCATGAAGCCATTAGAGGTCCAGCTCCACCTATTAGTCACAATTCAGTGGCAACAGAGCTCCAGAAAAGCCAAATGAAACACATCCTTGTGACATTCTGCACTAAAAAACTGATGAAATATTAATCACTCTGGCTCCACATGCAAAATGCAACAAAAAAGTCAGAGTAAGAAAAAATAGCACAGCAGGGGTGCTGTATATTAACATCAACAAGGCACTCTGAAAGGCTGAGGCAAAATGCAGCAGCCCCAGCCCCACATGTTTGTAATTTTAAAACTCCTGTCATAGTTAAGTAATAGCATGGTCACAGCAGGATACACCAAAATTAAAGGTAAAAGCTCTCCTAAGGGGTGAAGAGAAGACATAACAGTGCCAAAACAATCCCTGGAAAAGGCATTTAACTTCATTTTTTTTTTTGAGAGAGAGAGAGCACAAAGCAGAAGAGTGAGATTCATTGCAAAGATTCATTTGGCACAATTATCTTTTCCTTTGTGACTTCTGAAAGCCTTTGACTGTCATCTGCTGTTGCAGGAATTTTCTGTGGTCTAGACATTTGGTCACTCATGCAAGTGTCGACTCGCACCAGAGCAGATCTGAGAGTGTCCCTCGTCTCCACAACTCAGGTCCCTTTTGAATGAAATACTCCAGGAATGTGCAATTACTCACTTAAAAACCAAAACCAAACAAAACAAAAGCAAAAAAACCCCACCAAAATTAAAACAAACAAACCCCCAACAAAATTTAAAAAAACCCCAAAACATCAAAACAACAAAAATTTAAATAAAACATCCAAACATCAGCAACAACAAAAAACAAGTACACATTGTTTAGGAAAATGTTTGTGCACCAGAGAAATTTTGCTAGTCTTCAAGATTCCTAATGCTTCGAAAACTTTCTCTTGTACCTACCAAAAATAAGAGATAAAATAATAATCTGCACCTTGGATCTCTTCCCCAACGTGCTTCTATTACAAAATATTTCAAGACCACTTTGGCACCAATCCCACTTTGATTTCACTGATTATGTAATGTAGCAATTAAACTATCTTGGATTTTCTGGAACCTTGACCATGAGTGGAAAAACACTCATTTTTTTCCAAATACCAGCCTTGCTGACTCATCAGTAGTAAGGATGGAGTAAATATTGCCACATTGAGGCTGTATCTTACTCCTTGTAACCACCACAATTTAGTTCACAGGCCTGTTTGTCATATTGGCTGAGTCATGTATTTGAATTAAATCTTTGTTACTGTTCTCAAATTGAACTTATATCAGAGTATAACTTAGGTACTTAGGAGATTCCAGTCATTCAACATCCTCATTCAACAAGTGGATTTCCAGTGGGCAATATTGTCCCTTATCTGTGAATCTGCTCTCTTAACAAAAACCTATGGCAGAACTTTTCTCTGTGTGATAATCAGCTGGTGAATTAAATGAACCAGTGTGTTTTTTTCCAGCTGCAAAATTATAAATTAGAATATTTGTACATTCCTCCCTTGTTTAAATACTGGTCCCAGTTTTACAAAACATGATTACATGAGAATTTCAAAACCACATATTGTTATACTGTGGTCTTCTGTTCTCATCTTTGCATCTTTCCATAAAGAAGTAACAAGTAGAAAGAATCTCAGTCCAAAATTATTTTGGTGCTCATTGCTTCTTGGAAGGTCTTACTGTGAAATTCCAGCTAAGTTATCAAGCTAGAAACAGCAACACACAGACACCTTTTCACACAAAACATGGATTGTTAATTGAACTTGTGGATTCTAAAAATTGTTACCAGGCTGCAGATCAAACCTACTCATTGCAAATAATATTTAAAATATTTACAGGTTGTAAATATCCCTCATTCATGTGAGGGAGGAAAAAATCAAACACAGGCAGCAGCTTGGTTAAATTCTGCATTGGTTTAATCCAGAAGGAGAGAAAAAGAAGTAGAAAGAAAGACGAGTTAAATCATAGAAAATCATTGATTTCTTTTCCCATTGTGTGGCTTCATATTGGCTGATAGGGTGCAATACAGGAAGAAGGGAGAAAAGGGGAGCTACAGCTGGACAAGCAATATTGGAGGAGCATCTTGGAGTCTCCGGGTAAATTGCACACAACAGTGAAATTCCTCTTTTCCTCTGGTGCCAGGCTCAATCTGTTTTGTAACAGCTGATTATGAAGCCTTGCTGCATCTCTACCAGATTAATTTCTGTGCCAAATGCATGAATGAAATGGGAGCTTTCAAAGGAGGGGAAGGATATCAGTTAGGGACCAGCAAAAAATCATTACAATTCCCTTTTTCTCTAAATTGAAACCTCTCCACACCAAAGGCCCCTGCCATCTGACCTCCACCCTGTCAATACCAAAAGGGAGATTTTAAAGGCTTCTAGTAGCCCAGGAGTTGCAATGTTTTGCACTTCTTAATGAAAAAAGCCAGATTTTTATTTTATTTCCTGGCAGCACAGGGCAACAGGACTCAGGTGGGATTGTTCAGATGTGCCTGAGGGTGGTGGCAGCCACTCCACTGCCCAGCTGCAGTGGCATTTCCTGGCAGGACACTGAGCACTTGCTGAAAACCCTTTGCTCTGCTGAACTTTTGGGGCCAGTAGGGGAGTTCTGGGGTGTCACAGCAGCAGAAAAAAAGAGTGGGGTTTAGAAAGTTTTTGCACAAAAAAATTAAACTTTGTTATCAAACATTTTTTTCTGCATCAATTAGAAAATTTGGCTGCAGGCTTTGCTGCCATTGCCACTGGACTGAAAGTAACTGTTTATATTTTTTTTTATCAATTGATTACAATTTTAATTACACGTGAAATTAATTCTTATCTCTGCATATAAAGTGTGCTCTCTTTTGCCACAGCAAGGTTCTCAGTTTAACATTATTTCCCACCTTTCAGCTTTATGTGGTAGGACTACTTACCATCCTTTATTCCAGCACTGCTCTGCAATTCCTGTTCCTTTTGCAAATCTCAGTTCTCTTTCCTGCTTAGAAAACTGGGAAAGCAATTCTCAATCAGGTCATACAAGACAATCATACTGGTAGTGCTTGTGAAAATAGTGTTTGGAGGTAACTATTAAAAATAATTCTAAAAAGAATAACTACATGCTTTTATAGTGATATCACCTTTTTCTAGTTCTTCGGTTTTGTTTTTCCCTTCTTAAAAGGAAAAGGTGGGCCCATTCTGCAAATTCCATGTCATAAGGAAAAGCATAAAGATTTAAAAGAAATTTACTGAGAAATTCACTGCAATTACACCTATTTTATACATAAAAGAAAAGATACCAATACAAGTCTAGATGGTGAGTAGGATTTTTTGGTGCTTTATTCCTACAGATTATGCAAAACTCTCTACAGTGAGCCCGAGTCATCTGAAATGCAGTGGTTTCAACAAAATTAAAGATTGGCTGTTTTTTCTTGGCAAAGATTCTAGATTTTTTTTTTTTTACCCAAATGTGTTACATTGCATCAGTAATTTACAAAGTAAAGAAAATTAAAAAAAATCCATGTTTTAATAATTTTACCCATGCCCTTCTATTTTTTTCTTAAAGTGCACTAAATTAATCCACTGTGCTTCTCATGTTAAAATCACATATGTACCTGAGAACATCTGCAAAGAAATTATCCTTTTTATAAAGAATTCTACGAAAGAAAATTGTACATAAATTCTTACAGGTGCTTCTTTATGCATTGATTTACACCTACATTTAAGTGCAAGTTTCTTGCAGTTTCTGTACGTGCAATACTGTATTTCTGCCATTTAGAATTGGACATTTCAGTAGATGAAGTACATTTTGTTGGGCAAACTGACCAAAGGTTATGAATCTAAGCAGTTGTTTACCAATTCTTCAACCATCATGTGTTCATGTGATTGGTTTCTAGGTACCCATCTTTTGATTAAGACAGAATAATGATCACAACACCTAAAAATCCCTCAATTTATGGGGTGTGGAGCCCTGTCCATGAAGAATATGGGAATTTTCACAGTTCAGATTGATCAACGGCAATGGTGTATTTAACCAGTAAGACAGATAAGGGATATATCACTATAAGATAACAAATGCCTCACAGGTACTGGGAATTTCTGAAGCCTGGAATAAACAAAAGAATACATCATCATTGCTACATGTCATAAATACACGTTTGTGTTAAGAAAAACAGTAATATAGAGCAGATATATATTTTTTTTTTTACATAAAGCAAATATTTAGTGTTTTTCATTAGAAGAGTTTTGAAAATGTAACAAGTGATATTTCTATTAGCATGACCAAAATGAGTAATCAAATTAAAACTATATAAAGCATTTTCTTCATTTTAATATATAAAAGCAATCAAATATTTGATTTTGCTTAATATCTATTTGCTAGCATTTAAATATTCCGCCTGGAGTAGGTCACTGGCCTTCAGAACAATCAAGACACCATTTTTTAGACAGGAAATGTCACAGTGGGGAATCATAAGGCATATTTTTGAAGCCAACGGGAGTTTGTTTTCATCTATGTTCTCCATAAATCAAGAATGCAATATTTTCTCAGTTTCAGTTGTCACCTACAACTGGACATTTCAGGAGATGAAGTGCATTTTATTATGTAAAAACTGAGCAAAGGGATATTCCATACCACGTGGCATCATGCTCAGCATATAAAGCTGAGAGGCTGAGCAATCACCTGCCCATGGGATCTGGGGAATTAATTCTTTGTTTTACTTTCCTTATGCACAGCCTTCACTTTCCCTATTACGGAGGAAGGGAGACAGAGAGGTAGGACGGGAGAAAAAGCTGGCCATAGAAGTCTGCTTTATTTGCAAGCCACTGACACTGGATGAATTTTCTGCTGAACAGGGGAAGCAAAAGCAGGCAGGAATATTCATCAGGAAGCAAAATCTCCAACCAACACTAAGGATGCAAGATCCAGAATTCTTCAAGAAATGTTACCTCAGCCTGTCCAGCTTCAGTAAATGAAAAATCCCATTCAGTTGTATCAAAATATCAAACTGAAAAAGGCAAAATTCTGTTATCAATTTTTAATGTTTGGAAATGCATTTATTTACACATCTAGAAGTTTCCTATTCTAAATTCACACTTAAAATTGAGATCTAAAGGATTCTCATCCGTCACACCAAACATAAGCTTCTGAAGAGCCTGCAAGCTGGGAATAAGTGCTTTGAAAGTCAGTGTGTTGCATCCAGGTTTCTAAGGACTGTGTGATACAAGACTTCAGCTCCTCGGTAGATATAAAGCTTCAAAGAGTAAGATTAGATTTATGCCCAGCACCTTGGGACTTCCACTTTAGGTAAAAATCAATTGTTCTCAAACAGATATCCCTATGTACTGCATAATTTAAACAAATACATAAATAAACACGTTTAATTTTTGGTAATGAAAAGCACCCTAAAATTAATGGTTCTTTTTTTTTTTTTACTGAGATATGGGAATGAACTGAGAATTATATGCTTTAGAGAATGGAATTATGTCAAAAGTGTGGAAGTAATAAAGGTATTAGTAGCTACTAATACCAAATCACAAGGCAATGAATTGCTTCTGTACAATCAACATCAGCTTCTGCAAGGCCAGATCCCTCCCTTGGTTCAATTTTCTATCTTTTGTAATAAGATTGTGTTGGCTGGAACCATTAAATTCCATGTTGCAGAACTGACTATAAACTGTGGTAACACCTAAGAAAATATAGTTTTCTCTATCTAGAATACCTATTTGGCTTTAAAATTGGGGTAGGTTGCAAAATTGTCTACTATTCAAATCAGTTTATTGCCTTTTATAAAAATGCAAATGACTTTTGTAAAAATACATAGACTTCTGTCTTCTATAAATAGGAAAAACAAATTCATCATAACAATTTTTAATTAGCAATAATGAGTGAGATATATAAAAACAGGTTTTCCAAATTATGCATCACGGCTTTTAGAAAAAAAAAGGAGGTATTTTTTTTGTGTCAGCTCAGCCCCATGCAGATGCTCACTCACCTCCCCACAGAAGGACAGAGGAGAGAATTGGGTGTGTGAAAGTGAGAAAAATTCCAAAACACAGCCCTATTCCAGCTATTCCCTATATCCCTCTGAGGAAAGGAAATTCTATCCCAACCAAAACCAGCACAACTTTAAAAATTAAAAAAAAAAACCAACCATTCTGTAAAATAACCGGTACCTTCTTAATGGCAATGAAATTTATTTTCTCCTATAACAGCAACAGCAACAAGAAACAAATACAGAAAAACAGGCAAGGAAATTAAATCCAAAAGTTATGTTAAACATAATTAATGTCATGACATAAACTGACAAAAGCCAGGAAATTGAAACTAAGGCTGGCACTCTATCTATAATGCTCTCTGTTTTTCCATGACATGACTTAAAACCAGAGTTATATCCTTAACTTTAAATTTCCTGTCTGTTGTCAGTTTGAGTCACAACCTTCGTGTTCCTTAAACACATGGTTTCTGAGTTTAATTGCATATTACCTTTTTATTGAAATGAGAATCAACAGTAAAATCAGAACCTTTTAAAAACAGTTTTGGAAAAAATCCTGTGTGAGTTTGAAGTTGTCCATGTATTGCCTTTGACCTTCACTACATGTGTTCTTCAAATGAAAGCTCTAAATCTTAATTTCTTACTGAACTGTGAAAGCAAGCATTTTCTCTTTTCAAACATAAGTATTTCATTTATAAGCTACACATGATCAAAATAAATTTCCAGGAGAGAACAGCAAAATCTATTTCCATTGGAAAAATAATTTTTCTTTATCATAATTTATTTATTGTATTGGTAGATCTATCTCTTTTTTTTTTTTTTCTGTGTAGGGGCGAGGGATTTTTTCTCTGTGTGAATAATCAGCTGGTGAATTAAATGAACCAGTGTGTTTTTTTCCAGCTGCAAAATTATAAATTAGAATATTTGTACATTCCTCTCTTGTTTAAATACTGGTCCCAGTTTTACAAAACATGATTACATGAGAATTTCAAAACCACATATTGTTATACTGTGGTCTTCTGTTCTCATCTTTGCATTTTCCATAAAGAAGTAACAAGTAGAAAGAATCTCAGTCCAAAATTATTTTGGTGCTCATTGCTTCTTGGAAGGTCTTACTGTGAAATTCCAGCTAAGTTAGAAACAGAACAAACACACAGACACCTTTTCACACAAAACATGGATTGTTAATTGAACTTGTGGATTCTAAAAATTGTTACCAGGCTGCAGATCAAACCTACTCATTGCAAATAATATTTAAAATATTTACAGGTTGTAAATATCCCTCATTCATGTGAGGGAGGAAAAAATCAAACACAGGCAGCAGCTTGGTTAAATTCTGCATTGGTTTAATCCAGAAGGAGAGAAAAAGAAGTAGAAAGAAAGATGAATTAAATCATAGAAAATCATTGATTTCTTTTCCCATTGTGTGGTTTCATATTGGCTGATAGGGTGCAATACAGGAAGAAGAGAGAAAAGGGGAGCTACAACTGGACAAGCAATATTGGAGGAGCATCTCGGAGTCTCCAGGTAAATTGCACACAACAGTGAAATTCCTCTTTTCCTCTGGTGCCAGGCTCAATCTGTTTTGTAACAGCTGATTATGAAGCCTTGCTGCATCTCTACCAGATTAATTTCTGTGCCAAATGCATGAATGAAATGGGAGCTTTCAAAGGAGGGGAAGGATATCAGTTAGGGACCAGCAAAAAATCATTACAATTCCCTTTTTCTCTAAATTGAAACCTCTCCACACCAAAGGCCCCTGCCATCTGACCTCCACCCTGTCAATACCAAAAGGGAGATTTTAAAGACTTCTAGTAGCCCAGAGATGCAATGTTTTGCACTTCTTAATGAAAAAAGCCAGATTTTTATTTATTTCCTGGCAGCACAGGGCAACAGGACTCAGGTGGGATTGTTCAGATGTGCCTGAGGGTGGTGGCAGCCACCCCACTGCCCAGCTGCAGTGGCATTTCCTGGCAGGACACTGAGCACTTGCTGAAAACCCTTTGCTCTGCTGAACTTTTGGGCCAGAGGGGAGTCTGGTGTTCACAGCAGCAAAAAAAAGAGTGGGTTAAGAAAGTTTTTGCACAAAAAATTAAACTTTGTTATCAAACATTTTTTTCTGCATCAATTAGAAATTTGGCTGCAGGCTTTGCTGTCATTGCCACTGGACTGAAAGTAACTGTTTGTTATTTTTTTAATCAATTGGTTACAATTTTAATTACACGTGAAATTAATTCTTATCTCTGCATATAAAGTGTGCTCTCTTTTGCCACAGCAAGGTTCTCAGTTTAACATTATTTCCCACCTTTCAGCTTTATGTGGTAGGACTACTTACCATCCTTTATTCCAGCACTGCTCTGCAATTCCTGTTCCTTTTGCAAATCTCAGTTCTCTTTCCTGCTTAGAAAACTGGGAAAGCAATTCTCAATCAGGTCATACAAGACAATCATACTGGTAGTGCTTGTGAAAATAGTGTTTGGAGGTAACTATTAAAAATAATTCTAAAAAGAATAACTACATGCTTTTATAGTGATATCACCTTTTTCTAGTTCTTCGGTTTTGTTTTTCCCTTCTTAAAAGGAAAAGGTGGGCCCATTCTGCAAATTCCATGTCATAAGGAAAAGCATAAAGATTTAAAAGAAATTTACTGAGAAATTCACTGCAATTACACCTATTTTATACATAAAAGAAAAGATACCAATACAAGTCTAGATGGTGAGTAGGATTTTTTGGTGCTTTATTCCTACAGATTATGCAAAACTCTCTACAGTGAGCCCGAGTCATCTGAAATGCAGTGGTTTCAACAAAATTAAAGATTGGCTGTTTTTTCTTGGCAAAGATTCTAGATTTTTTTTTTTTTAAAAACATTTAAAAAGTAAAGAAAAAAAAATTAAAAAAAAAATCCATGTTTATTAAATTTACCCATGCCCTTCTATTTTTTTCTTAAAGTGCACTAAATTAATCCACTGTGCTTCTCATGTTAAAATCACATATGTACCTGAGAACATCTGCAAAGAAATTATCCTTTTTATAAAGAATTCTACGAAAGAAAATTGTACATAAATTCTTACAGGTGCTTCTTTATGCATTGATTTACACCTACATTTAAGTGCAAGTTTCTTGCAGTTTCTGTACGTGCAATACTGTATTTCTGCCATTTAGAATTGGACATTTCAGTAGATGAAGTACATTTTGTTGGGCAAACTGACCAAAGGTTATGAATCTAAGCAGTTGTTTACCAATTCTTCAACCATCATGTGTTCATGTGATTGGTTTCTAGGTACCCATCTTTTGATTAAGACAGAATAATGATCACAACACCTAAAAATCCCTCAATTTATGGGGTGTGGAGCCCTGTCCATGAAGAATATGGGAATTTTCACAGTTCAGATTGATCAACGGCAATGGTGTATTTAACCAGTAAGACAGATAAGGGATATATCACTATAAGATAACAAATGCCTCACAGGTACTGGGAATTTCTGAAGCCTGGAATAAACAAAAGAATACATCATCATTGCTACATGTCATAAATACACGTTGTTAAGAAAACAGTAATATAGAGCAGATATATTTTTTTTTTTACAATAAGAATATTATAGTGTTTTTCATTAGAAGAGTTTGAAAATGTAACAAGTGATATTTCTATTAGCATGACCAAAATGAGTAATCAAATTAAAACTATATAAAGCATTTTCTTCATTTTAATATATAAAAGCAATCAAATATTTGATTTTGCTTAATATCTATTTGCTAGCATTTAAATATTCCGCCTGGAGTAGGTCACTGGCCTTCAGAACAATCAAGACACCATTTTTTAGACAGGAAATGTCACAGTGGGGAATCATAAGGCATATTTTTGAAGCCAACGGGAGTTTGTTTTCATCTATGTTCTCCATAAATCAAGAATGCAATATTTTCTCAGTTTCAGTTGTCACCTACAACTGGACATTTCAGGAGATGAAGTGCATTTTATTATGTAAAAACTGAGCAAAGGGAATATCCATACCACGTGGCATCATGCTCAGCATATAAAGCGAGAGGCTGAGCAATCACCTGCCCATGGGATCTGGGAATTAATTCTTTTGTTTTACTTTCCTTATGCACAGCCTTCACTTTCCCTATT
>CM019214.1:99903673-100068027 GCA_009741485.1 Malurus cyaneus samueli
CAAAATATATGAATTGTAACTCTGCGGATTTGAATTTCTACAGTAAGCTGCTCTGCAAGCCGTCCTCCATTTTCCTTTGTCTTAAAATAAAAATCAACCAAACTTTCCCCAGCAAAAAATATTACTCTTACTACATTTCAAAGCCGCAGAAGCAGAAGAAATGGTTCTAAGCAACATCAGCAGTTAAAGCACTGCAAAAACTCAAGAATGTGTTTATAATATATTCTATTTCCTTCAAAGAAACTAGAAAAAGCAAGACCAAGTTAATTCCCAACATATTACTTAACTTCCTATTTGTTTCCAAAGCAATAGGCTTTCCCATCCTTTGTAGATATTAGGTTAACACATAGAAATGATAATTTAAAAGAATAAAATATAACTTTGTACACTACAGAGTGCATTTACAACTCTTTGGTGCAGGTGTATATATTTTCTAATAAAATCTTGTAAAGGTTAAGTACACTGAAGCAGCCTAATCTTTATTTACAATAATAATTTACTTCCCATTTTAAAAGCAGTATAAAATAACAAAGTAATAATATGTCTGGGTGAGGAAGGAAATCAGCTGAAGGGATCTATTAGTTTTAATTCAGGCAGTGAATAGAGAGGAAAGAGCATATTAGAAATCTTTCTGCGAGCTGGTGACATCGCATATGAGGAAGCAGGATTATTTCATCTATGATTAAAGGGACACATTTTTTCAGTGAATCATTGGAATTACACCAAGAATCTTCCTTCGGGAATAATTTTACCTGGTGGTGCAGATCGTTCTCTGGTATAAAATCAAAAAATTTATAAAATCCCGAGGCTACTTTGACTTGATTTATGACCCTTAGGAATGAGGCCCATCGTTCCAAAAGAGCAAAATTTTCATTTTTCAAGAAGAACTGCCAAGAAAAGCAAAAGAATCTTAATTGTAGCACTTGATGAATTCATATTTTCTCTAAATTTTTATACAGTCAATCCTTTTAAAATAAACATTTTCTGAAGGCCTAAAGAATGTCATAGCATATTAAACTGTATCCTACTACATACCATACAGTGCAATAAATTAATGTATTTCCCCAGGAAAAAAAGCTCTTTGACCTTAAGGCAGATTCATTCATATCAAATCCCTGCACATTCAGAGGACTCATCCACACAAGTGTGTTGAATAAGCAGGCAGGTTTAACAAGATGGTCCATGGTTCACTTGCCCAGAGCACACCCAGAGCCAAAGACAGTACTCTGTAAACCACCCATTTACCCAATGAGCATCCATGCCATTTGGCCTGGGCCTGGCTCATGGCTGCGCGATTCCAGGACAATTTGCACTCTCTGAAGAGGAATATGAAGAGATAAATGAAAAAATAAATTAGCAAAACTATGAGGTGTCCGGTCCCTCAGCTCATTGGTGCTCACTCCGTAACATGACGGAGCCGTGGCCGTGGGGGATTGCACTGGTCAGTGCAAACACTGAACCTGCCCGTGGCATCAGTGGAAAAATAGAAACAGAGCAGCTCTCCTCATGCACAGAAATCATCAAAACAACTTAGCTGGCTTGCTAAAGGTGGCAGCTCACCTCTTTGGTCTTAAAACGGTCAAGGTGCCCAGGCTAGATGCAGATGATACAAATCCTCCTTAGGCAACTGAAAACTCTTTTTTTCCCCTCTCCAAATGAAGTAATTTGAAATTCAACCTGCAGAATTTTTGACTGTTTATCTCTTCTTGGTTTTATCTTTCAAAGTCCTGCTCTTTAATACATATCACAGGAAGACTCCAACTCTTTATCTGTTGCTCCATGGCATTTTAAGCACTGCCATTGTGGAAACTGATACGGGCACAGATGAAGCAAATGGTACATTTCAAACAGAAACTGCAGTGCATGAGACAGTCTGAAGCAGAGTTACCTTTGATTTTGCATTAAGGCCATAACTGATTTATATGTAAAACCTATGCTTTTTTTCCCTGTTGGATAACCTGCTCTTTCACCATTTGTGCAAGTCTTGCATGTGCAGTAAAGATTTTTGGCAATAGTTTAGAGGCTTCCTCCTCCACGACTTCTTATGAACTCCATCTGGCCAGAATGAAAGAATCTAAGTTGAGCAGTACATCAAATCCCCAAGTGATATACTCCTAAATCCATTGTTTCTTGTAATGTTTCAAAGAATTATGTTTGAGTAAGGAAATTCAGGGCTTGGTAATATATTTATAATTAACACAGCAGATGTTATATAAGTGTAGAGCTGCAATACGTTTCTGTCTGAAAAGGAAATAAGTATATTAAGCAAGAATAGAAACCATTTTAGTGGCACTATTTAGGCAATTTTTAGATAGTTTAGTCTATAAATAGCTGACTTCATGTCTGAAATGAAAAATACCCAAAGTCCTCCAATTCGCTCTTTGAGATTTGTTGCTGTTTTTTTTTTCCCTTCATTATTCATCTTCAATTGAAAAATGAAATCCATTATTTTCTGTGAGAGAGAGCGAGTGGGGGCGTGTGGTTGTTTGATTGTTGCTTCTTACGCTCACTCACTTAGTACCCCAGGTCTACTATTGCACGAGTTTCACCAGCAGAAGATCCACAGGTCGGTAGGGCATTGCCTAGGAAATTACTATTAATTATTCATTATATGATGTGTCTTGAACATACTCTCGCAAATCAGTAGATAATAGAAAAAAAAAAGAATCCTAACAATAGATAAAAAAAAATAAAATATTAGAAAGATAAACAAAAAATAGAAAAAAAAAATATACAGAATTAGACAAAAAAAAAAACAAGCAGACAAAATAGACAAAGAAAAATCAATTATAGAAGAAGAATGATTAAGAAAAAAGAGAGAAGAATAAAGACCACCAGAAGCTATACTAACGATATATGATATTAAAATTAATAAATAAATGAAGTCTATAGGACAGTACTCTCGGGCGAGTACCATATTGCTAGTGAGCAGTATGTACCAGAAGACATTAATTGCTTTCTACCAGTGGGTAGGTATAGCACTGGCAGGCTTAACCCCTGAATTATGGACTTACAAGCCGCTAAGCAGACTACAGCTTCGTATCATGTGCAGATTTTAACTGCGAAGGGAATGCCAGTTGCCAGAACAAATGCCTGAGACTTGGATTGCCCCCAATTCCTGAGAACTTCACTACTGCCCCCCTCAAAAAGTTCACATTGGAAGCGACGCTTGCTCCTGTAATTTTTAACATCTGACAATGAATCTGTAGCAAAGTAGTTTAATCTTATTTGGTACATTATTCCGTAAACTTCCTGTCAGAAAATGATAACTGTAATTAAGTGTTCACATCACTGTCATCATCATCCACAGGAAAGAGAACAGAAAATAATTATATCCCCCTGTCTGGTTATTTTGTGGGGTTGTGTTTCTTGGTCCGTAATTTGATGGGGAAGAAACCTACCTTTACTATGTGCTCACTTGCCTGTTAAGGTCTTCCTGTCAATGTTTTTACCTTTTTCTTAGGAGATATCCTTCAGATTTTTCAACTACAAAAGATTTTAATATACCATTATTTGTTCAATAATGCTTTTACAGGGATTAATTATTGTTGCAACTGACAGCCTATCAATAGAGAACTTCTGGCTCTGTTCCAATAAAACAAGCCTGTCGAGAACTAATAACAAGCACGCCACGAGAACAGCACTCAAGGACCTGATGAAACAAAAACAAATCAACAATAAAGGCAATTATAACAATTAAAAAAGCAAATCTCACGTTTTGCTCTCTGAAGTTTAATGTGTCCAATTGCGATAGATATCCAAATGGAAATGTCTCTGTCTCCAGCACAGCCTGTGGGTTTCTGCACTTTCATCCTCTTGATTTTCCTCCCCAAACCAACCCAGAGCTTGTGGCTGGGTGGTGCTTTGTTGTTGGTGTTAGGGTGTGATGGCAAAACAATTTTCGGCCACATCAAGGTTGCATGAGTAGAAAACATCTTAATTTGTCTCTTGGAACTCCTGTCTGCAGAACAAAGAGAGCGCCAGTTTGTTCTTTTCTCTTTTTTTTTTTTTTTTTTTTTTTTTTTTTTTTTTTTTTTTAATTTGCATTTGCTGCAGAATCAAAGCAGCTTCTCCTTCTCATGTCACAATACAAAAAGGCCGATCATCTTGAGACAATATACGTGTGGACAGAATATATGGCTCACAAAGCACTGTTTTAATAATTCATTCTGAGGTCGTCAAAGGAAAGCCAGCTCAGAAGTTCTTTGGTTGTCAGTACAAAACAGGTATCACCACACAGAAGCACAGCAGGCACTGGGTGGCCTCTCCTGAGTGCTGAACCCAGGTTTTCTTTTGTTTTTTTTGTTGATATCAGGAATTTACCTGCAGTCGAGCAATCATAATTGTAGGGCTGGAGCCTGGAGCCACCCCAGAAATTTTCAGATCAGAAGAATTTATGAAAGATTACAGCCCCCAATCTTCCTCACAACTGCTGCTGTCGTGCCACAAACTCCGTATAAAAGCTGCTGCTCTTGGGCAGGAAAGGAGGAATTTACCAAAACAAGGTGTTGGGTCCAACTTTTGATGTTGAATTCCTGGGTAGACAGACCATTGTTGATTCTGTTTGGGATCTTCTTTAGCAGAAGGCAACGGGAGAAAGAAAAAAGCAGAAACAGGTGCAGCTTTTATTGAAGGAGCTCGGTCCTGCCTCATGTGGTAAATAAGGAATTTGAAAAGATAATAAGGAGAAAGGCTGGTGACATAAAATAGAACACTCAACTGGCACAGCTTCCTCTACTGAGCCATGGCTGCATCTTGATAATAAAAAGAAACTGTAAAAAACAAGCATTGTAGTCTAGAATGTGTGATATCACATTCTAAAACATTTATACAGAAATGTTTAATTTTTAAACGTATAGGTCCTAGGTTACTGAAAAAATGGCCACATTCAAAATGAGCAGATAAAGTATAAAAATGGCTATTTTAGTGAATGGCTCTCTAGAAAATACTTTATAGTGGTGACTAAGAAGTCGTTTTCCACACAGTACTTACAGCTCATCTGAGAACTTTATTATCAGTTATTAAAAAAAAAAAAAAAAAAAGAAAATAAAGAAAAAATTAATTTCTTTAATGTAATGATACATTCACATAAACTTAACAGTCACATTTTTATTCCCTATAAAAATCATGCCTTTTCTTATGAAGATCTTATATTCCTGGGACCACTTAAAAGCCAATCAGAAATAAAAATGCTACAGACGCAAGGAAATGAATCTAAGTGGCGGTGCACGTAAAAAGGTAAAACAACAAGAAACTAACAAAAAACTCAACCTCAAATTATATTGGTGGTGCAAAATGTAGATGCAGACTAAAGCATATTGAGCTCTACAGAAAGACCTCCTTTGATTTTTAAGTGGTCATTTATCCATATCCTAATAGTGAAAATAGTGGGAATCTTATCCTGGACATATCATTCCAAATTATTTCATTTAATCAAAGTTGAGTAAAAGCACAAGGCATTATCAAAAACAACCACTAATTTATTTAAGATGACAAAACTTTTTTGAAACTCAGTTGTGCTTTAGCCATTAAAAACATATATACTGAAAGGTATTTAATAATAAAGAGACCAATTAAGCTGCCTGACCTCTTATAGAAAACAGATTCTTTCCAATATCTGCAAGTACAGTCTATTCCATGTTTTTTGCCAGCTGATGGAAGAAAAATTCAAACTTGGACCAAGTAAAGTCATTTAAGTCATTTATTTTTACTGTTTTTACATGTTTGTTCCCGATTTTCTAGGAAACCCAAGTACAGAATCGGAAGGGATTTTTGCCTGTTTAAGGAGTTGCAAGCTACAAAAACCCAACTTAAAGTTTTACAGTGCATAAAGGTTGAACCTGAAATTGTTATTTTAAAAAAAAACTGTATTAGTGGAGAAAAAGCTGGCCATAGAAGTCTGCCTATTTGCAAGCCACTGACACTGATGAATTTTCTGCTGAACAGGGGAAGCAAAAGCAGGCAGAATATTCATCAGGAAAATCTCCAACCAACACTAAGGACAAGATCGAATTCTTCAAGAAAGTTACCTCAGCCTGTCCAGCTTCAGTAAATGAAAAATCCCATTCAGTTGTATCAAATATCAACTGAAAAAGGCAAAATTCTGTTATCAATTTTTAATGTTTGGAAATGCATTATTTACACATCTAGAAGTTTCCTATTCTAAATCACACTTAAAATTGAGATCTAAAGGATTCTCATCGTCACACCAAACATAAGCTTCTGAAGAGCCTGCAAGCTGGGAATAAGTGCTTTGAAAGTCAGTGTGTTGCATCCAGGTTTCTAAGGACTGTGTGATACAAGACTTCAGCTCCTCGATAGATATAAAGCTTCAAAGAGTAAGATTAGATTTATGCCCAGCACCTGGGACTTCCACTTTAGGTAAAAATCAATTGTTCTCAAACAGATATCCCTATGTACTGCATAATTAAACAAATACATAAATAAACACGTTTAATTTTTGTAATGAAAAGCACCCTAAAATTAATGTTCTTTTTTTTTTTTACTGAGAATATGGAAACTGAGAATTATATGTTAGAGAATGGAATATGTCAAAAGTGTGGAAGTAATAAAGGTATTAGTAGCTATAACCAATCACAAGCATGAATTGCTTCTGTACAATCAACAGCTTACATCAGCATTCTGCAAGGCCAGATCCCTCCCTTGGTTCAATTTTCTATCTTTTGTAATAAGATTGTGTTGGCTGAACCATTAAATTCCATGTTGCAGAACTGACTATAAACTTGGTAACACCTAAGAAAATATAGTTTCTCATCTAGAATAACTATTTGGCTTTAAAATTGGGTAGGTTGCAAAATTGTCTACTTTCAAATCAGTTTATTGCCTTTATAAAAATGCAATGACTTTTGTAAAACATAGACTTCTGTCTTCTATAAATAGAAAAACAAATTCATCATAACAATTTTAATTAGCAATAATGAGGAGTATTAAAAAAGTTTTCCAAATTATGCATCACGGTTTAGAAAAAAGAAAAAAAAGGAGGTATTTTTTTTGTGTCAGCTCAGCCCATGCAGATGCTCCTCACCTCCCCACAGAAAGACAGAGGAGAGAATTGGGTGTGAAAGTGAGAAAAATTCAAAACAGAGCCCTATTCCCAGCCACTCTGAGGAAAGGAAATTCTATCCCACCAAAACCAGCACAACTTTAAAAATTAAAAAAAAAACCAACCATTCTGTAAAATAACTACTTAATTCTATTTTCTAAAACTATACAGCAACAGCAACAAGAACAAATACAGAAAAACAGGCAAGGAAATTAAATCCAAAAGTTATGTTAACATAATTAATGTCATGACATAAACTGACAAAAGCCAGGAAATTGAAACTAAGGCTGGCACTCTATCTATAATGCTCTCTGTTTTTCCATGACATGACTTAAAACCAGAGTTATATCCTTAACTTTAAATTTCCTGCTTGTTGTCAGTTTGAGTCACAACCTTCGTGTTCCTTAAACACATGGTTTCTGAGTTTAACTTGAAGCCCCGCTACACACTACACAGCCATACCCACCGCCCTTCGGGCAAATATATGATGGTAAACTCTGTGGAGTTTGATATTTCACAGTAAGTGCTCTGCAACAGCCTCATTTTCTTTGTCTAAATAAAATCACAACTTTCCAGCAAAAAATATTACTCTTACTACATTTCAAAGCCGCAGAAGCAGAAGAAATGTGTTTCTAAGCAACATCAGCAGTTTAAAGCACTGCAAAAACTCAAGAATGTGTTTATAATATATTCTATTTCCTTCAAAGAACTAGAAAAAGCAAGACCAAGTTAATTCCCAACATATATCTTAACTTCCTATTTTGTTCCAAAGGCATATGGCTTTCCCATCTCTTTGTAGATATTAGGTTAACACATAGAAATGATAATTTAAAAGATAAAGAATATAACTTTGTACACTACAGAGTGCATTTACAACTCTTTGGTGCAGGTGTATATATTTTCTAATAAAATCTTGTAAAGGTTTTAAGTACACTGAAGCAGCCTAATCTTTATTTACTAGCAAAATATTTACTTCCCATTTTAAAAGCAGTATAAAATAACAAAGTAATAATATTGTCTGGGTGAGGGAAGGAAATCAGCTGAAGGGATCTTATTAGTTTTAATTCAGGCAGTGAATAGAGAGGAAAGAGCATATTAGAAATCTTTCTGCGAGCTGGTGACATCGCATATGAGGAAGCAGGATTATTTCATCTATGATTAAAGGGACACATTTATTCAGTGAATTCATTGGAATTACACCAAGAATCTTCCTTCGGGAATAATTTTACCTGGTGGTGCAGATCGTTCTCTGGTATAAATCCCCGAGGCTACTTTGACTTGATTTATGACCCTTAGGAATGAGGCCCATCGTTCCAAAAGAGCAAAATTTTCATTTTTCAAGAAGAACTGCCAAGAAAAGCAAAAGAATCTTAATTGTAGCACTTGATGAATTCATATTTTCTCTAAATTTATTTATACAGTCAATCCTTTTAAAATAAACATTTTCTGAAGGCCTAAAGAATGTCATACATATTTTAAACTGTATCCTACTACATACCATACAGTGCAATAAATTAATGTATTTCCCCAGGAAAAAAAGCTCTTTGACCTTAAGGCAGATTCATTCATATCAAATCCCTGCACATTCAGAGGACTCATCCACACAAGGTGTGTTGAATAAGCAGGCAGGTTTAACAAGATGGTCCATGGTTCACCTGCCCAGAGCACACCCAGAGCCAAAGACAGCATCTCTGTAAACCACCCCATTACCCAAATGAGCATCCATGCCATTTGGCCTGGGCCTGGCTCATGGCTGCGCGATTCCAGGACAATTTGCACTCTCTGAAGAGGAATATGAGCAGAGTAAATGAAGAAATAAATTAGCAAAACTATGAGGTGTGCCGTCCCTCAGCTCATTTGTGCTCACTCCGTAACGTGATGGAGCCGTGGCCGTGGGGGGATTGCACTGGTCAGTGCAAACACTGAACCTGCCCGTGGCATCAGTGGAAAAATAGAAACATGAGCAGCTCTCCTCATGCACAGAAATCATCAAAACAACTTAGCTGGCTTGCTAAAGGTGGCAGCTCACCTCTTTGGTCTTAAAAGCTGGTCAAGGTGCCAGGCTCAGATGCAGATGATACAAATCCTCCTTAGGCAACTGAAAATACTCTTTTTTCCCCCTCTCCAAATGGAAGTAATTTGAATTCAAACCTGCAGAATTTTTGACTGTTTATCTCTTCTTGGTTTTATCTTTCAAATTCCTGCTCTTTAATACATATCACAGGAAGACTCCAACTCTTTATCTGTTGCTCCATGGCATTTTAAGCACTGCCATTGTGGAAACTGATACGGGCACAGATGAAGCAAATGGTACATTTCAAACAGAAACTGCAGTGCATGAGGACAGTCTGAAGCAGAGTTACCTTTGATTTTGCATTAAGGCCATAACTGATTTATATGTAAAACCTATGCTTTTTTTTCCCTGTTGGATAACCTGCTCTTTCACCATTTGTGCAAGTCTTGCATGTGCAGTAAAGATTTTTTGGCAATAGTTTAGAGGCTTCCTCCTCCACGACTTCTTATGAACTCCATCTGGCCAGAATGAAAGAATCTAAGTTGAGCAGTACATCAAATCCCCAAGTGATATACTCCTAAATCCATTGTTTCTTGTAATGTTTCAAAGAATTATGTTTGAGTAAGGAAATTCAGGGCTTGGTAATATATTTATAATTAACACAGCAGATGTTATATAAGTGTAAGCTGCAATAGTGTTCCTGTCTGAAAAGGAAATAAGTATATTAAGCAAGAATAGAAACATTTTAGTGGCACTATTTTAGGCATTTTTTAGATAGTTTAGTCTTATAAATAGCTGACTTCATGTCTGAAATGAAAATACCCAGAAGTCCTCACAATTTGCTCTTTGAGATTTGTTGGGCTTTTTTTTTCCCTGTCTTATTTCATTCAAGTTTAAAATGAATCCATATTTTCTGTGATTTATTGGGTAACATTGTAAGAAAGGCAAGACAGTAACCTCGGGCGAACCATATGCAGTGAGCAGATTCCAGAGACATTTTATTGCTTTCTACCAGTGGTAGGTTAGCACTGGCAGGCTTCCCCCTGAATAGGTTACAGCCGCTATCAGATACATCTGTTCAGCATTTTACTGCGAAGGGAATGCATTGCCAGAACAATGCTGAACTTGGATTGCCCATTTCCTGAGATTACTGCCCTCAAAAAGTTCACATGAAGCCTTTGTCTCTGTAATTTTAACATCTGACTAATGCAATCTGAAGCAATATTTTAATTTTGTACATTATTCGTAAACTTCTGCAGAAAATGTAACTGTAATTAGTGTAATCACTGTCATCTGCTAGCAGGGAAAAGAGAACCAGAAATAATTTATGCTGGTTTATTTGTGGGTTTTTTCTTGGTCCTATTTTGATGGGGAAAACCTACTTTACTATGTTCTCATCTTGCCTGTTAGGTCTTTCTTGTCAATTTTTTTATCCTTTTCTTATGGAGAAATCCTTCAGATTTTATACTATAAAAGATTTTATACCATTATTTTCAATAATGCTTTTACAGGGGTTTTATTTTGCAACTGGCAGCCTTAATAGAGACTTTCTGCTCTGTTTCCAAAAAACAAGCCTGTGGAACCTTATAACATACACCCCAGACAGTTCTCAGGACCTGAGACAACAAAAAAAATCACAATATAGGCAATTATAACATTAAAAAAGCAATCTCACTGTTTGTCTTCCTGAATGTTAATGTTGTCCAATATCTATAGATGATCCAAACAAGAAGAGGTTGCCCTGAGGTGTGATGGAGGTGAAGTTTATAACTTATCAGAATGACAAAAGTCAGCTCTGGAACACGTCCTGTCACTGTCTTTTTTTTGTTTTCTTCCTGCAGCTTCTGTGGCACCACAGGAAAGTGCTGAGTCTGGCATTCATGGCTCAAATCCTCTATTTAACACTCACATTAGTTTCCCCCAAAATCCTCTCTGTGAATCATGCCTCAGGGTTTTAACTTCTGTATTTTTTACGTATCTGTAATCCTGTAATTCTCTAGTGTACAGTGATGAGCTCCTGTTCTTCCATTTTAGACAAAACAGTTCCTCTCCAGGCCCCAAACTCAAGGACACCTCACTGTCTCAGGGCCCAAGAGATGGAAACAACAGTGAATTGGGGGAAGAAACTTGGAGTAAACAACTTTATTACTGAAGCTGTAATTAGAGGATTAAACCCCAAAATGCAAATGGCCAAAACTTGGAGAGTTAAAAACCTGTGACCCACTGTCCATTTTGGGTGCAGCCCCTGGGTGGGCTGTGACTGCCCTGAATATCCCTGAAGGCCCTTCAATAAATAGAACTGCTTTTTATTATCTTAATTTTGTCTGGCCTCTCTTTTAGGTAAACTGGATTTAGGGATATGGAGGTGTGGAGATTTGTACCTACCAGAGCTTTGCTGCTGGCAATGCCCTGCACATGGCAAATCATTAAATCCTTCCTTCCCCTGTGCCAGCCTCCCTGCTCAGCTCAGTGTCAGCTGCAGCTTGCTGAGTGTGCCCTGGATGTCACAGTGCCGTCAATAAGGACATTTAGGGACCTTGAGGGACACCACTCCTCACCAGCTCAGCCCGGACACAGACACTGACCAATTCTCTGGCTGCATCCCCCAGACAATGTGCAAAACGCTCAGAAAATGGGATGAAAAACAGTTGAAGGATGATCAAAGCAACAATCTTACTTTCATATTTCTGCCTTAATCCTGTGTCCAAACAGAAGTGAGCTGGTGACTGGAGCGGATGAAAAATTACTTGTAGGTAAGGTTGAGTCATTTTTCAAGGCACAATACACTTGTTTCAGCAGTGTTTTCAATGTTAAATGTAACACTGGAGGACAAGCAGCTCCACTCATTTTTATAGAGATGAGAGAAGATTTTTATGTTCCTGTCTCCATCAGAGACTGAACATGGCACTTAAATTTTTTATCTCTTGTTATTCCTCTTTATACCAGGTTTTTCTGGAAGGGAGGGAAATATATGACCTGGCATGAAACACAAAATTTATCTATTATTAGAAGTATTTCTGATTAATACCACTTTTATTAGTCAAGACTGTGAGGTTTGATGAAGACAGTTTTTACTGGGCTTTCAGAGATACAAGAAGGATCATAGCTATAGTTTGTGTAGGTGAAACATCTTTCATTCCTACCAAAAATTTCTAGCTCATTCTGCTTTAGAGGAAATTTTTGTGATCCAAAGATTCAGCAGTTGCATAATAACTCCCATTAAGCATAAAATCTTCTCAAAAATATTCTGTTGGCCAAGATGTATGTATGTGATGATGTGTATCTGCTGGGACAGCTGACAGAGTTTCCATAGTGCTTAGAAATTAAGCCTGAAGTTTACAACCCCTCAAACTCTCAAAAACCAGGCACAGGCTACTTTCTGAAACAGAAAAAATGTGTTGAGCAAAGCTTTCTCTTCCAATTTCACCTTTATAATGTAAACAGGAAACCAAAACAATTTCATCTGAATTCTACACTCAATTTTTAACTTGCTACTTTCCTCTTCTTACTATACAAAATTTCTCAAAATTACCCAGAACTAATGTATAGAGAATACTCACTTTTAAATACATTATTCTTTTTCTTTTATAATAATATATAGAAATAGTAGCATTTTTGTGCTAAATAATTTTTTATTTCCATGGGCCCCTTGAGAAGCAAAATAGAAAAATGTTACTCGGTGTATTTAGTGCAATTTTCCAATAATAGCAGTCAGTTAATTAAACAAAGGACAGGGTCCAGAAAGTTACCAAGATTATGGTGACAGAAACATCCAATTGTTTTCTCTATGGAAATAAATATGCCTGAAATCAATATGCATTATCCTAATGTTATGAAGTAGCTGAGATGACCATTTATTTTATATAAAAAGTGGTTTTTTTTCTATCAGGTATATAAATATTACCCTCTGAATCACAAGGTGTTTTATCACTGCCCCTGTATCCTAGGGCAGAGCAGCTCAGTCATAAAACTGGGATGAAAACCAGACCCTGCTCCACTCTGAGCTACACAGCTGTTCACGAGCCAAGGGACAGTGACACTGTCCTGCCGCCACACATTCGATGGCAGCAGTAAAACAAGAGAGGTTTTACCCTGAATCCAAACCACTGAAACCCAAGCAGTGACTAAAGCCTAAAAGAAACGAATCCAAAAAGCTTCATAATGTAACAAAATATGGTACTAGGATGGTTGAAATTACATTTGTAATTCGTGTGCTACTGTACATTGATTCATACTGAAAAAATACAAATGTGCTGCAAACTGGTTGCAAATCCTGAAAATTGTACCTGTTTTTTGCTTGCTTTGTAGGAAATTTTCAGCATCATGAGCTGAAAAGTCTCCACAGCAGTAAAAGACTATTTGGCAATAGCATGCACTAAATTTTAGGTTTAAATGCCCGATTTGTTGAAAGTTCATCTTGTGTGTTGAGGAAGGAAATAATAAATTCTATTTATGACCAGGCATGGACCTAGTATCCTATAGGGCAGTCTGTTTTATCATATATATTTTTGATTTTCTTCTTCTCATAAACAGTGATTATCTTAATGTTAAGCAGAACACTTTGTGAGTGAAACATATCAACGGATGGGAGGCTTCTCTAATCTCAGCCTCTGGACAAGCTGTTAATAGATGCTCAAATCTCTCTGCAGCTACATTTACCTTCCCCTGCTAAGTATAAACCTGTTTGGTATTCACTGCAGCTGGTGTTACTATAATGGTGTTAATGATAGTTTATCTGCTTCCCACTCTTGCACAGCTCAATCCCTATATTTAAATCAGCGATGCCAAAAAGAAAATTATACGATATATCCCTGATCTAAAGTTAATCTTCAGTTCTGGCATCTCCCACCTGAATATGGGAAAATATTCCACCCTTTGGCAGACGCAAGTGCTGCCATAAACTCTCATATAGCTGCCTTCATTATTATTTCAGTCATTGGCTTTTATTCCACAACAAAAATTTCTTCTGTTTGTGCAAATAAGAGGTTGGTTTTGTTGCTTTTCGTTCCCCTCCTCTTTGCTAGTAAAACCAGCTTGTTGCCTTATACAGTATATTGCTTACAGTAATTTGATTTTCATAATTAATTTCAACAACTCCGAACATTGTCATGAACTCCAGAACCATTAAATATTCATTGAAAATTGCCCTCTGCTTCTTCCAGCTCAGTTTTTTTCTGCATTCCAGTCTTCTCTCACTTCTAAAAAAAACCAGAATTTTCTCACCCACCTGAATGCCCAGTCACTGTCCGGGATCTTTCTGCAACTGAGTCCTTCTCCAGCATCAACCAGCTCTACACCTTGAATAGCACATAAAAAAAAAAAAAAAAAAAAAAAAAAAAAAGTTGTTTGACATCCAAATGGACTTTCAAGTTAACTTTGGTGAGAGACAAAATGGTTGCAACAATGTAGTGAAACTACAATCAGTATTGATGTAGTATATGGATAGCTACTAAATCTAGCTAAAATACTTGAATTTTCTTTTTTTTTTCTATACATCTACGCTCATGAATGAGCACAGTTTAGCTTTGAAAAATCACTCCAGATCCAAGGAAGGTTCAAGTGAAATAGTGGTCCATGCTGAAATTGATTTGGTTTTATCAAAGCTAATGCCATCACTACAGAATAAAGACACAGAGGGAGTGAATAGAAACCTAGTTTTCTAGGCTTCTGCTTCTTCACAATGTAAAAAAGTGCCCTGAAATCTTCAGGCAACTTGGAATTTCTCAGCCTTACCTGTGGAGTGCCACTCCAGGTCCAGGATATCACAGAGCTGAACCATTCGAGTGTGCAGAAATGTTTGAAGGAGGGCTGGGCTTCAGAACCAGAAACTTCCTCTGCTCCATCTTGTGCTAAACACAGTGCAGAACCCAAAATCTTCCACAAAATGGGCCTGCCTTGACACCCAGCTTGAAAAATGAGGCCAATATCCAAATTAATAAAACAGTGGAAAAAGAGTTGTGTTCTCAATCCAAATTGTTGGATCAGAGAAATCATTGTCAATCCTCTTCTCGATGAAATCCAGACCCACCTGGCAGTGCCACACCTCCCGTGCAAACATCCATGCAGAGATGGGTGCATCATCAGCGCTGCACCACTTATAGGACCAGGAGCCTAAAAGAGAGAATTTAATTCATGAGAAAATGGTACAAATCTGTTATAAAAGTGCTAAAGATATTTCTCCACAATATAAACCCAACAAGTGTTACATACCCTATCAGGTAACTAATGTTACCATTATTTATGCCTGTAAGGTTCCTAAAATTAAAACATTTAAAAAATCAAAGAAGCTTGTGCCATTTACAACTGTCATTTTTGTGTAATCTTCCTGCATTCTATTTCAGTTTCAATGTTGATTACATCCTCAACATACAAGGAATCTGCAAAGTTACAACACACAAATTATTTTAAAAAGACAAATTTAAATACATATTTTCATATATATATATTATAGTATAGCAATTTAGCAAAGTTTTGCTCATTCAACTTGCTGAAATGAATAATATTTGGTAATGCAGTGAAAAAAAAAAAAAGTCACCACCAGGATTGATGACTGTGAAAAAAAGGCAAACAAATAAATATTTGCATCCATACCAGTAAATTTTCATGACTATTTTGCAAGGCTGCATTATGCAGAAATATTAAAACAATTTGTAGTAAATCAATTTCCTGCTCTTCCCATTAAATTAAATTTGACTGAAGCCAAATATTTTCTTGACTTACACATAGTGACATACTGGACGACAAGGATTTCATATTTTTTTTATATCTACACCACCATGTATCTTTTTATATCTACACCACTATTTCTCCATGGTTCCACTATTGCCTAAGTGTGAAACTTGTGTTAAAAAAAAAGAGAATTAGATGTGGATAATGAGCCATAAAGAGAAAGGAAATGAAAATCTGTTCCTTTGTTGTTTATCTGGACTCAAGCAAACTTGAGCAATATAGTTTTTCTAACACTAATTCCTGACTGTTCTTGCTGACTTTCAAATTTCCATATCTCTTCTCAACTATGGTGTAGCACCACATGTTAAATTTAAAATCATTTGGTTTCATCTAACAGTGGAGAAATATTAATTTGTCTCCACTTTAAATTTCACCTTCTGCAAGTTCTGGTACCTGTTTTTGGAAAAACTTTTAAATTCTATTTTAAATATCCAATCTTGCATAACCCTAACTAAATAATTGAAGTTGAATATGACAAAGCTCATGGTAAGCATCAAATAACAACGGAAAAAAAAAAAAAAAAAAAGAAAAATACAAATTTATGCAAGGATGTAGAGTATCAAACACTTTGTCATGAAAATGTATCCTTTGAATGACATTTGGAGTCTGGGATTCCAGCCAGAAGGAAAAGGCTTTTAGGTTATGTTGTTTCAAGATCAAAAGATCAAAAGTTTTTTTTAATAATTTACGAGTAAGAGCCAACAAATTTACAGTATGTTTTTGCTTGTCCTTTCAACCTTCAAGTAAATATTAGGCCAAAACACAACAGGAACATCTGGGGAAAAAAAAAAAAAAGTATAATGTAATAAATATATTATAATTACCAAATATTAAAACATTTATTTGATTGTATATTTAGGTTATAAAATTGGTAGCTCAAACACACATATAATTGATTATATTTCTATTCAGAGAGGCATCTTTAGGAGTGCTAATACAGCTAAGTATATGGGGATAATTAATTTTATGTTGTACAACATTTTTTTCGTCTTGAAAATGCCAACATAAAAAATAAAATATAAAGTGCAGATGCATAAAATTCAAGTCTACTTTTGTGGTTTGAATGAACTGGACCTACATATACTTTTTACTTTCACACATTATTATTTCATGTGATTATGCTCAATGCAAGTGAAACACAAATGGAATTTAAGATCCTTATTCTGTTGTTTCCAAAATAACTGAGAAATCCATGCGAGCAGAGAAGAATGAGGACTTTATGATTTTTGGGAATCTGTTTGCACACAAAATTTGTTCCTTAGCAGACTGAGGGCTCTGTTCAAGGTTTATATTCCTTCACCCAACATTTTATATATTCACCTGTGCTAAGTTTGACCTTCTCTCACGAAGGTTAGACTGTCTTGACAGTGGAGAAATCATCAGCTAACAAGATCCAACTTCTTTTTAGAAAAAATAACAATGTCAAGAGAAGTCTTGGCATTAAAACAAAAAAATAGTTAGTGGAGTAACACTATTTTTAATAATTACAAGAGCTTTCAAAATGACAATAATAACTAGGTTGGAAAAAAAAAACTGAAACAAGTAACACAAGTAAAAAAAACTGAAACAAGTAACACAAGTAAATTTTTTATGCATGCCTGTATATTTTAAAATTAGATGCTGATATGAAGATAATTATGAGAGGTTTTTAAGCTTTAATCCTACACAAGGATGTTTGGAAAAGATTTCTATCTGCAGTACTGTCCTTACCTAGACAGCAGGCTCTAATTCTTCATTGTCATTTATGGTAGTGAAATCCCTACCAGTACTTTTCTGCCTTAAATATATGTGTGCAGAAGAAAACACCAGCATGTCTGAAATTTTAATTTAGTGAAACAGACTAGCAAATTTGTGGCAGATGATGATGTCAAGCTGGCTTGCTAATGGCACAGTTAGCCCAGGAGATGAAACTTGAGGAAAAAAAACCAAAAAACTTCACTATAAAGAATCACATCCTGCCTTCTTATGTTTCATTTGAACTTTGTTATCTGACACTTCTCTGCATTACTGGGGAAAAAAAAAAAAAAAAAAAAAAAAAAAAAAAAAAAAAAAAAAAAAGCCAACAAAACAGAATTACCAAAGCCCTTTCAGACCTTGTTAGGTTTTTAAAATGTCATTCTAAAGGGTAAAAGGCAAACAGTGCTATTGACTTGTGAATGTGGTGTTCTCTGTCTTTGTTGCATCATTTGTAGTCTTTTAGTTACAGTTCCTCTCATGGCTGCATTCAGTATAAACTCAAAATAAGTGAGAGATACACTCACTGTACCTAAAAATAGTCACAGACTGAATCAGAGAATCATTCTGTGCTTGCTCTTTTCATGGACAAGTGGATGAATCAAACATAGTGGTAAAATAGACTGGGGGCAGATAGACAGCAAAGGAGCTATCTATAAATGTAGAAAATACCTACTCCTGTTAAATTTCAAAAAATTGCCATTTAAAAAAAATACGTTAAGTTCCATAATGCTAAAAAATAAATCACTGTTCTTCCACAGGTAATTTTTTCGGGTTTTTTTCACACTTATTTTCTAATATTGGAATGTGTATTTTGAGTATTGTAGAAGGTTTTTTTTTTAAAAGAAACATCACCAGTAAGAATTCTTTGGAATTTCCTTTCACACAAACAAACAAACAAAAAAATAAATCACAACTTGATATTTGGCCTGGGAATTCTGTGAAAAAATTGAGAAGTTTAGTGGGTCTTCTCACTTACTCTTTTATTAAGGTAATGTTCTACTTTTTACTGCTACATTTTGCTCCTTCTTTTCTTTTTCAAGGTTCAATTTATCCAAAACATTAACTGTGTCTTTGAGTGTCTGAACTTTTCAGAAGGGGCCAGAGATGGATGAAGCATCTAGATCTAAATCCCCATCAAATAGGTTGCAATAGTCAGGTGTCTAAAATTCTAACAGAAATATACATGAAGCAGCTGAGGAGTGCTTGAGGCTCACTGGAGACCTAATTTAATTCAGAATTTCTATCAGAGCAAATTTTGTAGAGAATAAGCAACCAGGCAGGATCTTTCATCGAGTTAGAATCTGGCTCCATTTGCCAGGTACTTACCTTTGTGAACAAAGTTAGAAAAATATCTGTAAAGAGGCTCTGAAACATCTGATTTAGCCAAAGAACACTGGTCAAAGAGCAGGAAAACACGCTGCTAAAGCCTTGCCCAAAATCTTTGTCTAAGGGGATAAAGAGGGAAAGGACAATTCTTAAAATATACTTAAATAAGATCAGGGGAGATACTTACTTTGAAACATGGATACATCAAGTCATAACCATTTGCTGAGATTCTAATGGTATTTTTAATCTCCACAGGCTAATAAAATTAAACCTTGAATTTCTGTTGGCACAAGATCCAGCAGTAAAAATAACACTGTACATTGAAGTGTCCTTCCTCCTTTTTTACAGATTATAAAGGTGGAAGGGAGGAAACCCTAGTTTTTTAAAGGGAATTAAGGAGTTTAAAAACCTAACTCAAACAAACCAGATCTCCAGAGCAGCAACTTCCTCTGGCTGCTTGTCAAAAACCTGAGCAGCTACACAAGGTCAAAATAGTGTGGTAGGAAGGGATTTACTTTTTTTTTGTATATGTAGGATTGGATGTTTAAGTTCAAGGTCCAGACTTTTTCATTTACATCTGCAGTACCTCTGGCAAAGAAAACAACATGTTCTTTTTCAGAATTTATATGACCATGTAGATACATTTCAATAAACTAGTGTTTATAAGCAGGCTTTAAAATACTAAGAAAACAATGTTAATAACTGTCCAGGTATCAGATTCTGTATTAAATCCTTAGTTATTACAGCTTGTTGTGGAAACACAGAAGTTTAAGTGTTGAGCATTAAACAGTTCATGTCTGGCTGTAAATTTCAGATGCATTTATATTGTACAGTACTGAGCAAATCATAACCTGAAAGCCAGCTTCATTTGGGCAATGTGGGCTTTAGTAGGAGAAAAAGAGTTCAAGCATGTGTGTCTTCCAATTTTATAGGGAATTTAAGGGATTGTTTAACTTGAATGAAAAGCAGCTTCTAATGAAATTTGAGCTATAGCATGAAGCAAAGATCACAAGCAATATTTGAGCTAACTAAGCACTCAGTAAACCTCTAACTTTCTCAGTTTTATGAACAGTTTTAATATTTTTTTTTTAAACATTTCATTGGGGGGACACTAAATTAGTTTAGGAAGCACAGTGCTATCACATATATCTGTTAACCTGATTCTGTGTTCAAGGATTTGGATTCACTCAGATCTCAACTATTGATGGTATCAATTTAAAATTACTCCAGCAAGGAAGTTCCCTTTGGCCATAGGGAAGGAGCATCTTCCTTCAGTTTACCTGAAAATCTGTAAAGAGAAGGTGCAAAGGAAGAACATTTCCTTCACTGCATGCTCTTTACTTCTCAAGAAATTTGGTCTGTCAAGACAAAAGAGAGTGGATGCACAAAAAAATCTATTTTCCACCAGAAGCACAGGGAAGACTAAGCACTCTGCTGTTATGGCTGGATGCTAACGGAGCTCAAAAAAAAAGCAGTTCAGGAATTGTTCTGCCTGTTGCAGGGATGGACAGCATTAAAAAGTGCCTTTCTCTAGCAAGTGCAGAGAATTCCCTCTTTTCCTCTGAGAAAATCTAACACCCTTCAAGTTCTGGAGAGGGGAAAAAAATAACAACAATAAAATAAATAAGAAGAATAAAGAAAGGGGGGGTGGAAGAAAAGCAGGGAGAAAAACAGATGAGAAAAATAAGAAAACCCCAGAGAACGGGGGGAAAAGGAAAAACACAAAAAACAAACAAACAAACAAACAAAAAAAACAAAAAAACCAAAAAAACAAAACACTAGGGCTTTTTTCTCCTTAAGGTATCAAAAGATCATGAATGACAGGTAGAGGAAATGGAAATGTTGCATCAAGGTAAGTCAGAAACCAAATTGCCAGCTCTACACAAATTTATTTAACCTTTTTCTGTGGCAAGACAGCAACTAAACAAACTGCTGACTGAAGTACTCAGGCAATAACCAATTTGTTCAACTAATTTAAACATATTTAGCAAAACACTGATTTAACATTTGCCAAGGCATAAAGGAAATAGGCTAACAAGACTGGAATTGTAGCAGCCATAGGGATTTGAGGTAACAAAAAGATAACTCTACAACTAAAGGGTGGGACCAACCAGAGATTAGCAATTGCAAAGTGATTTCTAAAATGATGTCCTCCCTTCTGCACCCAGTCAGCCCAGCTAGGGCCATTGTACTTTGCAAGGCTTGCACCATTAAAGGATCACCGATAAAGGATGTTCTTCAGAAGGACAGAGATCTTGAGCATTGCCTCAGGATATGGCCAAAAGAATATCCTAAATAAAACACAGACTGGCAAACTTGAGAAGTAGGTTGGTTTATTTGTTTTGAAACAGTACCCAGGGCTCTTTACAAGAAAGAATGCTACAGCACTCAGAAGATAATAAAATAAAATAATAATGACATAAATAATATAATTAATAAAAATAAATAATAAAAAGTAATAAAATAAAACAAAATAAAAATTTCTTTTATCCTGTATAAGACTTTTTCCTTTGGGATTAACAGATAAATTCTAGCAACCTGTGCTGTGGAAATTAGCACCCTCCTACACTTTGCCACGGTATTGCAAGAGAGTCAAGTGAAACTCTCAACCACTGAGTATTTAAGGTAAGACAATTCATGTTTTCTTCTGCTAGCATTGCTGGGAGGTAGAAAGCTCTTGGAATGCAAACCTGGGATTAAAAACCTAAACTGCAAAAGCTGGGTTTGACAGTGCTTGTGAAGAGCAGCAGATAAACACATCAGTTCAAGAGGCATTTTGCAATAAGAAAAAGTATTATAAGTGTTAAATGTGAGTCTGAATATAAAGCATTAAGTTAACACAGGGCTGATTCCCATGAGAAGAATGCAACACCTTCCCATGAATTCCCATCCTGCCACACTTGAGAGGCATCACGAGGGCTGACCCCTGCCTGAACTCACCCACCAGGTTGGCAGAGAGGAGAGGTACTGAGAAAATGAGAAGGGAAAGGATTTTCAGACTGGTTTGAAAAGCCCTTTCTTCTCTGGAAAGCAAAAGCAATTAAGAAATTAGTTGAGAAATCGCACTCAGATAAAGATCACTCCTAGAGTTTATAAAAAACCTCCCAACAAATTCTTGAGTTCCAAGGCAGGGTGTGGACAGATCCAAGATAAAAAACAAATTTGGTTATGTGGTATTTTGATTGTGTATACTATGATCTCACCATTGAACAATTGTTTGAGACAGTGCCTGGTCACAATTTTCTCCACCAGCCATGAGCTCCTAAAGCAGCAGAAGATTTTAAACCGGTCCAGGAATTTGATGCACCAAATAGCTGTAGGAATAACAAGTGGCTTTGTCTGTCAGGATCAGTGACAACCCAGACCTGATCCCCACTGAGGTACGATCAAAATAGAAACAGAGATAAGAGTAGCCCTGCAGCCAGAAATGCAATGCGATAAATAGTGTTTGGAGAGTAATTTTGTTTATGAAGGACCACCTTTAATAATACCACAGATCCTATTAAATTAGCCCAGCATACTTCAGGCTTGTTCTTTTAGCTTATACAATTTAATCAAGAAAAAATTGCTTGTAAGAACAGCCTACACTACTCATGGCAAAATTCTTCTTCAGTACATCTGACTTTCTTTTGACATCTTAGTGAGACATTTTCTCAAACAAGTCTGCTCTAGCCTGCAAATCAGGGCTGGTGATGATCTTCATACTGAAGCTATCATAATTTTGTGTACTTCGGGCAATACACACATTTCCATTATGCACAAGGCACACAACTCCTTGAAAAGCAACAAAAAAGTGTAAAATGTTTCCTGCGTTTTCCAGATTTATCACTCCAGCAACGGTGGATATCACAATGGTTAAGGAGTTCAATTTTTTAAAGAATCAACTTTCTAATCTGATTTGTTTTGTGTTCTTGGCATGCAACTCAAACCTCAAAAGTTTTGTAACAAATTCCACGGTCACAGGCCTTCTGTGGTGTTTGCTGGGATTCTTTGGGGCAAAAACCCCACACAACAAAAATCCAAAAGTAAAACAGTCAAACTAAGTTTTTTTTGATTCAGCAATAAATTTGATCAAATCTCAAATACTGTCAGCCCTATTGACCAATAAGAGAGCCTACTCTCATGTCCTTAGAGTGTCAATTTCACAGTAATTTATTTTAGATTGGTATTATATAGGTAAAAGAGATTTGAAAGCAGTCACTCTCTTGCAATGCAGTAATTTCTGATTAAATCACAATTTCAGTTTCCTGTAATATTAGATCACACACATTTCTGACACCAAGGGAGAAGTGTCTAAACTGAGCATTAGATACAACTTATGTCATGTCATTAAAAATATATGGCCCCATTCTTGGAGAAATTCCTCTGCAGGGTGCCTGTGTTTTAGAGTATTTCTGATAGCAACATGCTGAGAGAGGCCAGGGAAACAAGGATAAAGTTAGAGGTTAGAAGTTAAATATCCTCCAAAAGCTTGGTGTTTAAAATGGCTGGGCCAGAAAGCAAAAAGACTCCTCAGCAGACTACAGAAAAACAAGCACGGACTGTTGGAAATGCTTTTGTCTCTGCTCCTGTCCAAGGGCAGTCTGATTCCCAGAATTCTCCGTACCCTTCAGAGAATCTCAAAATTTTTTTTTCTGGGGAGTGCCTGGTTGAATGCCTGTGAAAATCAGTGAAGTTGCCACTCACATATATGGTTTATGCATTCTTTTATCATCATCTAGGGTCCTTTTTCATACCCATATTTTTATAGCCATAAATATTTATACACCTGAATATCTTTGGAAACACACAAATGCTTACAAGGACTACACAAACATACCTTATTAAGAGGCAGCTCTGTAATAAAGCTCATCCAGCGTGAAAAGATGTGACTGCCATGGGCATTTGGTGGGGACAGGTGACTGAAAATTGCATCTCCTTCCTGCAGGAGGCAAAGCAGCACCACACAGAATGACCTGGTCACTAATTCTGGGTCTGCAGAATTCATTTCACAGGATGAAAAGACAAGAAACATCTTTTAGTTGTCTTGTAGGAAAATGAGGCACCATTCATAACAGAGCTATAAAAATCTCCATAATTAACACATAGAGGGCCGGTTGCAGTCATTTTTCAGTCCGACCATTAATTTTTTTTAATCCAGTGAGAGTTTCATGTAAAACACAGCTGCAATCAAAAGACAAGGACACAGATACTCCCCCTTTTCTGTTTGAATTTCCCTCTTCCTGGACAGGACACAAAGTCCTGCACTTGGCCTAGAGTTTGGGTCATCTCATGGAAAGCAAAGAACAGGAAATTTAATCCTATAGGAATAAAGAGAGCACTGAATCTGTCTTCTACTATAAAAAGACAGATGAGTGCAGTGTAATTTATCTATGACTTTGTTTTGTGAAGTACCCAGTCACAGAGACAGACATTTGTTATGCCTTGAGCAGGTCTGTCAGGGAGGTCCTGTTGACAGCCTTCAGAACTGATAAATTTGCTTTCTGAATAATCCCCAATGCCCATATCCCCCAGCTGCTCAGGACTGCAAAAAAAAAAGACCAATGGTACTGAGGAGACTCTTCAGTGTGAAGAGGAAAGGGAGTGGAAAGGTTTGGTTCAGGTTGGCAGCAGGGCACACAAAAGTCCTTTACACTTTTGCCATTCACTTAACAGGACATTATTTCACTCTTTAATTTAAAAATAAAACAGTGACTCATTTTTAATTAATAGCAGTTCAGATATTGACCCTTAGAACTATGTTGATGGCTATGCAGCTTTTATAAAATAAAGGATGCAGCCAATGGATGTTGTAGGCTTAGGCTTGGACCTCAGCCATAAAACTAAAGTCCCACCTGTAGCAGATGAGTATATTTTTTTCCAGGAAATTAAAAGAAATAAATAGAGATTCAGCCATAAATCAAACCTCACCCTTAGCAGTGGTCATATGGGATAAGTTTACAGTTCAAATTCTTAAAACTTTAAAAACTCCTAATCTCCCTTCTCTAAAAGCTTTATCTGTTGCTAACTGCTCTGTAAATAAATCTCTGGTGTTTAGTACCTGGATCAAATTTTTTTTGACATCACTGGAGACTGAAGACACTGCTGATGTAGATGTCCCTGGCTCACCCCATATAAAAACCTTCCCCAGGGTTCTGGCAGGTCTTTTGTAGCAATTTACAGTGGTCATTACAATATAAAAGTGAACAACTGACTAAACACAGAAGCCACTTGCTGACAGATGATAAGAATAATTTTTCAAGCAAATCTTTGAATAGCACATCTTGGAATATAAACTGTCGAGCCTGATTTCGTTGACTGACAGTTTTGAGTATTTGAGTAGGTAAAGAGCTGTGAAAATTTCTCACTTCATGAGCATTTTGAAAGTGGTTTCTGACATATAAACTTTAGGCAGCAATTTTCAAGGGGGTCATCTAAAATGACTGATATAGCAGTTAGTGTGATGCAGGCATAGCACATTTAACAGTCACTGAGCTTCGAATATGACACAGTGTGATACTAATTGCAGCACTGCAAGCAAGGCATAAAGGAGTTGCTCACAGTGCTTGACATATACTTTATGACTCTGAAAAAAAAGAAAAGAGGTTTCAACTGGTAAAATCAGGACATGGTACAATACCTCCACTTCATTTTACAGATGAGAAAATGCCATTTGCCAGCATGACCAAGACCATTAAAAAAGAAAAATAAGATAAATCCCAACCTATTTTAGGTTTTTTTAAGATCCCTGGTCACATTTATTCTATTCTCAAATGTCACAAAATTATTACAGCATATTGTAGTTTTAGGTTTTGTGACACATCATGAAATATGGAAGCTGAAGCAGTACGATTTGGATTCTGGGACCAGCTCCCATGCCAAAAACTCAGTGGTGTGAAGAATTGCTTCTGTTGTATGTTGTTTTATTATAGCCATGTACATGATTTATCTGTGGAGAGACCTTGGCTCTATGGTTTTAATTCAGTTCCACTGACAGATTTTCTCTCGAACTCAATGCACATGAACTCAGGGAGCTGGTTTTGTGAAGAGTTTTGCAGCTACAAAAAGGCTAATTGGACTCCCCCATTAAATCCTTCCTGGAACTATTCTTTCTAAAGGGAACCTGGTGAACACCTTCTTGTCAGCATTTCTGTACTTCTAAAAACTTGTATTGCATTTTCTGAAAAAAAATTTGAAAAAAAAGGAATAAAATACTTACCCAGGAATCAAAACCCAGAGCAGGTTATTAAGTTTGGCTTTTTCTTCTCTCACTCCTGACTAATTTACCATTTAACCCCTTGAGTTCTATTCTGATTTAGTATTTTCTTCATCTTTTAAAGAAAGCAAATTTCAAATCCTAGATTTATGAATCTTTTTGAGTCCTGATGTTGGTTTAGACTCAGGTTGGCAGAAAACAAAATAACAGACTTTGTATCTGTCTGGGATTTTTCTTATATTTTATCTTTATTCTTCATACTTATGTTTACACCTAGAGGTTCGAAGCTCAATGAAAGTGTGAGCATTGATCTTTTCTGTTTATCCTTTGATTTATTTTATTAATACCTTTCTTTCTCTGCTAAAATTACCCTTCAGCTGGCCCAATCATTTAATAGCTATAAAATACATAATTATTTTTTCAATCAGAAGCACTAATTCTTGAAGGTGTGAAGCAGCAGCTCCAAGTTCTTTCTCTCACATGGACACTTCTGTTTGCTGTGCTGGCAGCCTCAAGGGTGGTGCCGGGTGCTCGCTGTCCTGTGTGTCCTGGGTGTAGGTGGTACCTGTGCAACCCTATGGAACAGCCCCAGAGCCTGTCCTCGGGGTCAGGGGGGTGATGGGCAACAGAATTGGTCTGAAATGCCTGCTGCTGCTCTTAATTTATAAAGTATTTTTAAGGTCTTTGGAATGATTCATTCATTTACTGCTTGAAATGAACATTTAGCAGTGCCCTAATCATCCATGATATTTTTTTCCTAGAATTACCACATCTCTGAGGGGGGTAGTTAGCACACCACCTTCTTACCTCAGTCCTCCTCAGAATAAGTCTCTCTGTGACATTTAATTTGGCCTGGGGGCACATCTTTATTCCCAAATTGGAGACACATCCCTGCTGCATCCCAGTGCCCTGCCAGGGAAAGAGCCATTTCGGCACCAGTGCCTCTACATTCACACCAATTGCTGCAAAATAAAATGAAGACAGAAGCCAAAAAAACATGCACAGACTGAATGGAAGACTAGATCCCGGGCCAGAGAGTGAAGAATCAGGACCCTAAAATCATGGCCTTAAAAACATGCGAGCTCTTGCATCCAAGTTGAGACTAAGCCACGCCCTTGGTGATCAAAGTGAGCCATCAGCCCTTTTTTCCCAGGAGAAATTAGGAAGTTCTGCACTGCCTTTGGGTAGCTGATAGCTCAGTCCTCTCTGGCTGACAAGGGATCTCACCTTGTGCAAGCAGGTTTTGTGTCTCAACTGAGAGCTTCTCACAAGGTGTATGGGGTGTTGAGGGTGTGCACCTGGGACCATAACAGTTCTGCAGCTCCCAGAGAGAACCTTCAGTCCCAGCAGACCAGGCACAAGTGAAATTTGAGATGGTTTCACCTGTTAGACAAAGCAATGATACTAAAATATGCCTTACAAAGCACAGAAATTTCTGTTTCAATCTTTAACACATTTAGATCCATGGCCAAGGTCTTGGCATATATAAACTTGATTAGACTGGAATACTGCATAATAAACCATTTTTTAATGATGTTTCTGATTATAAACTGAGCTTATTCGTGCAAAAAGGAGCACCCAACCATGTTTCAGGACACTGTGCAAATAAAATATGAAGAAATGGCCCATCCTTCAAATGAAACTCCAAAGATGTGGACAGAATAGTAAAAGCTGTGCTTTAGGGAATTATAAGTCAAACACAATGTTTCATACTATTTTTCCACATATACTTTAATAGTTATTTTCCAGTCTGTGGAACGTGCTAAAACCCCACAATTTTGTTCATTTTAATATAGAGAAGGATTTTTTTTTTTTTTTTTTACACTCCATGGCGATCCATTAGGTTAAGGTGTATTTTAATGATCTGATTTACTCAGAGTATTTGAAACACCACGAAGACTTGCCATCCATCCTATTAAACCCAGAGTCCAACATGAGCAGCAGAAGCACATGGATAAGCAAATCAAATGAAAGCTGTGAAGGAAGTTGCACAGAAGCTGCACAAATGAGATCTGTGTACCTGAAAGGCTCGTGGGAAGGATAAATTATTTCAAGATTGATTTAATGCAAAGACACAAGCTGAACAGGCTGAAAGATTTTTCTCATTTATCAGCTCCCTAGAACTGGTACAATATTGACTCGTTAATTTTCCTCAAGTGATAGACACATGGAGAAAAATGAAAAAATCAGCTAAGATGAATAAAAAACTTGGCCATTAATTCAGTGCAGAGGAAGAGTGGATAAATGATGTTACTCTTGCTGGTTGTAACCAAAGTTAACAGCCTGGTCATAATGTTTAAACTTAAATAATATTTTACTCATTTGGGTTTCTCCCTTTTACAAAAAGCAAGATATAAATTTTATGGAAAGTGAGGGAGAGGAAATTAACTGTAGTCTGGAACTGAAAACAATAAAAAAAATATACCATGGGACACATTGAACAAATCAGCAGGTTTTTCTTACAGATCTAAGTGAGATTTGCAGTGTAGGGAGCTGGTAGGATTCTTCAGAAGGCAGATTTGGGATCTGTCATTGACATAACAGAAACACAACAATGCTGTGCCAGAAAATTAAAGCTTTGGACTTAGAAACAAAGCCTAAGCCTACATGAATGTCTATCTGTTTCTAGCTTGAGCTTCACATAGCTCAAAAAAAAAAAGCCTCGTGTTTCGAATACTGCACAACAATTCAATAATAAAATCATCAACATTTTCAATTATTTTCCAACACAACTTTTGGTTCGTAACACTGGGCTGGAAAAAAAGAAATATGAGCCTCTTGCAGATTCTGTGAGGAGCAACATAACTCGATGGCAAGAGTCGCAGATTCTAACACAGGTACAAACAAAAAGAAACATTTTTCCAATGCAGATCAATTTAGTCATGGTCATTATTTCAGATACTCAGTGCTACACAGAGATGTCTTTATTTTTTTTTAGTACTTGGTGTCAAAATTAATTTGAGCAGTAGCATCCACTTCAAATATCCAGAAAATAATCCTAAAAGCTAAATATATACATTCCATATGTATTTTTGCGTGCCTTTACAATAAAATTGCTGGTTATTTCTTGATGAGATTTTCTATGTTCTCTTCGGACCTTATTTTTTTCGAGATACATTCTTTCCTGACCTAATTTATCTCAATCTGGGAAAGCATCAGCAAGCAACCACCAAGTAATTTTTTCTGTGAAAACACCTCTTTTGTGTCTATATTTATGCTTCTTTCCACTGATAGATACATAACTTTACTGAGACCCACCCAACTGAAGGAAAGTTATTGATACAAATTTACAGTGTTGATTTATAGATTATAAATCAGTATTTTAAGAATACTAAGAATTTTTGGAAAATATTTGTTGATATATGTTTGAAATTTCCACTTACCTTTTTTTTTTTTTTTTTTTTTTTTTTAACTGGAGTGTAGCCTGTCGCAATTTTATGTCTATTGAACAAAGCAAATTCTATTTTAAATTCACTATATCTACCATTTTCAAGAAATTGAATAGTTTATAATATTTTCTCTAAAAAATAAACCCATTGCTTTCAGTAGTTGGAGAAACAACAATTATTGTAAACTGTTTTCAGTAACGAAGAGCAACAAATCCAAGTTACTAAAGGGAGTCAAAACCTAGACCACTTCCCAAACTGGTGACCAGAACTCCAGGCTGGTCTAGGATTCCTCATGTGTGACCAAAGTTTTGAAAATTCTTGTGTGCCTACCCCACCACTGACATTTTCAGGGGCAGAAATGAGCATTTGAAGCAGCCCCAAAGTGTGTTTTACCCTATAAATTATGGACTGATGGGAGGTATAGTCTTTATGGCAAGGGCTCTCTCAAAGGTCCTAAACTGAAGCTTGGCCTGAAAAGCACTAGGTTTCCAAATGAATAATAAAAAAAAAAAAAAAAAAATAATTACCATATTCCCCCCCCCCATTGCCTTTAGAAATAACAGGCTTCCTTTTCAAGAGAAGCGCTTAACAAACCACTATTTCTCTTAATTTACCAGTTAAACCAGGTGCAGAAAAACTGTTCAGGACACAGAAAAGAAAAAAATTGTATAAAAAGGTCTCTGGTAATGGAGCTTTCTTCAACTATTTACATCGACCAAATAATTTATTTCAAATACTGCATATTAAGAGTTGGTCTTTAGGTAATGTACCAATAAAGCAAAATCCATTTCATTGGTAGCTTCATTATTTTTAATAAAACTAAAGGTAACAACAATAGGACAGCTTTAGGTTCACTTCAATTGATAGCCAATGAGAAAAAGATGACAACATCATTAATTTCTTTCCTTTTGTGTGGTTTTTTATTTTTTTTTTTGTTTGTTTTGTTTTGGGGGGGAGAGAGGGCAGTCAGCCTATTCCCTGTTTGATTTTTCTCTTGTTTACCTGGCAACAGATCAGTGTAAGGGCTGGTGGGAACAACTCTCTCTGTTACTGCCTTAGTTGCCAAAGAACGGAGCAATGTCACATCTCATCAATAGGTCAGTAACAATTTCTTTATGGAAAACCAGGTTTCCAATCCCACAAAATCACCCCAGGAGAATTTGCGACCAGATGTCGCAGCGAGAGCTGCCACAAAGGCTGTGCAAGAGTCCTTAATCCAAACTATTTAATCAATTTCAAAATCAGTATTGATTTATTGGATTTCTCTTTTCATAACATAGACAACTTCCAGAAAGGCATTTATACTGCCTGGGTACAATTAATGCTGTATTAGGATCTGTATATTGGGTGACCTGAAGTGTTGTTTAGTTTGGGTTTGTTTTTTCTTTTTTTTTTTTTTTGTTTGTTTTGTTTTCTGAAGGTTTTATTTCTTTTTGCATTGTGAATGCAGGCAAGCAGATCCAGGCACAGACACGTGAAAATTATGAGGCATTTCATTGTGCTATTGATCTGTGCTCAAAATTCCTATTGAGATGCAGGATCAGGCACATCTTTGCCAGATGGGATTTTCCAGACTAACCCCTCAAAAATTCGAAGTGCTCTGTGATGGGAATTTTTGCCCCCTTAATTGAAAAGGTAACAGTGAAATTTCATTGTAAGATCAGATTTGTTGATCAAATCCTCAACAAGACAGCCCAGGAAAGAATGTTGTAAAATTCCTGTGTACCATTATGCACAATCCCCTCTCCCCAATCTCAACACATTTAGAAGGATTACAGACCAGTGTCTACCCACAGGACATTATCCTGACTCACCAAAACAAAAGAATATTTTATTTTCCTGCCTGTTTACTTTGCCTCCCTGTCAGCCTGTCAAACAGCAACCATCTGTGACTGTAAGGAAAACCAGTCCCCTGATCAAAGCACTGAAATACAGTGAGCAGAGAAGCAGGAACATCAAAATAATGATCATGAAGGCCCCCATAATCCAACACAAACCACCTGTGAATTTTCTGGATTGAAATGAGAGCAGGAATAGTCTAGCAGGTGCCTTTAGACTGAGAGATCGGCATAGCTGACAAAAATAAATGGTCCTTTTATGTTCACATGACTCTAATCTTCCATTTAAACAGTGCTGTCTTTTTTAGCAAGCTCCACCACAGGCACTGAAAAACCTTTTTCTGATACTGGTTTGTTGTGACTGAAGTCCTGTCTCATCCTCAAGACTATGATTTCCTAAATCCCAAAGGTGCCAGGAAATAGGAACTTTTTTCATGATTCTGCTGCATCCAGAACACACTTTGTGCTGAAACAAGACATTGGTTCCCATACCAGTGTACTGAATTACCATTCCTGGTGTATTGATATTTTTCTCTGGTAACAGAAGGTGAGGCATTCTGTAAATCAGCCCTGTTTGCATTTCTTCCTGCAGCTTTCCTCTTTGTCTTTTGTAAGTGATATCTTTTCCATTTTCCCCCTAAGAGTCCTTTGCTTCCTATCACCCATGACTGGTGATGAAAAGCCCAATAACCCATCTCAGTGGGTTTTGATAAATTTGAGCATGACCAGTGACAAGCAAGGAAGATGGACTTGCAGTGGTATTGTCCAGTCCAGCAGGGAGAGAAAAAGGCTCTCCAGGACATAGTTTCCTTCCACACCACCCCTTTTGCCCGCAATGCACTTGTTTACAGGGTCTGCACAGTGCCAGACAAGAACTGCAGTCTCTGAACTCCTCCCTGTGCACTGCTCTACCCCAAGGGAACAGCCAGACCACTGGGAAAAACTAAAAAAATATGGGAATCCCAAGACCAGGATCACCTACTGCTTAGAATGACTTTGAATGAATGACTTTCACTTCTGAGGCTCAGTCTCCAGCAACCTGAGTGAACCAATTCCTCCTTCCCATCACTTCCTAAGGTCCCAGCAGGAAAAGAGCTTTTTATCTACCAAGGGCCTGTATGGCACCACTGCATTAATGCCATGTGTTTATTGGAAAGAACTTTCTGTGTCCACCTAATAAATAATAATTGTAATAAAAATACAACTTGTTTAATCAAAATTCCTCAGCCAAGGATTAGAGATTTCCCCCTCTAAACCATATTCCTACCACTTTGGCAGACCTAAAGATATTTAGGAACTGTGCAATGGGGAGTACGAATAAAGGAGGAGGAGAGAGGAGGAGGAGACATGGGTGTGTTAAAAACACCCGGTCCAGGGAAGACTCAGAAACACAAAGTCAGAAATTGCACATCATCCATCACCACAGAATTGGCTCCATAACCCCTAGACTCAGCCCCACACAGAAACAGCCCTGCACATTCTGTTTTGAGGAACCCTGCTTAGCCTCAAAGCTCCCCTCTCCAGAGCAGAACAAATATTCACTAACACTGCTTTGGTAATTGTGAATCAGCCTTCCAAGTCCTATTGTTTAGCCTTTTCCTCAAGCTCGAAGGACTAAGCACAACCTCATTGACACCGGCACAAGGAGATCCATTCACAGCCACTAATGATGGTTGGTTCAACAGATAAACAGGAATTGGCTGAGTGGATACCATTATTCCACTTTATACCTTATTTGCTTGCATGTGGAAGCCCAACAAAAACACTTCTCTGCTAAAGTACAACCCTTCTAATGTTTTTTTCCCTGACAAAATAAACCAAACAAAGCAAACTTCTGCACACTGATGCAATCAACACTAAATGTCACTCTGGAAAGGATAATATGTGGAGACTAAACATCACAGAGATTTCCGGAGCCAAAGAGCCTGGAAAAACTATATTAGCATCTTTTTCTCAAATTCTCTAAACTACAAATTTAGAGAGCCTGTCATCACCCTATTTGCCTTCTAATTTTCAGCTTCACAGTCAGAAATATTTTCCTGTTTTTCCCTTTCTTCCTTTAGAACTGAGAACCTGTGATGCAGAAATCCCTGGGATCACGATTTTTCAGAGGTTGAATTGTCTTTCATATTTTAAAAGGTGCTCATCCTGAAGCCAGGATTAAGGTCTCAGGCAGGACAGGATTCAAAGGATTCGGTGGTTGCATATCACTCTGAGGTGGTTTTGTGTAGCTGATCAGATTTTATTTGCCATTAAGACAGCAGATTTCTCCAGCTGGAACTCACAACTGGAAAAGCAGAAAAGCAAATGGGGAAAATGGAACTTCTTAAGTGGGATTGCTAGGTTAAAAATAAAATTGGCTCGGTTACACCCACATGGAATTATGGATAGGGTATTTACAATGAAAATATATTCATTATTCATAATACATTTTCAAAAATCTGAAAGATCTTCAATGAGTTGTTGTTTTTTTTTCTTTTTAAATTATTATATAAAATCTTAAAAATGTATTCATGGATGCAGGTAAGTGAGATGCTATTTCACCCTTGCCTGAGAGCCATTTCCTTTCATCTTTCTGAATACCTTTTTATCCAGCACAGATCACAACTGCACTCAGCAGTGACACGGAAACAGAGGCTAAAAGCTCTGGAATAAGAAATAGCCTGGGTTAGCAAATGGCAGTGAAACTTATATGACTGGAGAGTGCTCCAAAACCTCCAAATCCAACATGAAAATTGCATGCTGTGCTATTAACAGCCCGGGTCACCGCCAGCCCTGGCTCAGCTCCGAGGTGTGAACCGCGCACAGCGAGGCAAACAACACCCCAAAAACCCCGTAACACTGACAGGTCAGAGGGGCAGGGCAGCCACAAAGGAACTCTGCTAAGTCAGGAGCTCCCTGCAGGATTTTACAAACAGGATTGAGCATCTTTTCCTCCAACCTGTGTTCAGTGGAACACTGGCGATGGAAAGGCAATTGAAGGCTAAAATCGTCAAGGGATCACCCTAATATTCTTGAGCTAACATCAGTTTCCAGTTCCTCTTTTTGGGCAGATACAGGCAGAGGGAAGGGGGTTGAATATCCAGGCTTTCTTTCCTGTCCATCACAGCCCCCTGTACAGGTGCAGCAGTGCCAGAAGAATAGAGCAGCACATAAAAACTGCAGATTGAAAAAGGACTCAAGCTGACTTCCTTGATGAACTGTCCTGGATGCTCCTCAGCTGAAAGCTGCAATTACAGCCCTGAAATCTAAATTCAATATGTAACAACATAATCTTTGTTGTACACTACTAATTCAGTTTCTTCATTTTTTTTCTCCCCTTTTTTTTCACTACAGTTTAAAAACACACTCAGCATATTTAGCTTTTCTGAGTCTTTGGATGGTTGTGAGACATGGGCCTGTGTCCCACTGCAGCCTCTGCAGCCTTACAAACCTTCATGTGTTCTAATTCTTAAACATCTTTATGCTTTTGTTGCCACATTCTTTCTATCCAACATGTGCAAGCGCACTATTGCTCATCCTGCAGAATATTTAATGTGTGTCCTCACCCCATTCTAATTTCCAAATTACAAAACTGAAGACTTCCACTGCTGGTAATTAATTCTTTACCTGTTATTGAGTAAAACACTGATGCCCCATTCATTAGGTTACACAGGTGCAACTTCAGTGGCAGTTTGTCTGCATAAATAAATAAATTTAATGTTTTGACATTACTGCACTTTTAGCCTTGACACCCCCACTGGATGAGAGGCAGGAAAGGGCCCTGCTCCCTCCCTGCCTGGAGAATACAAACAGATTGAGAGGGGCATCACCTGCACGTGTTTCTGCAGCAGCCCTCCCTTTGTTGTCAAACTCCACTCAGATTCATTTCAAAATATCCAAGCCCAAGCCTAATTTCTGGCAGGACCTACAGGATCAAATGAGTCTCCTTGGCATTCATCTGCTGCCAGGAAGTCTCGAAAGGACAATGAATGACAGCCAAACTGATTACCAGTTTCAGTGAGCGAAGGTCAGCCAGTGTAACATCTGCCTCGCCTACATATTCATGTGCAACGTTCTGCTCGTCCAGAGGTCACAAAAACTCACAGAATGAACAAGATCCCACTGGAGCCCTCTGCTTCCTCAGACATACAGGCACATCATTTTTTACTCATTCAGTGAGGTTTTTTTGTTTTTTTTCTTAATTTTTGGTTTTTTACTGACTGAAGGAGCTTGTAGTCAAAATTACTCTGGATTTGGTTTTTCTTTTTAGTTTCTCTTTATTCAAAATTGCAAAGGTAAAGAAGAGGAGGACAGCAGACTTGATACCAGAATATTTCTTCTATCTTTTATAGCCACACTGATTCACTGAGACAAGAAAAACTACTATAATTTTTTTTAAGTATCTTTCCTATGGGGGAAAAAAATAAAGGTTACCTTAAATTTTTTTATTACCATGAGATATAAGCACATAGCTCTGTCACAAATTAACTATGTCCCTTATGTTTACAATAATACTTGTTTATAATAACACCATTCTAATATTATAAAAATATGTAAACAATATTATTATAATAATACTATATTTATAATACTTGTCCCCCATATTTATGAAAAACTAAACTTTAAAATGCCAGTTGCCAGTTGCATAAAATTAAATAAGTAATTTCTGCCAAAAAAACTGTCAAATGCAATAGGAAGTGCACTGGTTTCTCTGCCATGATCTAAGAGAATGCCCTAGGCTCATCAAGAAGGATTTAAAAAAAACATATTCCAAAAGCACTTCGGTATTTTACTACTCTAGAGCATCCACAAATTTTACAACATGAAACGATAATTTTGAATTCACAGAGACCAAACACAAACAAGATTTAAAAAACATTTTGCAAAGACCAGATTCTTTCCTCTGGAAATTTGGAAACATGACACAGTAGGAATGAAAAAATTTATGACTAAAAGAGACATGAACAAAACTGGGTATTTCTTCAACTGACACCCATTGTGGCTATGTTTTGATTATTTTTGTTTCCAAAACTGTTTTCTTAGACTGAGACAATATTCCTGATATTACATTCCTATTTCACTGTTATCCAGTATTACTAATAATATATGTTAACATCAGTATATTAATATTTCTATATTTTATATCCTGATAGTCCTTAATCACATCCCTTTAATAAAATATATGGAAGTCGTTCAGTGCATTGGCACATTCAACAGAAAAATAAAATTAATTTATTTTTGTGATTCAAAAGCCCAGACAGGGCTTTCCACATTTGAGGCAGAGGAGCCCAAGTGTCAGAGTAAGAGCTGCTCTGTCCAAGGTACATTTTCCACCACAATCCTGGGAAGTGGCTGTGCCTTGCAACAACCTCCTCAGCACCCCACCACAGAAAAGCAGCCCTTCAACCCCATGAAAGATGATCACTGTTAAAAGCAGATCCTGCTGCAGGTGGTTTTTCTAAAAGCTTTGCTCTTTCTTGAGTTATCACTGCACTTTCTCATTCCATTTCGTGCTTTCCCAGTATACATCAAAATTAGGGAAAACTTTGTACATTTATACAGGATATAAAATGCTTTAGGCTCTCAGTGAAGACTCTGAAAAGGGTAAGACTATGATATGTTAATGAAACATGAGATCTTAACTAGAAATTTCTCATACTCAAATTTGACATGAAACAACAGGGGGAGAACACCTGGGTGCAATCAGGGCATTACAAAAACAGACTGTGAAGGACACCAGCAGAAGAAGACAGGATTGGCTGTGTAAGGTAATTCCAGCAGATTGGCCAGAGAAATCAGATTCACAGAGATGGATGTCACTGAACTCAAGCTGTGCCTGAGGTAACAACAAAAAAAGTTAAATTCCCGTTCTTAGTCCATTTTATACCCTTGCAAGGTGTTGATATTTTCTATTTTGGTGTTATATTAGCTAAACACAACAGAACTGAGGGACATCAAGGTGAGACAGAAGCTTCAAGGTGAGAGGTCGCAACTCCTTTTGCTGTAGACAAAACACAAAAAACATAGCAAGAAATATTCCTTCCATGCAGACAGTGTGCAAAAGGGAATATATTTTCTGATTTCCTAATGTAATTTCATACACCATACAGCTTCTGGGTGCTCTAACTGAGAATTAAATGAGGATTTTTTCTCATCAAACAGCTGTAGCTTTCCACTCACAAGGTCCTTAATGAAATATGCAAAGTTTCATGAAAATTTTAATTCCAAGACAAGGTACTTTGGTTTTCATTTACAGTAAATTATATGAATGGCCTGTTTCTTTAATCTTTATCCTTCAAATAAATTAATAACCAGCTTTCATTAAGTAGCAAATGCTAAATATTTGTTATTAATGATCATTTTCTTGTCATTGTCCTGGATTATATCAACAGTTTGCTAGAGCAGGAAATAATGAAAGTCATGATTAAGAACTGTGTTTATTATAGTAAATTCTAATTAGTCCACAGATAGTGAGCTCCACTGTTGTAACTGCTTATATAAACATAGCACAAGGGAAAGATATATAACATAAATAAATTGAAGAATGCAATTCCAGGAGTCATCATGGCTCCACAATATTTCAGGAATGCTCTGTTTAGCAAGGATTACCCAGCTGGAAAAGCAACAAAAGAAGAAAGGGTGACTACATAAGGGGAAGAGAGAGGTAGGAGGATAGAAAAATGTTTTCAAGTAGAGTGAAGAATAGTCAGGTGAAGGACAGGAAGGAGAAACAGCTGCAAGGAGCAGGAGAATTTCACACAACAGAAGTACCTTACACCCGGTAATTGCTGATCCTACATCCCTACAGCTGAGCAACTACTCTTCCATCTGATGAATTCTGCTTGTTCCTATGCCAAATATTGTGGGGCTTGGGGGCTGGAATTGGGTTTTCATAAAAAGACCAAGTGAGATTGAAACATGGCCCATATTGTTATTAATTTCTCAGACAGGAAAAATTGACTTTATTCCCCTTCACCCACCCCATTGTATTCAAAAGCACACTCCAGCTTGGGCTGAGAGCTGACCTGCAGGAGCCCAAAAAAGGCTTCAGCTTAATCACAGATAACACAGCTAGTCAGGGAGGGGGCTGAACATTTTTAACTTAAAATGTATTACACAGAAAATGGTTTCTCCACCAATCCTTACAGTGAAAAATATTGCTTTCTACAAGCCTCTAAAAAGAGAATAATTTTATATCAGCAATAATCTATTGGAAAAGAGGCGTTTTATCTCTTTTCATATAAATCTCCATTTTTCAATATTGCTGAGAAAGTGTAACTTCTGAGTAACAAGAGTTAAGGCATGGAAGATGTGTTCTCGAGTAATGGTCCATTGATAAATGAAAAAGTAGATGAGTTCACCACTCTGTTAAATAAGAATGCCCTCTCCTTCTGCCTGAGAGAAATTGAGGAGTCACAGTCATTTGCCAGCTTCCAAAAACCAGTTCTCTTTCATTATTAGAAATTAGATTATTAAACATTTCTTTCCAGAATCATAACTTCAGGGACCACACTCCATATATTTCAGCTTTTTAATACTTTGTGCAACAGCTACTTTTACTTTAACATAGGCAAACTGAAAATATTTGTTTGGTTACACATTTCTGGGGCTGGAAATGGTATTTTAAAATACTTTTATAAAAACATGTTATATGCTTCTTTTTGTGCTCCAGCCATTATTTTTTATCACTGAAATGCTTTAGGAATGCTGCCTCTTGCCTGGTGTAAGCAGCCAGGAAGGAAATCTTTTTGGTCTCTCTCAAGACTTTTGGGTCAGGTGTGCCTGTCCACAAGTTTGCCAAGCAAAACACCAAACCTTATTTGAGCACAGTTTTAATTCTAAAACTCAAAACTCTTGCTCACATGCTTAACCTTAAGTATTTCCCAGGAGTTGATGAGATTGCTGGCAGCATGTGCTTACCTGCTAACTCATGACCAGCATAGGAATGAGCCCATGATCAGATAAAAATATGCTGTGTACTTTTAGGAAATGTGTTTGGATTTCAGTGAGGAATATTTTCAGACATTTTTGATTTTGCTTATAAGTTAATGTGTGGCAAAAAACACTAAACTAAATAAAACATCAGGAAAAATTACTTTAAGCATTCTGTTAAATCTAAAATTCTTTAGTTGAGTCATTTATATGCAGTGCATTACAAACAATTTATTTTTTTATGGTTAATTACAACTTTTGAAGGAAACTGTAAGGCCTTCATATTGTGTGTCTACTAATAATTACCAGTAATGTGATTAAATTCATGTTTAATGCTTATCTAAATTAGCTCATTAGCTTTATGGATGTTTGAAAATCTCCAAAGACTGAAAAATATTCCGTTTTCATTATAGTCCTGATACTGATCTCACAGACCGTGGCTACCATATTCATTACTCTCTGTATACATAGTTCTTTGTGGAATATCACTTGTTTCAAACCAATTATTATGCAAATCCCAAGACCTTGCTTGACACTCCCTGGTGACAATGAAACCTTGTTTGGCTTAAATAATCATTTGGGAGCCATTTATACTGTGAATGAATATTACAGATTTTGTATATCAAGGAACTATATTTTCTTCCATCAGAGAGTAGCAGGAAATGGCAAACATCAATCAGAAGAATAATTTTAGTTTGCTTGCAAATAAATTTTGGTGCCTCAATACCTTTTTCTGGAGTATATGTTGATAAATAAAAGTAACAGAATGCTCTAAGTTCATTTTTTTATGCTTCCTATTTTTTCTTATTCTGATAAACTTATCATGGACTGATTTCAGTGCCATTAACTTACCCCTGCATTGTCGCATTCCATCCCCCTAAAAACAGAGTAAGAAAAAAGTAAGAGAGAAATATTTTCTGAATTGATAGTTATAAGAATATAAGCAATTCATAAAGCAGTTTACATCGTGTAAAACCATGGAAGAAACACAGTTACATAACTACATATAATAAAACTGTGTTTATAAAGACGTGCTATTAAATATATATATAATTAAAATTATTATTGGTATTGATTTTATTTGGTCTGTTTCTTTTAATGCAACAATTTGTGTTTTATTCTGCCTGACTTTTTGAAGATCTGAATTTTTTTCTCAACTGATATGTGGCCAAAGTGTAATCTTTATATGAAACCAACCTTTAGACCACAAACTCCTTGGAATTTCTGTGGAGCAGTTGTTTGAAGCATAGCTTTAGGATCATACATTATTTTTCAACATATTCATTTAAAAAAAAAAATTTATTATAATGCACATTGTAATTCAATTTTTTTAGAAAGTACTGAGTACTGCCTTACAAACAAAAAGAAAGAAAAGGCAGCAACTTCATGGCATTCATTAATGCTACAAATTAAGATATAATTAAGTAGATTCCAGCTGGCAAAGAACTGTGACAAATTGAGAGGAAAGATTTTTCCTGTAACTCCTCCACAGTTAGGAGAATATTAACTGTATTAATAGTGCTGCTTTAAAATATCTGGCTGTGTAAAACTGTCATCATTCAGAACTGCTGACACACTAATTTGTTATTAGATAAGACTCTAAACTTTTATTTGTTCATTTTCTCCTCCAGCCAGTTCTACTCAATGAACAGACTTAGTAACCAGTTCTGAAATCCTTCCCCTTTATTATCACTGGTTTCCACATTTCAATATTTTTTCCTTCAGAATAGATGTTTTGGGTTGCATTTATTTAATAGCCTGAACCATTTCAGAGCCAAAAGACAAACCCCCTGTAGTTAAGCAGAACAGACTCTGCTGTCTAGTAACAATTATATGTCCATCCATTATAATTCAAATGTGATTAAAAAAAAAACAAAAAAAAACAAAAAAAAAACAAACAAAAATTACTCCTCCATCTGACAATGGCAATTTGACTTCAATATCTGTAAATTTCAAATCCAGGACCATACTCCCTCCATGAGAAATACCTTTCCCTAGTGATCATCAAACCCAAGGCTTCCTATTGTTTCTGTGAAGGACAATTAGTGATAAGTAGTGATAATTGAGGACACCCCACCTTTGGCAACCAGGAGCAGCTTCTTGATCTTCTTTGAAATATTTTAATTTAGAGGCAGTGATTATTTCAAGAACTACTGAAATTCACATCAGTGCAATATAGAATTTTATAAAATGTAAAATCTGAAATGTTGTGATGCTTCCCCAGCAAGGATAATTTCTATCTCTAGTAAAATATTCTCAAGCGGTACAGCATTCATGGGGCCCAAACCTCTCCCCAAGGAGAAGAGTCCATCTACTTCATTTCCAGGTTCAATTTTCACTGCAAGTGGCTTGGTTTTTGCTATTTGTACAATGTAATCATTTATAAATTAGAAATAGTGTATATATGTTATCCTTCAAATAAATTATTCCAAGCCATTCCATTTGTATGGTTATGCAGCCAGGAAAACACATAAATAAAAATAATGTATTCTACACAGGATGTGAAGTATATTGCTCTCTCTCAAGTCTGCATTTGTATTTGGATGGAATAATGGAATCACAGAATATTTTGGGTTGGAAGGGACCTTTAAAGGTCATCTCATCCAACACCCAGCAATGAACAGGGACATTTCCTCGGAGCCACATCCAGCCTGACCTTGAATTTTTCCAGGAATATTTTTCCATCTATGATCTCCTTGGACAACCTGTGTCAGTTTCCTTGCCTTCATTGTAAAAAATATCCTCATATCTTCCTCATATCTAATCTAAACCAACCCTCTATCAATTTGAAAATATTACATCTTGTCCTATTGCAACTGGCCCTGCTAAAACAACCCTTCCCATCTTTCTTTTGAGTCCCTTTTAAATATTTAAAGGCCACTGTTTTGTAGATTGAAGAATTATTTCAGCTACAACCACATAACTATTTTACACTATCTACTGCAACATTAAAAAAAAAAAAAAAAAAAAAACGTTTTGCTTCCTTTTGGCTGAAGCACATCCATCATGGTGTCAGGGGAAATTCCTTGATCTGGGTGAGGGGGGAAGTTGGCTATGGCATATATTAGGAAGTCTACTTAGATTGAGCATGGCATAAGAGAGATGTTCTATATATATTCTGAAATACCAGGGAAGGGCATAGAGACACAACTTCAATATTATATTATAGGACCCAAGCTTTACAAATCTTTTTACAATTGCTGAACATAAAAAAAAAAAAAAATATCTGTTTATTTTAAATGTTCTACCACAAGAACAATACTAATGAAAAAAATAGTTTTAATAAATCCTTAGATTTTTCTGAGAACTGCAAGTTTTAATTTCTGTTTTCTCTGAAAATAATGCACTTTTTGAAAAATTCACTTCTGAATAGATTGCAATTTTGTTATTAAAAAACCTCAGTGACTTTTGCCTTTAAAGACAGATATTTCTTCCAGAAAGATCTTGATAACATTTTCCAGTAATTATTCATTGTATACACTGTTAATATAAGATTGGATAGTAAATTTATTTCCTTGTTTATAAAATGTTGCACTTCTATTGCCAAATCAGGATTGTAAAGGGATATGTTTCCGAGGCTGACTCCTCCAGTTAGTTTTCAATTCCATCAGCATTCATGATAGGCCCATTTGTACTGAGCTGCCAGAGAACACATCAAAGAGCATTTCCTGCTGTTACCAGCAAGGATATTTATCTTATCACCATCCTGAAGCCTCGAGTTTACCTATTGAATGGAATATCCTCTTCTCACCTCTAAAGCTTAGTCACCTGCAAAAAAATTCTCCACAAAATGAGATATCAGGATCATGTTTCAATAATTAATATGCAATATTTAATGGAAGTATTTTTTTCCTAACCATGTGCAGTAGGTACATATATTTTAGTAGGAGAGAAAGGTTTAATTTATTTTTAACTATGTCTGAAAGCAGCATCTGAAAGTTTTATATATCTATATATTAGGTATGTTTAATATAGATTTATATGTATCCACAAATATATATTAGAATGTTATCGATATTATATAGATTATATATTTCTATATAATTAATATACATATAGTTTTATTTTTTTTTAATCTGTCAGAACTAATATGGTAAGAAACAAATAGCTTATTTTTTCCAGAGACCATTACATCTCCTATGGAAATAAGCAGTTTTGGGAGGAAGCATGATTTTTTTAATCTAAATCACAGACAAGTAAATCTAAAAAAAAAAAAAAAAAAAAAAAGGGTTGATATATATGAGAATATATAGAATATTTGGATTTATACAAGTGTAATATATAAATTTTTCTCAACTTCACATGAAAATTAGGGAAAAGAAATTATGTCTTTAAGTAAAAAGAGTTACAGTACAGCTGACAAAATCATTAAAGTGTTTGCTCTGTTAACTGCTTTCTCTTCTGCAAATATGATCATAGGACAAAACAGAAGAATTCAAAAATGTTGCACTCCAGCTGGTGGATATTTGGCTCTGAGCTGGAGCGCGTTAACAGCTCCCAAAGATGTGCAGCTATTCATCTGAAATTCAAAAATTTGCAATAACACTATCACTCTGCAAGAAATAAAATGTGTTACAATAAAATATCATTCAATAATGACTTTGATATTTTAGGAGTGTTAATTAACGAGCCCTCTGTCTAAAAAATAAAATCAAGCTACTAATTTAAATAAATTATAAGAGACTATATTTGAGTATAGCATTAAGACTTTCTTTAGCAATTAAAGGAGTCTGGTTTTTCATTTATTCATCACTAAGGTAGGGCAGGTACCAGCAATTCTCAGTAAAATTAATTTTTGTATTTATATGAACAGCATCCTGCATAACAAGCATATCAATTATACATGTGCCAAGCAAAAAAGATCATCCAGTGCACCATGGTAACTTCAGAAGTAGTCATTTTATTTGCTTTGACTCTTAGGATCTGACTGTTTTGCCAGTGTGTGCACAGGTTTTCTTTTTGATTTTCAGGGTAAGTCATGGGATCTTCAGCTGGGGAAGAGCACCTGCTGGATCTTGCCGTACACTCAAAAATGTTCAAAATGTATGCATGGATGAAAGACAACAGGCAAGCTCTGTCTAGCTCGGGATCTGAAGTACAGACACGAGTATTTTCTTTTCCATCTGTAGAAGAGCAAGCACCACAATCCCAGGGTGCACTTTATGTGTTATCCTGCCACAGAGACAACCTGCTGGGATTAATTGGAAATGCACAGGAAAGCTGCCTCAGCCTCCCAGCACTGCTGAGCCTGTCATCCCAATGCCAGCAAACGTGGAGCTGCTGCTGGCAATCCTCCACATCCAGCAAAAGGAAAAAAAAAGAGAGACCCTCTGGATGCTGACACACCATGATGCGAAACAGAATAGCAGAAACAAGCTGCACACTTACACCAGTTGCTTTAAACTTGTCAAGCTGTTCCTTTCTTCACAAGCAATATTGCTTTACCTAGCAAAATCACAATAAATGGAATAAAAAGGAAAGAAGGCTGTACTTGAGGAGAATTTTGTCAAATTATCTGCATGTCTAAGACATTTCATAAATTAAAACACTAATGCAAGGGTGAGAACAGCCTTGTTCGGAAAAGCTGCATTTTGCAAAATGTTCCTTTGGGTGATAAGAGGCAAAAGTGGTTTTCATAAATAAATAAAAAGGGGATTCGGATGGGAGCTTTCAGAAGAAAAATAGGTTTGGTAACTGGTGTGAAATAAATGAGAGTTAATTCAGAAAAGATCTGTGGATCTGGTAAATACAGGAAATTGGGGGAAAAAACTAATAGTTGAAATTGCAGAAAGTTAGATTCATGTCTGAAGTTTCAAACAATAACTGAACAAGGCCATAAGACAGGAAAATAAAGGGAATTAAATTAAATGTCTAGTAAGACAAGGAGACTGCAAAAATCTTGAACAAGGACCAAGACAAAGAACCCAAAAGGGATGTGTGCAAACTGAAGAGCACAAAACCAGACCTGATTTGCTTCTGTGAACACGGAACTGCAGAAACCAGCAGGGAAGTGGTGGAAACAGGAGGCTGGAATAAAAAGCAATACAACAAATTTCATTTAGCCCAGGCAACAGAAATCGGTGGCTCTCACAGCACGGTCCGTTCAAGTGCTTGGAATGAAAGCCTGAATTTCTTGCGTACATCAAAATTATGACACCCAGGACTGGTTTCCCATTCCTGGGTTCATTTGTGTAATCCGGACACATCCCAGCCAGTCACTGGACAGAGGTGGCATGCAAACGAAAGTGTAGGGCAGCAAAAAGACTGCTGCCAATCCCTAAAGGGGTGCACAGAAGAGACCAGCAATCCTGAGGCAGCTTCTGGGCATGGAGAGCCCAAGCAATGCAGGATCCTGTACAAAACCAGTGCAGAGCACTCAGGAAAGTCACATAAAAGAGGAGTATAAAAGTTACAAACACATCCATTTTCCATGCAATACATTTTAGCTTTATTACAGGATTTGAGATGTGCAACCACCAGAAAATCCACTTAAAATGCTTCAAAGTAATACTTACTGTAGCATTTGCCTAAAGCTATCAGCAAATATTTATGAAGTGCACCAGCTGAGTAGGTCCAGTAACAGTTTGTACACAAAAAAAAAAAGGATAAGCTGCTACTCTTATTAGTTACCCTGTTAGGTCGGGTAGCAAACATCAATATAATTGCTTGGGAATGTTCCAACCATGCAGGTGACCTATGAAATGTCATTTCTGGGTTTTCATTTGCTTTTTTTTTTTTTAATAGACTCGTGAAACCAAAAGCCTCTCTATAAAATTTAGTTTGGTTTTTATAAAAAGGAAAATTGTTGTGGTTTGACCCCAGCCAGCAACCCAGCACCACCCAGGCACTCACTCACTCCCTCCATGCTGGGATGGGGAAAAGGCTGAGAAGAATAAAAGTGAGAATACCCATGGGCTGAGGTAAAAACAGTTTAACAAGTCAAGCGAAAACCAGGAGTGCAAGGAAAGCAAAAGAAGGAATTCTTTCAGCACTTCCCATGGGCAGGAAGACATTCATCCCATCATGACTTGGGAAGACAAACATCACTCCCAACATCCTTCCCTTCCTCCTCCTCCCTGCTTCATATACTGATCATGTCACAGGGTGTGGAATATCCCTTTGGAAAACACCATCCCCATTTCTACTCACAAATCCTTGCTCACATGATCAATTCTAGGCACGAAACTCACCCTAAGAACCGCATTCCAGTAGGAACAGGTTCATGCAGGAATTTATTCATGTTCATATTTTCAGGATCAGACAATCAAAATGCACGTGGGCTTCTGAATAAATTCTCACCGTAATTCTATAACTAAAGATGGCAAACAGAGCTGCTGCATGAGCAGGGTAACAAAGTCCCCCTGTGGTCTGGACAGTATGACAGCACTCTCTCCATCAGTCCCTCACTCCAAGCTGCCTGCACACACATAACTGTTTTGAAAACTGTTTCCTCAGCTTCTGTGCAGGCAAAAGTCCAGAAATCACAATCTGACTTCTATGCTAAATTGGTTTTTTCACTACTTTTTGTCCTTCAGTCAAGACTGTGAGCCTTTATCAAGGATTTAAACCTTGTCCCCTTGTTCTCTCTCTTTCATCAGCTTATTTTATTTTGCTTTTCAGCTGAGAAACTTTCACTTGAATAAACTTCCCTCCTCCTTCTTCTCTACTGGTTGCAACCAAACTGTTCCAGCCCTGATAATTTCACCAGCACACCTTGCTTCTTCAACAATGATTTAAAATATCAATCTTTTTTTTTTTTTTTTTTTTTAACTTGTTGCAGTCTGATTTGGGGATTTTTTACTGAATAGGTTATTCCAAGAAGTTATGATGGGTAACAGGCAGGGCACTTGTGTCTTGTTGAGTCATTAAGAAACACAAGAACCACAGAACCTATCAGAATTATTTAGTTGCAGAGACCTATAATCTGAATAATTAAAAAGCCTAATTCAAGCAAAGCAATAAATAAAAAAAACAATAGCAAACAAGGCACAGCTTCAATAACTCATCAGAAATGGTGATCTTCCTTATAAATATCAGCAGCTATAGCCAGATGTAATAAATAACAAAATTAACAAAGAATGAAAACTTTTTTTCAATAAACTTTAAGTATTACAATTTGGGGTTCGTTATTTTTTAAAAAAAATTTAAAACTACAATTTAAAGACGATTTACATTACATTTAATATAAAATTATTATATCATAAGTAGCCCAAACCTTTGCTACTCATAGTAATGTAATATCAATACCAAACTCTTTGATATTATTGACACATTGCATGTCTATATAAAAATAACTTTTTTCCACTTCTCCCTTGCCTCATGTTTTCACCATGTTTATTCTGCTTCTAATCCAGATTTAAATATTTTTCCTTTCTTATTGCATGTCAGGAGTAGAAACAAGTGCCCAGAGTTCTCTCTGACTTCAGCTATTATAAAAAATCTATATTTTTCCAGGTAAACACCTCAATTGGCTATTTTGGGTCATTTCAAATTACAGTTTTCTAGCTCCTGCAAATAGCATACATCAAACCAAATATTTAATGTGATTATTTATATCCTAGGGTGCATAAACAATAACCCAAATGTTTCCCTATGCTCATCAATCTGTCTGCAAATCTTCTCTTCAGTGTGAAATTTCTGTGAGAGAGAAAATGAAGTGTTTCCAATGTAACAAAACTATTTTTGCACAGTGGAACATTCCAAATCCTTTATTTCCTATACAATTTTTAACACTCAGTAGTATAATCAGATCAGCAAAAATTGTTTCTATTATTTATTGCATTAAAGTTCCTGTGCTGCATAATTTAATAATATTACAATAAATGAGAGATATTTCACCACAATTTTAATCAGTAAGATTAACTCTATTACCCTACTATGAACACTTGTGACTGAAAGTATTTAAAACTGCTCATTTGAAAAAGAAAGAGGTTGGAAGAGGAAATTGTCTAGTACAGGATAATATCACAAGTCTTTAGAAACACCTCTGACCCTGAAAATAGAGGAGATAAGGAAAAGAAAATAATTAAATCTCTCTTAACCTGAGTCATTAAACTGTATTGTTATCTATTCCAGGTTCCTCTGGGTACTCACTATTTCAAACCAGGGTTTTTTTCTATTCAGGAAGTACTGAAGCATGACAACTTCTACCCTTTTCCTATAATTTCATTTTGGTATAAGAAGTCAGAATGAGCACTTAAAGATTCTGACCAATCTATTTGCAAAAACACACACTTCATCCAGGTATTAAGTTAAGAAAAGGAAGAGCAATAAGATCTTAGATTTTGCTGGTCCATGAAGTTTTACATTTTCTCCATCTACTTTTAGGAAATATTTTTTAAAATGGATTTTTCATTTAATAATTCTAACCAATTAATTGTCTATTATTATATATTTACTTCTTTAACAAATAATAAGTTTCTAAGCCTACTCTTTTCCAGATACCATAAATAAATTAACTAATTTCAGAAGAATATGAAAGTTGATTTCACATCCTAATGCCTTTAGTGCACATCTTCAAGGAAGTTAGTGGACCCGAATAAAAAAACCCTACATTTGAATGAATTTTTTAACACTATATCTGAAAAAAAAAATGCAGTCAGAACCAGCCTTATTGACTTTGTTGCTGAATAGATTTCTGATTTCTGTGCCTCTTAAAAACAGAATATTCATTGGTAGAGAATTGCTTCTGTGAATAATCTTGTTTAATTCCTTATACGGGTCCTATATTGACTTCAACCACAAGATCAGCTTTGGTCCATGATGTTTGTAGGTATTCAAATTATTGAATCAAAGACTTGACTTAATTGATCATTCTCCTGGGAAAAAGAAAACCAATGCGGGTCAAGAATTTGCATAACAAAAAAATCAAAACAAAACTAAAAACAAAGAAGAAAAGAGATCTGTTGGCAATGATCACAGCTGGTGAATACCACTGTGTCAGAAAGGAGCCATCTGAAAATTTAAAAAAATTATGAGCAAAAATCAAAGAGAAATCCAGAACAACTATCAGAATACATTGTTGGTCAAAAAAGACTATGTAATGTCCTGGATTTTAGTATATAAAAGCTTTTTAAAAAATCATTTTAATGACAGCAGCAGGTGTATTGAAGGCAGAAAGTTTTTTACAAGGATGTTTTGTAGTAGTTGTCTATACCGGTCAAAAAACTCTGGTTAGTGTAATTAAAAACAAAAAGCTCTTCCAGTAGCCCAAAATATTTCCTTTCCAAGTGTTTCCAAAAGTATCTTTGGTTTATTGTGAGCAAAATGTATGTGCCTAAAGGATGATACCAGCAGAGAGAGAAGGTACAACTCAGAAGATGACATGCTACAAATCACTATTTCATTATAACCTAAATACATTATCTTTAAAATAATATCTTCAGAAATATGAGTAGAGTAATTTAAAAGCAGTTAGACAAACATTTCTTTTAATAAAGACCTCTCACTAGCAAAGGTTTCATTCTCTGACTAATATAATTCTCAGACCACTTCATTATCCCAAGACAGAGAGACCATATAATTAAATTAACTGCGACTTTGCAACTCATTTTCAGATTTTAAAAAACCATATGGTACCTTTCATGGGACATTTAATCTGCTCATCCATTGAAAACTTTGACCCCCACAAGTATTTTCCTCGGTTCAATTAAAAGTCTATTAGAATATTAGCTCATGCATCAGCATCATGTAACGATCACTGCTCAACTTAAGACAAACATAATGAGCGAGAGCTGAATAAATCTTGGCATTAATTTCAATAACACTGTGTGAAGTCGTTGAAGTGATTTTTTTTCAGATTCCAAAAATTTATCATTATTTTCATCTTTCTGAGAAGGCACCTGTTCTATATCCTCAGAGGTGAACACCAAAAATTCACAAGTCTGTGGGGAAACACAGGTAAATTTTTGGAGCTTGACACTGTGTTGGACGACAGAGGAAAGATTAAATGCTCCTGTATATGTTTGCATCACCACTTCGATTTGGCCCCTCTGTTTTCCTATGCTCATCAAACAGTTTGTAAATCTTCTCCTCAGTGTGAAATTTTTGAGGAAGGGAAAAATGAAGTGTTTCCTATGTAACAAAACTATTTTGGACAGAGGAGCGCTCTAATTCCTGTGTGCATATGTACACAATATATTTTTAAAACTCAGTAGTACAAGCATTTAGATCAGCAAAAATTGTTTGTAGGTATAGTTAGTTCCCTTTACATCATAAAAGTTCCTGCACTGCATAGCTAAATAAGACAAGAAATAGGAGATATTTCACCATAATTATAATCAATAAGATCAACTATACTATGCTACTATGAACCCTTCATTACTCCTCACTCTTCATTACTGTTTTTTAATATCTCCTTGCACAGGGGAGGTTTTTTAAGATGATTACCTCCCTGATTCACTTCAAAAGAAATCTTATTGCAGCATGCAAGTTTCAGATTCAATATTCACTTTTTTGCCTCTTTTATTTTCACTTCAGGGGACAAAAAGGTCTAAAAGCCTTGCAGCTTCTCTTTTTGTATGACCAACATCTCAAAACTCATCTACAGAGCCATGGAAAAGATTTTTTTATAATGACAGAGATTAAAACTTGTATTTTAATGTGTATCAATCTTCACAACATGCAAATAAAAAACCTAAATTTTTTACAATCTATTCTAAAACTATATGCCAGATTTACATTTAGACAGCAAATATTACTCTAAGTAAACTACACCATACCTGCTATCTATAATTCTGGTGTAGATAACATTTGCTGTATGTAAATTATTAGATGCATGAAAAGGAATGCTCTGTGCTCTTAGCAAAAAACAATTTAAAGTGTTTCAGTTAACAGTGACCAGATAGAGCAATTTCCAGAACTAATTGTGCATCGATTTTGTGATTATTTCTAAGGAGTTAATATGAAATTTAAAAACAGTGTTATTTAGTTGTTTGTTTTTTGTTTTTTGGTTTTGTTTTTTTTTTAAATTAAAATACTTGGAAAAAAAAAATCCCCCAAAACATGCAGAGTTACCCAATATCAGTCTATATTAACTCTTACTTCCTTCAAAAGTCACAAAAATTGACATTTCTACCAGCAACCAGACTCCTTTTTTATCCCATGGAGCAAAAAAAAAAAAAATTCTGGTTTGAATTGTCTACTAAACTTCTCCACTTCTTGCTCTAGCTAATAGTAGTGGCAATGCTCAGCATCCTAAAAGATATCATTATTTCAGTAAATTGTTACACATTATGCCACAAAGATTTGTCAATAGGTAAGTAATACATTCTAAAAATATGATTAAATGTAACAAAATATTAATTAGGGAAATAGTTGACAAACACTCCAATAGAACTTTCCTCATGAAGCATACTGTGAAATGACTATAAAGGAACTGCAACGTCTAGTGTAAAATATTGATTTCTTGTCTTCAAATCTCTTTGAAGTATATTTGCCTGGCTCAAATAATACATATTAAAGAAAAAAGGGGGGTGCCCTTACAGCTGCTTTACAAAGGGTCAGCTACTGATAACATGATCCCTTGAAAGTGTAAATCAAAAGCAGATGGATATAAAATTTTCTGGCATGAAAATTTGTATCACCGAATTGGTCACTGGTAAATATTGAAAAAAAAACCAAAAAAAACAAACCACCAGAAAACCCAAACTATGCAAAATAATTTGAGGCTACAGGGTAGATGATTCTGAAACATTAGAAACAAAGGGAAATATTAAAATGGAGAGAGCAAAATTGGAAGGCAGTGAGGACAAATCTGCAGCCAGCAAGGAGCCATTGCCAGCTGGCCACCAGCTGTAGATGGAAATATGTTCCAGCAACTGCTCGGGGTGCTTTCATCCTGAAATGGTGCCTTCTCTCCTCTGAACAGGTGCCTGTCTTGGGAAGAACCATATGCACACATCCACCAAAATCTAAACATTTTGGGAATCTTACATTTTATGGAACTGGATAAAATGAAGAAAGATTCAGGAATTCAGGCATTAAAGGCAGCCAGTGAAAACTGTGTGCATGCAGCAAACTCACAGACCTTCCTCACTTGAAAGGTTTCCATGACAATTCCAAAGTTTCCTACAGTTTTTCACCAGACTAATATTCAACACAACCAGCAGTTTCTAAACTTGAGCAAAGAGAATGATTCCACAGGTGATGTGACTAAGGAAAACCACTATTTTCAACAAAGTTCGCAGCTGGGTTTGTGCTCAAAAAAAGAGTAGCTGGCTTACCATTATCAAGTGTGGTACATTCCTGAGGAAAAAAAAAAAAAAAAAAAAAAACCACCCCAAAAACCAAACCCATTAGAATCAAAAGTTTGTAACTACTGAAGAACACTCAATCAAAATAAATATATGTACATCAGTAATTATTTGATAGATAAGACTCTAGAATTGTTCATGCACTTTACCTTAAAATTGCACGTGGTGTTTTATGCATCTCTTAATAGTAGTATTCAGGGGCAGATTTTCAAAAGCATAGAAATACCTATAAAAATCTCATTTTCTGGAGTCTTTTGAAATTGCGTTCTTTAAATCCTGGGATGATTTTGATATTTTTCCTTCACTGCAAGATTTAGATATAACAAAAAGCATCTGACTTGTTGATTAAGCACCTTCAAACAATCAGTATTTAAAATCATTCAACAATACACATTCATTTTTATAGCTGATAGACTTCTAACATGCAGAAAAAGCAAAACTGAAGATTTCCAGGGCAATAATTTTCTTTCCCCTCTCAATTATTCCCAGAACGATTCATGGGCAACATCCCTACTATTGTTCTTTACTTTCTTTAAGAAATCACCAGGCTGAAGAGACCAAGCTCCACTGTTTTGGAGCATTTGAAGTCATTGTGCTGTTTGTGCTTGTAAGATAAAATTGTCCTTACTTTTTGCAAGGCTTGGCTTTAAAGGGGACTCAACTTTAGTTTAGCTCCAGGGGAAGCAGCTATTTGTAAACAGAATTTGCACATTGAATACTGAGCACTTAGGAAATTCTGGCCAATTTGCAAATGTTGAACACCTTCAAAGCTGCATGTGCAGATTAAAAAGGAAATCTGGTACAGAAAAAAAAGCCCAAAAGTCCAGTTAAGGAAACCAGTTACTTATGATTATGGACTGATCATACTCCCTGCGTCTCCTCTCTCCAGTCACAGCCTCTAAAGCAGTTCTATTTCTGTCTCCCCCTCAAACCTCTCTGCTTGTCATGTAATTTCAGAAGCACCTTTGATACAAGCCACCGGACAATTTTAAGCAATTGTTGTTTCTTTTCCATAGCACCTGTTTAAGAATGCCCCAGCTTATTAAATTTAAAGGGGAAAACAAAGGGGAGGGAGGTAACATTGCCTCCTTCCTTGTGCAGTAATGGAATTTGTAGAAAAGTTGAGTAAGAGCTCAATGACATTTTTCTCTGCACATAAAAGTGCTCACTGCCCACTATAAAAAAAAATGAGATTGTTCCAACAAAAGAAAAAAAAAGAAATGAGATTTGCAAATGAATGATCTACTTACAACTTTATATCGTTTGCTCTAGATTTTGACTACCCAAAGGGCTGAACATACTCTATTTTACAACTGTACCTGTAAAGCACAGAGAAGGGGAAATAGAGATATGTTTTTCTTCCATTTTCCAGCTCAAGTGTTCTCCAGAGGCTGCACAACATGAAGGTTTAAAGTCTTGGGTTTAAGAACTCTATAGGTATGAAGTCCCAGATTTATCAACTGTATAGTGTGTGTGACTCTTCCCTTCTGCAGGAAACTGCAAATGTTCTTTGTCTCCTTAACAACATCCAGTTTTTAGAAAAGGTGCAGAGCAGAATATGAAGAAGACAGATAAAGTTTGATCTGCTGTAAAAAGATATGAAAGACTTTTGATATTTGTAAGACAACACTCTCAGAGTGAGAGAACGAATCAGCTTGGAGGTTGAGCTTCCATCACAGAAGATTTTAGAGCTTTGGGAAGTGATCGATGCTTAGAGACAGAGGCAGCAGAAATGGCTTTCTTCTGAATTTATGCTTTTAATAAGGGTGCACATGCTTGAAAAAATCTACAAGACACACTTCATTGCTAGAAATGCCTCTGCTGGACGAATGCTTTCTGTGTGACCTGAGGTTTTGACACACCTCTGCACTGCAATAGTCTCTTTTAATTTCATTTTCCCCCACCACACCCCTCAGCTGCTGACTCAGGGAGACACCACTGCCTCAATTACATGCTGGAGATGTTTTCTGGTCTCATCCCTTTCCCTTCACAGTGATGAGAATAAGAAAAGAAAGTGTTTAAAGTAAAAGCTAAGGTTATCATTTTTCACTGTAAGTCCCAGATGTTGGGCCTGGATGTATTTATGCTTAAGCTTTATTTTGGACATCCCCTTCCCTCCTCATTCCCATGAGATATGCACTAGTTTGCTGCACGCTTCAGTTGTGAACAGGAAAGAAAATACCAATTCTGCCAATGTGATACTATGCAGCGCATGGAAAGATATTTATTTTTTTATATAGCAGTCATCCAATTTATCTCCACTTCCCAGCCAGCCCAGGATGCTATCAGCAACCTTCACAAGTCTCTCATCCTAAAACAAAAATGCCTTTTCCCTCCAGTTTGTCTGGGTATTTTTTACACTTCTCCCTTGGACCATTTCCCAGGCTCGCGCATTCTCCGTGAGTCACTCCAGTTAATTTCCTATATTTGATGGCGAGCCCTGCTCCTCGCTGCCACCCATGAGCTGTCGTAAGGGGAGCGTTTGTCACTTGCACCAAGGTCACAGCCAGCCCTGTTATCATGTGGGCACGTTCCCTATCTGCCAATATTGATGGTGCTGGGGTGTGAAGCACTCTCAGCTCGCGCTGACCCCGTTCGAGCCAGCGCCGCACGTTCACCTCAGGCTCCTTCTGCTGAGTAAGCTTTAGCTCTGTGCAAATGTTAACTGTAAGTCATCCTGGGGAGCTGGGAAGGGACATAAAAATTCAGTTCCTGCAGCTTTCGTGGCTTGAAAGGTGACATTAGTCATTTTCCCCCTGGAGATTTTGCTGCTTGCTGCTAATCTTTTCCATCCTGTGGTCCTTGAAAGTGGGAGTAAAAATAATGTGACACATCCTTTAACGACAAATATTACTTTTTATTTTTAATTTAGAAGGATATTGCTAACTTTTATATCCTAGGCATTAACCTTCTTAAATGTTCAGGACCCTGATTATCAGTATTCCACTTTGATTTATCAGTAATATTTGCAGGTATTTTAACAGTTCATAGGAAACCATTCGGGAGATCTGACTCCAGGTGGACTTACATACTTCCAACCTGCTTTCACTCTATCCTACTGCTGTGTTTTAGCAAGTCCTTATTTACCCTTTACACGTGTTTTTTCCCCACACTTGTCTGCATTTCACACTATCTCCTTTTCCCAAAACTGTCCCACTCCAGCTGTCTGCAAACCTTCTTTCTTTTATCATACATTGTTTCTTTCTTGAGGATGATGAGTGCATAAGGCTCTATCTTCTTATTGTTTCTTGATATTAGCAAGACAGCAGGCTGAATAGGGTCATTAATAATTTCTCTGAATAAAGAATGAGAGAATTCAACCTTCATTCAAGCTGTAGACACCTTTCAGCTCAAAGGCATCCTGGCCAAGCAGACACCTTGTCTGGAGCACAGCACCTCTGTCAGTGCTGCTCGGGGCTGACAGGGCTGGTGGCACTGGGCCAGTCACCAGGCTACATCCTCGAGCCTCAGTGTTCCCATCTGAGAGTAGAAAAATAACCCAACTCTGAATTCCTGCTTTAAATTTTTCCAAGGCCTGCTAGAAACAAAAAAAAAAAAAAAACAACTAAAAAACCAAAAAAAAACCAACAAAAAAACCAAAAACAAAACAAAAAAACCCAAACCAACCAAACAAAAAAAACCCCAAAACACCCGCCCCTCGAAAAACCAAAAATAAACCACACAAAGCAAACAATAAATACAAATTTATTGTATAAATAAAAACAAATCACCAAACCAAATCACCCCCACATACAGTTTTCATGGAAAGCTGTAGCACACAATTTGTGACCTCAGACAATTTCCCTTTTCACTAAGGTATAAGACCTTTTAATCAGGAAGACACTGGAATTTATTTCAGGAAGCACTAGTGAACTAGTAAAAAAAAAAAAAATGTATTAAGAATCCACACTCCTAAGAAAAAGATTTTAGGCCATACAGATAAAAAAACCGCACCTTTATATCTTTAAACAAGGCTACAGTAAAAACATCAAAATACAAAAACAAATAAGAAATCAGGTTTTTCCAAATTGCAATCTCATGCACAGGTCAGTGGGTTATAACTTTTATCTAAAAATTCATGCCTTTTGATCCATACTCCAGATGAGATTATGGCACAAAATGAACTCAAATCAAGAGTACACATTTTATTTGAAAAGCAATATTGAAAGTTCACCAGCATAAACAACCTAAAATGGCACTTAATGGGTCTGTGGATATTCAGAAAATCCCAACATGCCTGAAGAATATTAGACAGGCCTTAGAAAGTGTTACTAGAAATACATTATTAAAAGCTAGTTTAAAATTTAGCTGGTACAGTGCTTTCCCCAAAATTCAATCACTGTTTAATTTAATACTCCACTTAGTTTGACTAAAAGCTCAAAAGCAAAGTTACTTGTATTAAAAAAATCATTTGCTCATTATTCTGATCACTACAGACAGATATAATTGGACAATTTAATCTGTACTGATAAAAAGTATCCATTTAATTAAGAAAGAGGGGAGAAGAAAAGACTGGAAAAACACGTACTGGTGAGCTAAGAAGGTGCAGTAATGAGTAAATACTCATCTTTTAAACTTAGAGTGGAGACAGGTAGAGAGGATTTGGGATCAACATCTGAAGGACACTCACTTGAACAGTGTTCACCCCTGTATCTATTCAGATAAAAAGTTTAGCCACTGCAGCTGCAATATAAATTAACTTTATAATTAGCAAACATATAGAGGGTATTGGCAGATACAGGACACTGCCACATCTTTGCAATAAAGAAAATGATCTTGAAAACCTGGGTCACTTTGTTGCGTCAAACCTCAATCTTTTAAACAATTTGGAAAATTTTTTAACTGTCTACTATGCTATTTCCTGCATATGTAATCAAGTAAACAAAAGGCAAAGTTTAGAATAATTCAGGCTGATTTAGAGCACCCTTGTCCACCCAAAATTCCAGCTCTGGCAGCACAGTGAGCAGTGTGCTAAAGAAATACTGTTGCACATAAACCAGAATGTCATGTGGGCAAACTTTACAATCAATAGGAAATTCTAATTTACATCCACGAGGAAGAATACTAACTGCTAAATAGCAAGGTTATAATTCTAAAAAATCAACTAATTTGTGTTTTCCAATAACTACTTCTAATTAAAAATTATTTATTTTTATGAGTAACAAGATCAGAAAATATTTTCAGACATCAGGCAGAGAGGAGTAACAGAAATGGACCTCAGTCCAAAAATCGTGTAACACTGTATCTTTATTCAACATATTTACTTTTATTGAGAGAACAGTTCATTAAAGTCTGATAAAGAGCTTGATTTTTAAACCCCTAGTTAATCCTAGTCTTATTCACAAAAACATTTAAATTAAGCATCTCTAGCACCTGAAATGATCACAAGCATACGCTGGTAAATCTCCAAAAGCGCATTACTTTCTCACCATCTGTGATTAAAAATGGTACATTCCAGTCCACATTCCTTTTATTGGCTGTTAAATAATCTATCAGTATGGAAATACTAAGAGTGACAAGAGTCACCACACAACCAACAATTTATAAAAGTTGTTGCATGTGGTTATTCGAAGGCCCATTTTTTAATATGAGGATTTTTGTCTTTGGCTTGGTGCTCTCACTGTGCTCTATTTCCTCAAGTGAAGTAAAAATGAAAGAAATCCCCCAAAACACCCAACAGTGAATCTGAATGAATTCTAACACATCCTTGAGGTTATGCAGAACTTGCCCTCTCTGTAATTTGTTTTCCTATCTTGTCAATTATGCATGCATTCTGTCTGTATAATCAACCTCAGACAAGTCTTTAGTTAAATATAATTATTATTTAATGAATTTTTTTTATGTTTGCTGCTTTACTTAATAAGACACGAGGTTATGGATTTAGTCCCTGTTATTCTCCTCTTACAAGGTGACATAAGCAGAATATAATTTACCAGATCTTTAACCAACATAAATTATCTCCATTGAATCAAAACCAGTTTACATGAGCTACATTGAGGCTCTTAATGTGAAAGGAATTTATCTGTAGCAAGATGACACATTTAATTAGCCACACGTTCATTGTATGTTTATTACCATAGAAAATTAAGGCTCTTTCACTCAAGGAAAAGAAAAACTTTATAAATTGTTTTGCAGCATTAGATTTCATCCTACCCCTGCTAAAGTAGTAAGTTCTGTTGGCTAATTTGATGGATGGACTGCTTTCCAAAGACATGCATGAGTCACTGTCTGGAACTCGTCCTTTTAAAGAAAATCATCAACACTTGCATAGGCAACCATCTCTATCAGTGTTTCCTTCCCCAAATTAAAGATAGCCAGCTTGGCAAACGCTTAGAGCTGGCTGTCAAAAGGTTTGACAGACTTAATAGAGCTGCAAACTGAGTGCCAGAACAAAAATGGATTGGAAGATTACAGCAATCTCACTAACGAGAGTGGGACCCAGAGCAGTCATATATCCTAGAGATACATTGCAGAAACCAAAAAGCATTTAAAACAGGTAATTGGAGGCAAAGCTAGGAACAATATAAATCCCTCTAAAAAGAAAAAGAAAATTCTTCCAGTTTAATGTATCATTACAGAAATAAAAGAACATATCTTACAGTTTTGAACTCAACCATAAAAAAATAAGAATCTGCAAGAGCAGCAGGCCAGCACAGTCCATTTTCTCTACATTTTCCCTTCTCACACAGAGCTGTTATGTCTCCTGGCCCTTATTAATGAGGAAAAAAAAATAAATTAAAAATTCAATATAAAATGCTGCTAGGAGCATTGTTCTAGTGCTATTCAGGTAACTGAACTCAGAACACATGAAACATACTGACCTGCTCAGTTCTGCCAAAACAGCATTGGTTTTGTGATGGACATAAATAAATATCTGATTCTTAGGGATATTCATCTAAAAAAAAAAAAAAAAAAAAAAAAAAACCCAAAAAAACCAAAAAAACAAAAAAACATGTTCTTCAAGACTTTGGGAGCTAAAGGACCAGGAAATTCCAAAACTCACAATACTGAAATTAAACCCTACATTTTTCCTCGATGCATTTTTGGCTATTAGGAAATTTGGATTTCCTAAATGTGAATATGCATTTTGGAGTTTCACTGCCTTTATCTGACCAAGAGTACTAAATTATTATGTTAATAATAACATAATAGAGCTGCCTACCTTGAGTTGCAAGTTTACTAAACAAATTTTTTGTTCTAAAACATTCTAACAAAATGGCTTCCCAAATTCATTGTCTTTAAAGCAACGCAATCTCAGCCCTACTGGATTTTTGCTATCTGATTTTGTGTGGGGTGAGCTTAAAGGTGTGGCAATAAACACAGTAGACTGATGATTCTCAGGCTGGATCACAGAATCTGTTTCAATCACATTTTAATATCTTATTTTAAATAATGATCTGTGCTAGAAACAGATTCCCAGTCAAAATAAGCTCATACAGAAAAAGGGCCTTTATCAGAAAAAGAAAATAGACTTTCAGGTGCATAAGCTTTTCGGATTTGAACCAGAGGAAATTTTAAAGCGGCATACAACTTGCAAACAATTAAGTCCAACTGTATATTAGTCAGACCATCTGAAAGATGCTTCTGACTAGAGAGAAAAAAAACACTGTAGAAGAGAAAAAGGCTGTTATCTTTCAGAGGGAAAATCCATAGTATCCATAACCATCAAATGGCAATTAAAGTAGCAAACAAAAGAAAGCAGATAGCAATCATGAAATGGGAAGGATACATCAACGAGGCTGACAAGCAGCTCTGGGATTATTCACTACAACAAACTTTTAAAAAGTGTTGTATCTCTATCCCTCATGTTTACCAGTGGTCCCTACTCAAACTGTCATTCTAAGGACAAAATAAAAAATAAAATACTGAGGACACTGAGGAGTCCTGACCCTCTTTCAGGACTCTTCTCTGCTCTATAAATATATAACAGAAAATAATCAAGTTTCCCCAGAATAATTTCTACCTCCAAAAATACAGCAATCTTTCCAACCATATGGAAAAGAATTCAACACATGTATTATGAATCAAAAATTATTATTTTTTGATATATCACTATAAAAGTAGTAGTAGTAATTCTAATCAGTCATTATTAATTATTTTAAAAATATAGATAAAAAGTATAAATAATAGGAGGCACCCCTTCAAATCCCAGCACATCATCTTAGGAGAACTCTGTGATACCACTTAGCTACATAGAGAGGTTTTTTACCTGATTTGTTTTAAACTTTTAAAGGTTGCTGTTTCTCTTTCAGACAGAAACAGCACATAACCCTACAAATCTGCAGATTTACCTCCAGACTGCACTGATTGATCCAAAATGCTCTTCTAGCCAAAAAACTTGCAGACCAAAACAGCTACTGCAGCACTGCTGCTGCAACCAAGTGCTGCATAAATTTCAGAGACCTAATTGACCTGAAGATGTGAGTCTTCAAAACACACAGCAGTAAGAGAGGCATCCGTGAAAGCAATTTTAAACCAAAAGGAAAATGAAAATAAACATAAACTGTGAGTCATTGCTGCTATGCTGGAGTGCTTGGAACAGACAGAAATGGATGAGAAGGGAAAAAGAGAGAGCAAAAACAATTTCTGAAAGTAAAAAAGATACATCAGCAGAGAGTAAACTGTTCAGGTGAAAAGCTCTATCAGAAGCTGGGGAAAAAAAAGATAGGAAAAAATAGGAGTGAATTAAAAGATAAAACTAGAGGACACAAACAACCAAAAGCCCATATAACTAAAATTTATTTCACTATACTCCTACATTTTGTTTCATCTCTGGTACATAATTAAAATAAAAGCTATTACCTTAACTGAGGGAAATTATATGTATTAATTTTGTCTCTTAGGCCACAGAGATTTAAAGTATTGGGGTTTAATAAAAGAAAATTCTATCTGGTTCCTGAAAATAAGCCAGTTCCCTCAAAAAATCACCAGCAATGCTTACATTTGCTAAGATTCATTTCCCTGTTGCTGTCTTTGTCCCTTTTCAAGCCCATTATGCTCACTGGTATATTTGTCAGCACCAGTTCTGCAGTATTACCAGAAAAATTCTCAGGACAGTAAATTTATAAGCAGGACAGATTTAGCCTGAATGAAGACAGTCATACACTCCCCTCACTCAGACCCCTACAGCCATTAAGATCTCATTAGTCAGCCAATTGCCTCATCCTACTTAAGATATTAAAGAAATAAGTGGGTCATAAAATCCTCATCACCCTGCATTTGTATCTGCACATCATTGCAGTAGTGTAGTTCACACCCTCAGATGAATAACAGCTCAAACTTCACTCTGCCTGCTCAGGAGAGCTCCATTAAATCAAGGTCATTTTGGTTCAAAATTATAATTTTGGTGTCCGTCATGTTGGGTTATATAATATTTCTGGACCTTTCAGGTAACTGTCTGTATCCATGGAAACAAAAACATGTAATAGAAGGACAAGGGCAAAATGTCTCCAAACCCCAGCCAATCTAACTTTATGCATAAATAATCACAGAGCAGGTTCAGGACAAATCCCTGTGTATTACCAGCAATGAGAAGTCTTAAATAACACACCTAAGCCCCCCAAACATCAAAACTGACAAATTTAGTATGTATTTTTTACTTATCCTTTCCTTCTTCCCTTATTTCAGAAATATTTTAAGCTTTAAAGCCAAACATTTCAGCAAAGACCTCCCTATATCTTGCACCTTCAGAGCTGATCTGTTTTATATTAAGGTATATAGACCTAAAAACTTGCACACTAATGGAATAATGACACTTAAAAGGGCTGAGTTTTATCTATTTTGAATAGAATTATTGATGGCAATTAATTCTCTGCCTGTATTTCGGGCAGAACACAAATTCACCCACTTTACCAGCCTGACCTCAGCATTAATCTACTCCAGGTGCTTCAGAGGAAGGAACAAGGGAGCCCTAACACACAGTGGATTAGATGCACAGTGAAAAAGGCAAAGTCGAGGTGGGATGAAAAACATAAACAGCGAGATGAATCACATTGAGAATAAAAAAATGGAGAGGCAGCTTTTAAAAGCAAAGATAAGTACGCTGAAATCCGTACCTCTTTTCAAACTAAAAGGTCCCTTCTGGGAGCTTCTTTATACCTTTCTGCAAGTACTTCAGAAAGCCAATTTAGCATAAAAATAGACACTGCCAACAAAACAATGAAGTGTTAAGATTTTTTTTTTTTATAGAGACTAAAACTGCACTACTATTAATGTTTTAATATTATTGTGAGGCATTCAATTTTTATATTAAAAAATCCACATAGATTAAAATGGTGAGAGAAAGACATAGTTACCATAATAGAAACATTCTAACCAGCAAAAAACAAGCAAGGTGGAGAGTCTTTTCAGTCAGAAAGGATTTTAAGCAAATATCAGATCTTTTTAATCCCTTTTAAGAGTGAGACATTTTTGTTTGGTAGCCTTGGTTTTTTGGGGTTTTTTTTGTTTTTTTTCTGTTTTTTTTTTTTTTGTTTTTTTTTTTTTAAACACTCAACGAGGTCAATATCACAATACCCTTCAGGATAAAAATATTTAAAGAACTTTAAAGAACAACTCTTTAACAGTCTGAAAGTGTCACTAACACGTGATGGCTCAGCAAAGGGCATTAACACCTTCCAAAAGTGCCAGCAGTGGCTTCAGAGCATTCCCATCACCTGCTGCTCTGCAGGGCAGGACGCTCCAGGACAGAAATAAACCCAGTTATTCCACAGAATATGGAGGGAAATTCACCTTCCAGCAAGATCATGCACATCAAACATCTTTTTTCCAGCTTTTAACCTTTAAAAACAAACAAACAAAACAAAATCAGAAGAGTAACCCACCCAACTGCATATTTCTAACTTCAGAAATTAATGGTTCAAAATTTAATTTTAAGGACTGTTCTATTTCCTACTGGGATTGAGTCAATTTTCCGTGGTACAATGCTGAGTTTTGGATGCAGCATGAGAATGATATTGATAATACATTGATATTTTGGTTGTTTTTCAGCAGTGCTTATCCCAAGGACTGATCAGGGTCTTCTGCTCTGCCTGTGAGGAACTGGGAGAGAGCACAACCAGGACAGCTGAGGTGAACTGGCTTAAGGGTATTCCACACCAGAAAACATCATTTCCAGCGTATAAAGTGGGAAAAATGGACTGTGAGGGGCAAATCATTGCTTGGGCATCGGTCAGGGATGGTGAGCAAGTGTATTGTGCATTGCTTGTCTTTCTTGCATTTTGTCTCTGTCCCATTCTCCTTCTTATTACTATTATTATTGTTAGTAATTTTATTAAATTGTTCTTATCTCAACCTACAAATGTTTTTTTGCTTTGGGATTTTTTGTTGGGTTGTTTTTTTCCCCGATTCTCCACCTGATCCCAGCAACAGCAGGGAGGGAGGGAGGGAGGGGCTGTGTGGTATTTCATTGCTGGCTGGGGTTAAACCACAACAAGGCCTTAGTTCCCTCTTCTCTGATTTTAACATTTAATTAAATAGAATTCACAATTATAATTTAACAATAGACATTTAAAAAGTTGGGAGCAGCACAGAGTTAACAAAACCCGAGGGCTTTCAGCAAACATAGATTTTTCTGTTAAGCGTCTGTTATAGATCTAAATTGTTTATAAAGCCTCAGCAAATAAGTTTGAGTTTATCCTTATTTTTTCTTCTTTTTTCCTGATCAATAGCAATTCAAATGTCAGCCTTCTAAGAATAAAAATGCCAAGCTTGGTTCTCTATTTATTTCATGAGATAACCAATTTTTAGTTTTAATCTGCAAAGCAATCACGTTTGCTTTTTTTCAGATTTTAGCTTCTCACAAAGAGCAGAGAAGTGTGTGCAAGAAAGAGAAAGAAGAAAAGCCCTGGATTTAAACTGATGTCCACTCAAACATAGAAAGTCAAGCCTGACCTGTTTAAAGAAATTATTTAAAATTCAAAATCATTGTAAAATTAATTTAAAAAAAAAATTATGCCAACCAGATAGACAAAGCTTACTATATTAAGCAATCCCCCCAAAAAATTGTTTTAACTGGTAGTAAAACTCTGAAAAGCCAAAAGAAGGATTACAGAACTCGTAGGATATATGTGAAAGAGGATCGTATGATCCTTATTAATATCCTTTCCCAACTGTACTTGTAAAGGAGGGAGTTCATAGAAATGCTTGAATTACCATTGGAATGGGAACTGTGTACCACAATTTAACCATATTTCTGATAGCTCTCTCATCTAGTTAATAAAAGTTAAGGTCTCATAAACACAAGCTTATCCCTGATTCTGCCTTGATGAACTTAAAAAAAAAAAAAAAAAAAAAAAAAAAAAAAAAAATCACTCTTCCATTCATATTCCCAGTAGAATGAAAGAATACCACTGGGTATTATTATAAGAATTCTATAAGTTTTTCTGAGACTTCTGGTAAAAGCTAGCTAATTAATACTGCACACACAAGAATGACAACACATTAAATGAACCAGTATGAATTTCCATATTTTCACCTTCTTCACACTTGCAAGTGCTTATTCTTTCCAACTCAAGATATGGGGTGACTTTTACTCTTGGGCTTTATAGAGCACTGAGGCCACAGCCCAAAGGCAACTCAAAGATTCTCAGAAATGCCCTAAACCACCGATGGTTTCAAAGCCAGGAGTGATCATGAAAGCTTTTCCAAATCATGGGCTCACCACACCCATACCCTGGGCTTCCTGAAGGTCACTCAAGCAGTCACAGTCTTTTTTGTCTCCAAGGCTCATGAGAAGGACAAAGAGTTGCCTATGCTTGTGTAAGAGCACACTCATACATGTGCTGCTCATTTGGAATCAAGGAATGGTTTGAATTGGAAAGGAGCTTCAAGATTCTCCAGTTTCATCCCCCTGCCATGGTCAGGGACATTTTCCACTAGACCAGGTTGCTCAGAGACCCATCCAACCCAGCCCTGAGCACTTCCAGAAACGGTACAGCCACCAACTGCTCAGGGAAATCTGTTCCGGTGTCTCACTGTGCTTAAAGTAAATCGGGTAGACTCCTTGTTTGCCTTCTAAGCCATCAACCACTTTTTCACCTTCTTCATGACCTTTTGATATAATTTTTGCATTTCTCTGCCTTGGAGCAACAAGGAGAAGCAATCTGGACCTACCTCACACCTTTATTCTTCCCACCCTCACCTTCACCTCTCAACTCCTCACAGCATCTGATTAAAAAAGAACAGAGAAATCCAACGTCAGCCACAACTCACTCGTCTGGGTGGGTGCTGCACTCTCAGCTCCAACCATAGAGGGGATGCTTGGCAGCTCTGCTCTGCATTTTGCCTCTTCCTCCCAAACACCTCACCGTGTCACAGATATGTGAGAGAAGGGTTGCCACAGGGGTGGCTGGACGGAGGGATCGCAGGAGTGACACAAATTCACATCGACAACTGAGCCAACGGAACACGCAGGCACCAAGCTCTCCTAAAAGAATCATTTCCTCTCTGTGACAAATAGGGGAGCAGAGCCACCAAGAGATAATTGCCATTATCCAAATCTCACAGGGTAAAAAGTGCAAATTCTTAAGAGCAAATCTTCTGGTTTTGCAGGTATTTTGTCAGACAGTGCTGTAGCTTGTTCTGTTTCAATCTTGTGTACCACGTTAAAATAATTTATACACATTAGCTAGAAAAATCTAAAGTCATCACTGCAGCTGACACAGAGAAAACAAAGATGCTTTTGGAGGCCCATCAGATACTCCATCAAAATTCGCAAATCCTAACTTCTAAAGCAGCCCAAGTGTTCTTACACTGAAATATTCTTTCCTCTTTTCAGCCCAAATAATTTCATATTTATTTTGCCTTAAAAATTTAAAAATAATATATAATAATTGGTTTATCCAAAGCACAATAAAATAATAATCAGTATCCAGCTAAAACAAAATATATATTGAAACTATAATATTAAATATATTTTATATCAAGTTACTATTCCTACCTAAGTTTCTATACTAGTTTTCTTACAAAAAGCAATTGTATATGACTGAAATCCAATTTTCTTTTGTGTATTTACAACATTTATGTATTGAAACTATTACAATATAATAATGCAATGAAAACACTTCAAATCAATAATTGATTATTGTCTTACTGATTTGTCTGTTGTCCAAAGTAGAAAATTATTCACTTCAGTACATTTTGGCTGCTACCAAGCCCATACGTAATGTACATGGAAAATAATAATTCCTGAAATATTTTCACCATTTTTTACCAGTAATGGTAGCATTTACAAACTTGCAGAGATGTCTGGATATCCAGAGTTGATGTCACCAACCGTATATCAATTTAACTTTCTTGCAACATTATAAAAAAATTTACATGAACTGCTAAAATATTTTTCTCCATAAAAAAGCCCCCCAAACCAAGCAAAAGTCTTACAAAATGGCATGCAGTCCATGTTTAAATGTCACCTTCAAAAAGAAAAAATTTTCACAGCCTGCAAGAGTGCAGTGATTTATTGATCACTTTTAGTTTGTAATTTTATTTTTAAGTAGAGGAGACAAAGTAACAGTGAAAATATTTGCATGTAGGTCAAAAGGTTATGCAGAAACTCCTCCTGATAAATTTCTACAATAAGCAAATGGTCTTTATAATAATTACCCAATATGTCAAACATATTAAAAACTCTGGCTCACAAAAGATTTAAGAATAATTTCTGAAGGGAGTTTATGGAGGTAATATGATTCAAAGGCTCCCCTGACTGAGATGGAACAAGAAAATAAACTTTGCTGAAAAAGAAAATTGATCTACTGCTCCTGAATTTAAACACTAGGAAATGGAATTCTGTGATTTTTTGTAATTTCTCCACAAACATAAGAGGCAAACCAAGTGCCAAATTATTGACAATGATGGTCCCAATACTCAATTTTAAACCTATATTTTTCAGGAACTAGTATCCTTTATTAAAACTGGTCAAAAGGTTGTTACAAAATTAAAGCATGCAGCCCATTCTGGACTTAAAAAACACCATGGTCTTTACTAATGCCTTTTGTCAATAATTTCCTTTTTCTTTATAAGAAAAAAATCATAGCCAGGGTAAGAGTATTTCCAATTATGGGCCAAATCTGTTGCAACTTTCATATATTGGTTTACACTTCGTATCTGGTGAAACCCAGGGAGGCTGTAGATTCCCCATCCCTGGACACTTCCAAAGTCAGGTTGGATGAGTCTCTGAGCACCTGATCTAAATGAAGAAATCCCTGCTCATTGCAGGGGCAGTCAGACTAAACGGTCTTTAAAGGTCCTTTCCAACCCAAACAATTCCATGATTCTCTGTTCTATTTTCCTGAAAGCATAAAGGTAAATTTTGACTGAGAGGAGAGGGAAATCTTTAAAATACAATAAATAACAGTTTGTATTTCTTAACTCTAGAAACTTTACAATCGCTAAAACTGCATTTCAGTCATTCCTCACCATCCTTCCGGCTGAACAGTATAAATTAATATTCCAGGATATATAGAAGCAGAACACAGGTTTTCTTAAGATAAAGATCCTAATAACAACAACCAACGTGTTCTGTACACATCTACCTTCCTTTACTTCCGCTAAAGTAATATCCTAGGTGATTTGTTAACTCATTTCTTTTTCTTTCACCAATGAATCTGATGGATATTCCCAGCACAAGCACTGAAGTTACAGATAGGTAGAAAAATGAGAGGTCCCTACTAAGCCAGTTACACACTTCCCAAAAAAATTTGGAGACACAACATGTGATAAAATAAAGGCAGCATGAAACTTGTGATTTGTCACAGCTGACTGAGCACAAGATCACACTCACTGATTCAGCAGAATTCAAGTTTCTATGAACTCCCTGATAGTGAAACATCTTCTGCCACCAGACCTGGAATTTGTTTTACTTAGCAAAGAGAAATCTGATGCAGTAAGTCAATTCCGTGGCAGCTTTCAGAAGAATTAATTGCACCATCAGACAGAAATTCCATATATTTGACAGAAGTGAGTAGTTCTTTCCAAGCATGTGATTAACATATAGTGAAAATATTCTTACACACGTACACATTTTAATAGTTGTCATGAAATCTGCACTCCAAAACATTGCAAAACATGGCTTCCTTTTGATTGTGATATCTAAAGAGTTACCCACTATTTCTTATTAATAGCTTGGTTTAGTCTCCCCTCTCTCCAAGTTTTCATAGGCATATTATGATGAATGAAAAATATTCCATACTAGTGGAATGGATGCAGCTTTCCATTGTTCTAATTTTTCTTTCTTTCTTTTATTTCTTCAAAACAGATGTTGTTTTCCTTAATAATTTAACCTCTAAGATTGAAAAAAACTAGTCAGTCCAATAAATCTAGAGGGTTTTTTAAAGCAAAATTTAAATATTTGTCTCAAACTAGACAGTATGCTATTCATTCCTTTAAATAAGCTTATGTTGGCAATAAAAATCAAGAAACGTAAATGGTGGTATTAATGCCTGAAGGAATATGGAGTTCAGTTGTGAAACAATAAAATTTCTTTCCCTTGTGAATCTGAGATTAAAGGCTTGTGCTTTTTGTACAATAGCCATGGATGATACATACAAGTGACTACTTTTACTGCATGAGATTCTCCTCATGCACATCTCTTATTTCTTCAAGATAATTCAGACAATCTGCAAGTCAAAGAGAATAGATCACATTGTTCTTAGTGTTAAGCAGATAATCAATACTCCAAGGCAATAAAATTAAATGTTTGAGCTTTATTAAACTTGGGAGACTGCTGGTGAGTAGCTGGAAAATAAAACAACATTAAAAGTCAATTAGCATAACCATTATAGCAAAATATTTGCTCTTTGTTCTACTACAATACTGAATTATAAAACCAAATAAGTGAGCCTGTAAGCTCATTGTTACAGCCATGTGAGTATTATATATCTATTTAACAGCAATAAGAATAAAAATTTGAAATGCAAATGCAGGCTGAGGCAATCTACATGAAAATCCAATAGAAGTTTGGTTGTGACAATGAACTGAACAAAACAAAGCCCAGCTCATTAGGATGCTTTATTTCAGTTGTTCTTTATGTTCCAGGAATTCTTAGGTGATTAAGGGCTGTTGTGTGCCATGCACTCCTGAGCCACCCAGGTTATTAAGGATTGCAATAGTCCATTAATGTGTATTAATTGGAGCTACTTAGTGTTAACAAATAAACTACATGATTAAGGATTTTAATTGATTTAAGCAAAACGTTTAATACCACAGGCTTGAGTCTTGAAGCCTGCAGATCTCAGATAATTCCCAGATATATTGGTTTAGTTTCTTTTTATAGCTGTTTACTGAAAAATATTAAAATATCTGAAGTGAACAAGTCAGATTTGAGATTTCACATCAGCTGATTAAATTTAAAAAAAAAATAAAAAAGATATATAAAAAGTAAAGGCATCCAAAAAAAGGTGTCACTGTATACTTTTAAAGTATACCCAAGTACACATTAAATCTTCAATAAGCTTCAATCTTCTCAGGTTTGTTTCTGGTGTCTGTAAACTCAGCAACTGAAGCTTGAGTTTGAGAAAGATTAATCTGTTCTAGGCAAGATTAGATGAAGTTCTTGTACCAAATATGCTTCTGTATCTTGTTTATAAATCCAGCTTTTCAGAACTCCTGTCTCTCCAAGGGATATTTTTATCCACATCCAGCTATTGTGCAATGCTAGATAAATAATAATACACATATTCCACATCAAAAAATAGCTGTGGAGGCCTCTGAGGAGCTCCCACAAAATGATGGGCATAGAAGATGTTACACCCAGCTGTGATTCAGCCCTGCTGCAGCATTTTCAGCATGGAAAGCAAACCACAGAATGGGTCAGGTTGGAGGGACCACAGAGGGTCATCTGGGCCAACCTCTCTGCTCAAGGAGGGTCAAGATGCTGCTTTCCCATTCTAGATGCTGTTGCTGACATGAGGTGCAAGATATTAACCTTCCCTACCCAAAACTGAAGCCATTTCTTTTCCCCTTATATCCATTAAAATTTAATTTAGAATAGAATGAAATTTGAGGTTTAAATTAGCACAAAAAAATATATGTTCTGAGAAGTGACAAAAAACCAGCAAAATGGGTTTTAGTGCTGTTCCACCCAGTGATGGAAGTATCAACACCAATAACAGTAATCTTCAGTTATACATAAAAATAAGACAACTGTTCCCATAAAATTCATTGTAAAACTGTGAAAACCTGACTTTCCAGAAAGGTTTTCCCTCTTCTGCCAAATTTTCTATTCAAATGGAGATTACAGGTTCTATTGCAGATTCTTTGTTTCACAGTTACTTCAAGGATTTCCCAGCTGCTTTATTCATCAATCATTTCATCACCTCCAGCAGCATTGACTCTACCTAATCTGTCTATCTAAAGCTTCTAAAATAGGCAGATATGGTTTTCATTAAAACACACTCACCTCAGTGCTGAAAGCACAAGTAAAAGTCAAATTAGAAAAGTTTTGGAAAAAAAGTTTTGCTAATTAAAATGCTAGCATTTGCAGTATTCTTACTATTCCTCATTTTTAATAGTGAATATGTCAATCATTTCATGTCTAATTTCCTTCTTTTCCATTTAAAATACTTTTAGTTTAGCTGCCAAAATTCTTTCATGCATGTTTAACTTCAGGCATAAGTGCTGTAATATCAAGGCCAGTATTAGTTGTAGGTATCTGCCTTATTTTAGTTGACTTAATTTCACTGGATTTGTGCAGGTGAAGGAGGGAAGTGAGCTAATAGCAACTTTCCCAGACTACTCACTGAGAAGATAAGTAAAAGTAAGATTTTTGCTATTTGTACAGAGAGGAGCTTTAGATTCAGCATGCATGTAAAAACTCTATTTACATTACCTAAAGAATAAATATAAACCTCATTAACAACAATATTTCTATTAACATTTTTCTCTGAGGAGACCCTACTAATTCAAGCCTTCACTCATGGTCTTCCTACACAGTTCTTTAATATAACCTACTCCTCAGGCTCTGCAGCTCTGCGCTTATTCCCCATTTATTAACTTGAAGATTGTCTCAAGACACAGAGAATTGTTACTTTTCCCCTCATATACGAAATACTCACTGCAGAAGCCATCATTAGGCTCACTGTTTTCATCATTTGTTGTATCTGTGGTTTTAAAAAGGAAACTTATTTGTATCTCAAGTATTATCATGGGCTTCATATCATGCTCCATTTCCTTCCTTGGTCTGGACATCATCATATCTGACCTCCTCAAGCTCTGGGATCCAGCCTGTCAGTGCTCCTCACTGCTCAGTTTTCCTGCTGAAGCCCAGAGAGATCATGTTTGCCTCCCAGTAGTCATTATTCATGTCCTCAGCCTCTGCTTTCTCTGCTGTGGGGTGACTTCTGTGAGCAGTCAGTCCAGCAGGCTCCCTGCCCACCACAGCTCTCTCTCTCTCTCGGCTGATGTTACAATTTTTTTTTTTTCCTTTTTCTCTTTGTTTTTTACCCCCCCACCCACCACTCACTGCTTGGAATTCCTCAATTTCATTCCTAAAAATTGTGGGCTACTTTTAGTCCCTTTCAAAACCGACTTGAAATCACCTCAAGTACAGGCTGGAGTTTCAGTTCTTGACGTCCCAAGAGCTCCCTTCACCTTCCCAAGCCGTCAAGTCTCTCATCATCAGCACAAGTACAAGCTGCCAGTGGGAAAGACACACATCAGGTATTTTTCAGTAGTGTCAGGGCTTAGTTCTCCTGTAGAGCTCTTCTGAAGGAGGAGTTGTGACTCATGAACAGATGAGCACATCCTTATTCCTGAAAGGTCTGGGTGGGTAACAAGCATTTTACAGCAACAGAGAATGGGAGATACTTCCAAAATCTGCTTGGTTCTCAGTTTCAGACAAGTTCACATGACCGTTTTCCAGAAGCCTTCCAGGCAAAGAATCTCTCAACCTTTGGATTGTTCTACTACTCTACGTGACTGCTATAGAATTTAAAAAAATAATAAAAAATAGCAGTAAATGAAAGACAACAGAAAATTAATCATTGATTTTTCACTCATATTGAGTTGTGTCTCATTTTCATACTATTTGTCTTCCATTCCCACTAGAAGCAAAAACATAAGGATCAAGCTGAGCAAAATATAGCAAATAGAAATTTATATTTATTTTCTAGAGACCACCATGAGAGGAAGCAAGAAGACATCAGAATAAGTGACTATATAGAGTGGTAACATGTGGAAATAGGCTTTCTTTCTTTAATATTAATGCTTTTTATTCATGTTCTACCCATCCTCAAAATCAGCCAAACAACCCTAGTTATGAAGAAAAATTAACAAAACCAATCAATCCAAATCAAAACCAAAAATCAACAGGTATCAATAGCTTCAAATTTTGGCAAGCTGGTAAAATGTATCTTCTGGACTCAATGACTTAATGTCTTCCCATAACTGGAAAACAGGGAGGCTTAAGCAGTATTTAATTGAAGTAAGAGGAGAAAACAATAGGAGAATTAACAGCATAATACAGGCATACACATGCATATTTTTAAAAGTCATGTAGAATTTTGGGGTTTGTTACTGCTTGGTATATCACTGAAAATAATATCCTGGTTTTGTATTACTACCTTCCCAAAATTTAGTGAAAACATAAGAAATCTTCCTTCTTTTAGACTTATCCCTAAAATTAGACAAAACTTTTGAGAACACACAGCCTCCATACATGAACAGAATTCTCAATGTAGCCCAAATAAAGTCTGAGTTATCTTTCCACAAGCATTAATTATTATTTAATGGACCAAATGCACTCCCCAATAACAATATCTAATGATTCAGCAGCCCTCGTGCACCAAGCACAGTCCAACAAACATTCATGCACATTTGAGAGTATCAATAGCAAAAGAGTAGAGAAACAGATGTGGAAAGGGAAACAGATGTGGAAAGGAAACAGAACTTCATTTAATTCCATCCTGACATTGATTTAGAAACTGTTCACTGATTTCAGATGAGTTTCTGATAACCTTAACTGAAAAAAAAAAAAAAAAAAAACCCAAACAAAAAAAAAAAACCACAAACCCCAATGAATCCGTATTCTTGAGACCCTTTAATAAAAAGCTGGTGTGCAAAAAACAAAGCCAAAAACACATTCTGAGTTTTGAAGAAACAGTGAGTGATTTCAGAACCACAGCTCAGCAAATGTATTCTGGTGAGAAAAAACCAAAACAAAACCACAAAAGAAAAAAAAAAAAAAAAAAAAAAAACAAGAAAAAAAATTAAAATATATTTCAGTGCAATGCAAGATTTTTTTTGGGATGAAATTTAAGGTTGTGGCTCAGGAATGGTTTGACTGATAACCAAACCATGCCAATTTGCTTTAAAAGGGCTTCAGTGAGCCCTTTTGAGAGAAAAGTTTTATTTCCCTGTGGGACAGCACTTCTAATCATCTTCAGAAAACACTCCAAATCACAGTTTTTAAAAAGGGAAAAACCATTCTTGGCTTTAATATTTCCTCATTGTCTTCTTGCAAAGCAGATTTAATGTTTCCTAGAAAACATTGCTTTCTCCAAGGTACGAGTCAGGGATGAAAATCAAGAGAGCAATATAAAATAAATTGGAAGACCACCTTCAAATCTTTACTTATAAAAGAAATAAAGATAAAAAAAATTAAATCTAAAAATCTAAATTATTGTAGAAGACAGTGTTTTAGAAAAAAAACTTAAGCAAAGGGAAAAAATTCTTAGAGTCACATAAGGTATTCCTTTCAAATAGTCACTTGATAAAAACTGTGCAAATATAGAATTTCTCCCTAACGAACACTTGTTAAGTGATTTTTGCAGAATAATCACAAGTATGTCAAATTAAGAGTCCTCTTTCAGGTGTTTGGGTTTTTAAGTTCTTATTTCATCACCTAAAAAGCCTAGCTCCTGGGAACCCTTCCAGACATTGTATTGTTCATTTTCCTGCTTTAAAGCATTCCTAGTCCAGCTGAACATCTTGATTTCTTTCTTTGTCCTTTTTGTTTCTAGTTTTCTTCCTTGCCTCCAACTGCTTACAGAGTGTTTTCATGCCTCACAAATACCTTAGACAATAAAATCCCTTCACCAGTTTAATAGAGCCCTTAATATAAATTAGATTAAACTAATTTAGCTGAGTTAACTTCATCTCAATCAGAATTAATTATTCCCTTCCTCCGCAAAGTAACAAAGGATTCCTGCCTCAAAGTTTCCAGATTCAACTAACACTTATATATTACTGTAACACAAATTTTTAAAAAAGCCTCAAAACCAGTCTATAACGTCCACATTCTTACCTGCACATGCTCTCAGATACATCATTCACTCAACAAACTCTTTCCCACCACTCTAAGCCTCCATCCAACCCTTTCCCTCCTCTGGGTCTCCCTAAATATTCCCCAAACAAAAAGGAAACACCTGCACTCATCAGCAGCGACTTAATCAGCATTTTCCCATCAGTGATTCATCTCAGGAGGTTGGTTAAGAGCAGGAAGACCCTTTACTACCTTCTAGCTCTGGATTAGTTATTCCTGTATGTCATATGGAACAGAGAAAAAAATAAATTTGAAAGAAAGATAGTGTCACTTAAAGGTAGCTACAATAACCTCCCATCCATGCCTGTCTTCCTATGGACTAGGATCATTTTCTTCTACCTGTTGAAGCTCTTTAAAATAAAAACAAGCTACCAAAATCTTTCTCCCTTGTCATGGGTACAGATTCTGGAGCTAATAAAAATTTACTTTCCATTCCAAACTTTTTTTTTTTTTTTTTTTGTATAAAATAGACAATTCCATAGCACTTTCCTGTGGGAGGAAAGTGCACACTGACAACCAGAACTCATTTTGTGCATGAAGAATGTATAAGCCATGATTAAGCATTGGCTGAGAAATCAAGACCAGAATGATGAGAAGAATTACAGCTGTACTAGGGAGATACAAAGGTAGTGCTTTTGAATTTGAGTATTCAGTTAAATTTTTTGGCTTTTCTAGAGTTTGTGTGTTTGATAGGAAATTAGTATTTCCTTAAAAAAATCTTAATTAGATATTCAATGCCCTTCCCAAAATATTGCTGTTACATAATATTATTGACCAACAACTAAACACATAAATGGGTGGAGAAAGAGCTGCCTTCTAAATTTATCATAGTTTTAATGACAATCTTCCCATTCTTTCTCTACTTCTGATGAAGCATGTGAAACAAGTTAGGATTTTATTTTATATCCAGCAGTAAATTTGTTGATATAATTACTTTGTATTCCAGCCCCTTGACACATCCACACACAAACAAAAACCCGAAGTACTTCACTAAGTGTTGTATTGAGCTCCTGACAAAATCTCTCCTGCCATACACACTTAGAGACCTTTCTAACAGGATCAAGTGTGCCTGGGGTGAGCCATCCTTTACAAATCATTGATTCACAGGGTGCACGAGTGCAACCAGCACAGGCTGCTTGCCCTCTGTCAGCGAAAAGCAAGTGTAAATATAACAGAGAGAGAACGTCTAGAGCTGCCACCCTTTCCATGCCCCATGCTGCTCCAGCAAGAGCCCAGGTTTTGCTGAAGGACCATGTTTGTCTGTCAGCAGTGGCAGCACGAGATCCGTGCACTCCTGTAGAGCACAGAATCCAGGTATCCCCTGATCCATACACAGTCCCTGCCCTCAGGGAACGCTAATCCTGAGGTCCAGATGAACAATAGTCAAAATCTCACATACACCTGAAATCTTGTGCTGTTTTAGTGGATATTGTATGTGCTTTCTGTACTGTTGTTTCAGTTTATATTTAAACCAGCCTTATCTATATCACATAAAAAGAACCACACCATTTGAGTTCTGTATAACTTACCTTGCAATACTTTAAATGGGAGGGAAACTGTCAAGGTTTCTTCTAGTGTTAGAAGTGAGACTTGATGATGAAGGAAACACTTATCCAAGTTCATGTTTCAAACAAAAATGAAAATTTTCATGTTGCTGTAGCTGTTAAGATCTATGAATTAGAGATTGCATGGTCACCAGGCTCAGCTTTTCACTTACCACCTTCATCAGTGGTGAGTGAGAACAATATCTAGTTAACAATATTGTCTTTTTCTATGTTTACTCTCTAAAAATTCAAAAGTGATATAATCAAGAACTGAACTTTCATGGAATTAATTGTATGCATGCTTTTAAAAATTTTTGGTAGAAGCTCCATCACAACTATTTTCAGAATAACCCTTTGGATTTCTTTATCAGAAAGAAAAAGAATATAGAAAATTAAAGACACCAGTGACTAAATCAATTTTCTTCAATCTTTATTTTCCTCTTCAATTGGCAATAAGAACAGTTTCTACCTGACACTTCACTTCCCTCTGATAAACACTTTTGAAGGTCTTTTGCTCTCCTATAGTTTTTGGAATGCTCTAACTCATTTAGCTTTTTCCTGACATTATCTTTTCCCTGCAGCCCTCACTAAGTGAATATACACAGCTTTCCTATTTTTCACATTTACTTCAAGCTCACTTTAACCTTCTATCTTTAAGCACCACTGCAGCTCATGACTTTGTCTTTGTTTTTTATGTGTTTATTTGGGTTTTTTTGTTTGTTTTCAAGTTCTAAAAAAATCACTGAGCATGTAGCATATAGAATGACCTTCCAATGGTCAGGTCTCCAATTTCACAATCCATCTCAAGAGATAATACTACAAAACTACAGCAGAAAACATCCAAACACTTAATTCTTCCTCCACATGTTTTTCAGAGACCATTCTACAGTTTTCCTTGCAAAATTTTCCACACTGAATTTCTGCCTTTATCAGTATATTCTTTCTCATAGTCAGGAGGTATCCCCTGCCTTTACAAATTGAAAGAGGAAAGGAAGGAGACCCCATTTTTAAAACCATTTTATCCAGCGGTGATGAGATGGCAACATCTCTCCGACTTTTTTCCAAATGAACTACTGAATGTAGACAAACAAAAATAAAAATTAACTGCAGGAACAGAAGTGAAAGGATTTAATGTGGATGTGATGTCATTTATATTCAGGTCAAAAACAGGGCACAAGGATCTGGTGAGGTCTCATGGCTTTTGGGAGAGCACAAATTCAGCTCTTTCATTAGTACACTCTGGAAATTCCTACCTATTTACAGCATATACATTGATCACTTTAAACATGTCCATATGCCTTGTATGTTTTCTGATTATTCTTGGCCTGGGAAAGGCAAAAATGTTTGCCAAACATGTAATCTTTTTGCATAAGACAAAGCATTAAAATGTCAAAAAGAAATCCCAGACATAATTCTCTACAACTGGATCTAAGAACTACTTGCCATTTACTTGCATTTTCATACCTGAGAAACTCACTGAAATATCTTCTCAAATATAACTCAACTTTTGACAGAATCTGTGTTGTTATTAGTCAATAGATACACATACTTGTATTCTCCATGCTGAATAATCATTGCAAAGTGTTTGTTTCCTATGTGTTCAAACTATATGAGTGCTTCTACAGATAAAACAAATATCATATTGGACCAGGACTTTGGGTCAAGGGGACAAGTCTGCTCATTGCCATTGGCTCGGGATCAGGTTGCCTCAGGGTGCTTATTCAGTTGCAGTTATTTACCTTTATGCCCTGGGTTTTATTTCATGTGAACATACGTGTTGCCACTTACTTTGCTGTACAGGAATGCACGCCTTGCTGATTATGGGATATAAAAATGTAATGCTGATATATGGCAGCCACGGTTGGCTTTACTGCCTCCCCATGTCCACATAAACTCCAGGCATTTCCCAAGGGCAAGCTGGAAACCAACGTGTGTCATCACGTATGCTGACCTTGGAAATTGTTCCAAAGGGAAACTCTTGCGAATCACCTTGGGCTGGTACAGATGTAAAAAAAGAAGATTCTTACAGATCTAGAAAACACTAAAATGTATTGTGTCAGTTATCTAAACATATGTTGGATATTTACCCACTGCATGCACTATTATGATTATGCATCATTGATTTTTACTCTTAAACTACAAAGAAATATCTAAACACATTATGCACATTATATAAGCCATGTAATGGCCTATACCTCTATTAGACATAAATGCATGTAAACAAGGAACATATAAGCATACAGATATTATTATTATTATATTTCAAAGAACTTTGGTTAGCCTAATGTTTTATTTATTTGCTTGTCTTATATCAAGCTATTAGCTGGAGTGATAATTGATCAAGCAATTGCATTTTAATTGTGGTAATAGAGCAGCTTTGTGATTTATTCCTCTTTGTTTTGTTTCACTACAAAGTAATCATCTTCGCTCAGATGTTTAACCACCCACCCAATTTATCTATTAAAACAGTTTCACAGCCATATTCCATTAATCTCTGTAGGCTCTACAATGGGCATAGTATTTCTCTCCTTCACAGCTCAATTTCTTAATTATGATAGCATTGGTTATTGCCTCTTTCATCCACACTCATACCAATCCACTCTTTTTGTTAAATTTGCCAATGATTTCACAATACTTGGATAAATACAAGCCTGTTATCTTTTAACTGATATTAATCAGAAGTGTCCTTTAAGGTGATGATGGCAAGTGAAACAGAAGTAATAAACTATGAGAGTCACAACCTGAACTCTCAGGTAAACACAATTTGTCCTATGTAGACCTAAAGAGAAACAAAAGCAAAGCAGTGAAACAGTACTTGGTCAAAACTGTGAACAACTACAACATCTTCCTTTACAATCTGTATTTACAAGTGCAGTACTCAGCTGTTCTCAAAGCAATAAAACAGAAACTTAATTTTCTTCAATTTAATAAGGCAGAAATATGTATGTGTAATTACAGTGGCAACTGAAGATGTGTATTCATAGAAGAGGTTTATTAATTGTTCTAGGATTTCTCCACTGATAACAGAAATGCTACTTTTTGTAGCATTTATCTGAAAGATTACATACCCAAACGGCAGCAGCAACAAAATTCCAAGAACAAAGAGTTAGAGACTTCCTGCAATAAGATGCAAGTTCTTAAAGATGCAAGGTGGGAGCTAAATCTGAAATTCAGCATTGAGGACCTGGTTTTGATCCCATACTCATCAGCACTTCTCTCATCAGAGCCTCCTGATGCACAAAAGGCTGATTTCCTCCTGCCCTCTCTGCTGCTCTGCTCCAAGGTGTGCAGAGCACTTAATTCTCAGAGGGATCCTGAGAGTCCAAGAGTTGTTTAAACACTCATTTTTCCTTCATGTTTTATTTTTACTTGTCTCTTTCTTTGTATATACCTGGTGACATAATGGGGTAGTGGCAGATAACATTGCTTTATGTGTGACTTGTCAATAAGATCTAGATTATGTTATATACCTACATTATGTGTCTATATCTTGTAATATATATATTAACCAGACTGCAAGGACCTTGCCATATAAACACCTTGCACACTGGACCTTCTGGCCCCTTGTCACTGATTTCCAGTCTTTTGTGAAGAGCAAATGGCATGTTTAGACTTTCAACTACATCATGCTTTGCAATACATTGTGGGCTTTATTCCTAGATAAGATTCATACAGTATTTAAAAGACTTCATCACATACACAGTTTTAAGCCTATTAATGGTTATTACCTGAACATATGATTATTTTATAAAGTGTATTATCTACAGGCAGTAATAGAACTTTAGTTACATGTGATACTCCTACATATGAGAGCGCTTACATTGCTTTAATTTCCCAATTATGTTGATCTATGTCGTCATTGTCTCATATTTACTCCCCGTGTAGCAGTTGATACATCAATGATGCATCTGGTTTTTGTTCTTTTCAATTCTTGGATTTTCAAATGGGGTGTTTTCTCTAGTCCAATGATTCTTTGCATCCAAAAATGGACCATCATTTAAGTATCATTAATAGTCTGTGTTTGTATTCTGTAATGGAGAAAACTTACCCTGATAACTGCTTACTTTTTTTTTCTTTTTTTTTTTTTTTTTTTTACTTTTATTCTGTTTTAATTGGGAATAAGTTGTTTAATTTTAAAGAATGTTTATTTCTCTCTTTTCACAGAGGACAGATGTGTCTTGAAAGCCATAACTTAAGAAAGAAAAAGCATAAGTAAGTGGAATGCAATGAATAATTGATTACTGAAGTAACTACATAATTATCAGGGAACGTGGCGGATAATTTTGACAGGCAGAAGAAAAAAAAAAAAAAAAAAAAAGCCTGTAGGCAATAAACCCGTTTTAAAAATCGGACACATCTCTCATCCCCCACCGCACAATAGCCCTGCAAGGGCGGTTCGCGAAGGGGAGATGGCATGACATCCGTTAGAATGTGCCTTTCTCCCGCTCCAACACTGCGACATGCGCTCCAATGGGCGAGGTAACGAATCAATTAAGCGGGACTCGCCCCCGCCGCCGTCCCCAGCCCGTGCCCGCCCCGGAGCCGCCGCGCTCGGCTTTGTCGGGGCTGTAGGACCCGGGGCGCCGCCGCCGCCAATCGCGGCCGCTGCCGGGCTCTATTTGTATGCAATGCCTCCCGCTCCGCGCCCTAAGAGTAACACGGAGAACGGGGCCGAAAGAATCCCTTTCCGGGGAAGGATTTGATTTTCCAGGGTCTTGATACTGGGAAGAATCCGGTTTCATCCCCCTTTTATTCAAAAGTCTGCCGAACAGCTTGTCGACTTCAGCTTCCTCTCTCTCTCTCTCTCACCCTCGCTCTCCCTCTCCATATAAATACACGGAGCTCCGTCCTCGCTCTATGCAAGGAAAGTTGGGAAGGACCGCCTGGATGATGGAGCCGCTAGTTTTCTGAGAGCCGCCTGAGCCCGCAGGGTGAGTCCCCCCAACTCCCGGAGCATCGGCCGGTGCCGGGGTCTGGCCGGCGGCCGCAGGGACGGGATGGCCGCTCCCGGGCACCGGCACCGAGCGAGGGAGGCGACACTTTCCCCGAGGCGCCGGGAGAGGTCACCGCGGCAGAGGGGATGCGAGAGAGGGCTGGCGCTCCGACAAGTTTGTGCGCGGGGAGCGGCGGCGTGCGCCTGGTCGGGAAAAGTTGCCGCGGGCTCTGCGGGATGCAAGCCCCGCTCTCTCGCACCCTCGGGCGGGATGAACAAGGAAGTTTGCCCACTGCGCAGCCGGCATCCCTCGCCGCACCCGGGTGATGTTGGGGCGCCTCTCCGGCTGTCCCGCGGCCGCGGACCGGGGGCGGAGCGGGGCGGGGGATCCGCACCGCAACTTCAGGCGGGTCGGTGCTCGCAGCCGGGGCGAGGAGCGTCGAGGCTTTGTTTGCGCCGAGCTTGCTGTAACCTTTTCCCTTCTGGTGGGGATGCCGCCGCCGAGGAGCGGCTCTGAGAGGGGAGTGCCCTCCTCTACCCGCTCCCCGGAATTCAGCGGGACGGGGGAAATGTGTCTCTATGAGTATATATATATATGTCCATGCGTATATGTATGTATATGTAGGTGCATAAGCGTCTTCAGCAGCGAGAAGCGCAGCAGTGGAGGGGTATGTGACAGCCGTGGGCGGGGGGAGCGCCTCTCTCCCTACGCAGGGGCGCTGCGGCGCTCGGAGGGGATGCGCATCCCGCGGGTGTGCGGCCGCCTCCCCGCACAATGGAGGGCCCCCGGCGCGGGGCGGGGGGGAGAAGGAGAAGGAGGAGGAGGAGAAGGAGGGAGGTCGTCTCCGGCTCCGCTGCAGCAGCTGCTCCTGCTGCTGCAGTGCCGCAGACCCGCGTCGCCCCCGCCCCGCGGAGCATCGCCCCCTCGGAGGATGCTCGGCGCGGTTCCCGGCTGGGCCAGCGGAGGGTACCGCGCCCTCGGAGGGGAACCGGGCCCCGTCCCGGTGCGGGGGGAGGCTCCCGGCTGGCTCCCCTCGGTCCCTGAGCGGTTCTGCCAAGCGGGAGGGTGGACCTAGAACCGCTCCTTCGCTGCAGGGCTGGCAGCAGGAATGTTGCCGCACCTGAGTGTGAAGGCATAAAAGAAAAAAAAAAAAAAAAAAAAAAAAAAAAAAGACATGCAGAGAGAGATGTGCAAAACATTAATGCGAAATAATTCAGGATGCAATTAACTTTACTTGTAACATGATCAGAATCCATTTTTTTTTCTTCATGTTCATTGGGATGTATTAGGTTTAATCAATGGTCGATGACTCAAAAAATGGATTTAAATGTAATTAAAATGTTTTTCATTTCAATTTCACATTGTAGCTATAAAACCAGGTTGTTGTTTTTTTTTTTTTTTTTAAGTTGTTTTTTTTGAAGATTTTTAGAAGCTTTTTTTTTTTTTTTTCTGTTGAGGGAAAAACGTTTTGTGTGATACCCATGCTTCACAGATGATGGGTAGAAGGGAGAGTTCTCTAATCCTATACCACTGAGTTTCAACTGATAGGCAAGAGCTGGCATTTGTGAAGATTTCTCATTAAGCTGAAGTTCACCCTCTTCCCTTAAGGAAAAAGAAGCCTTTGTTGGATGCAGTTTGTAGACAAAACAATTTAAGAATGTCCAGCTAAGGAGTAGCACAGTTAACCTTCAGGCATCATATCTGACTTTTACTATGTGCAGCTTTTCTTCATTCATTTTATATTTGTCTGCTTGTGTGTTTTCTACTTACTTCTTGCACTGCTGTACATCCATGGGGCATTTCACTGACATAAAGAGGCTATAAGTGTGTGGAAAGAGACTCAACTTTTGGTGATTTGGGGCAAGGAAAGAAGGCAGAAACCAAGTAAAATTATTCTAGTGCTCCTCAGAGTAATGTATTGCTTTTCAGTCTTCCAGCAAGCACAGCCAAACTTCTGCAAATTGTACAGCAATTGTGTCCCAAGCCTCTATGATAACAGATTTCTGCAAGCATTTTTGGTTCCATGACTGACACTTGCCTAGAAGCTGCACTGATTTCCATAAGAATCCTCACAAAAACAAAGGATACCATTGTGGAAACGTGAAACAGCTTAGCTTGGTGATTGTTGATTGACTTTTTAGTCAGTGAAAGGAATTTCCAACCCTTTCCTCTTGTTTTCCTTGGTAATATTGAATCCTCAGTGTTGAGTATTGACCAGTTGAATATTGGAGAAATGAGGAGGACTCAGCTAATTTCACAATGAGGCACCTGCAAGCGTCTTCATCAAGGCATGAACAAAGGGTTTATTAAAAAGAGGGAAAGATATCTCAATGCTGTTACTTTTTTGCTTTTGTTTGCTGCTTCCCCTCCCCCGCCCCTTCCCGACTTTGTGGAGTTTTCACATTGTCTCTGCTGTAATTGGGTTTGGACCACAATAATCCAACATAACCCACATGGACTTTATACATACAAAGTATTGCCATCAAGTAACTTCTCAAGGCATATGTATACATCCAAACTTCAATCTAAGCAGCAGAGGCAAATACATTATTCACAGATTTTTTTTTTAATGAAATTGTAGGAAATTCCAATATATACAGATAAGCAGATGCAATATACCTTACTCATGTGTAAAGTATTAAGTAGAAGTGAGAGTTAAGAAGTCTGTCTTATTCTGTCTGGGATTCCCTGACTTGTTCGCTGGGGGAAAATTTAGCAAATTTGTAGAGGACAACAGGTAAGTGTGTAAGAAAAGGGAGGGAGGGGGGAAGGAAGATGTGAGAAAGGAAAGGATTTATATTTTCTAGACCTTTTATGTGAGAGGAATTCCATGGACTGTAATGTTCCCATCGTGGAATAAGCTGTCAAGCAAATGAACCCTTAGGTAAAAACATGCAAATTATTAGGAAACTGTGATTTTGAGTGTGTTCTCTATCCTCAAAAACAATGTAGCAGTCTCACATTGTTTGCTTTAGAGCCAGACCTGGATTCCCAGGTAACAGGTGACATGTGTGAAATGTGTGAATCCGTCTGAGGCTACAGACCTGTTCTTGTGAAAGAAAGAGATGAAGATTTAGATAGTGGGCTTAAACTTGACTTTTTCCACCTGTATGACTTTTCCAGATGCCTTTTTCTGTGTCTCAAAAAGCAGATTGTATTTTTTAACATATATAGTGTATGTCCTTGTACTAATATATTTCTGCATGTCCTTGTAACTTTCTTAGCTATGTCTTTGTTAACATACAAGATCAGGAACTTCGCATACTTTCATTTCTTCTGTTGAGGAAAATATTGGAGTAATTGCATTTCAATACTAAAGTTTCTGGGTAACATTATTTGTCAGCACTTTATTATAAGTTGTGTTAATCAAACCCTGTGGAAATAGAAGTTCAGCCCTTGGTTGTAGGTTAAGGAGGAGCTCATGGTCTAATGTTTCTTCCATCACTTTTCATGTTTCATAGCAAGATAACTCAAGCAATTTGAGTGGACTTGCCCAGATATTTGCCTGCATTATAGAGAAAAAGGTCTCTTCAAGGAAAATTTAAACACAATAAAATTTCTACCTTCATCAAAGTGATCCATCACGTAGCAGAAATATGAAAAGTTGTATGTCCTCCTCAGCAATTACATGATAGCCTTAAAAGAAAAAAAAAAAGAAAAAAGAAAGCTGTAGAAAGAACAGGGAAAATGAATAACCCTGAGGCCCTTGAAAGAATTGTAAAGCAAGGATCTATACCTCGAGTGTGTGGGTTAAACAGCACCATTAAGTTTCACAAGACTCAAGTAATCCTTACCCAGCATGCTGGGAGCTAGAATGAAATGTTTCTTCCAATCTACAAGAGACTTAACAGATGTCCTGTGTTTCACCTGTAATTCTCTCTCTGTCTAAACTGCTCAGTCCATAAATCTTTCATTCCCTAGCCCTCTCTTAATCATCAGCCCCATCGGTTCTCTCTCACCATTGCCAACTTATAGTCTGCCAAACACATCAATCCTTTGCTTCAATTAACTCTCTCTCTCTCCAAACTTCTCCACTCATTAATTTATCCTTGTCCACAGTGAGGTCCAAGTGTGAGCCATCCTCCTGCCTCCCCTGGCCTTCTCTATGTGACTTCAAAAATTTTTGAGGGCATTTTTGTTTGTTTCCAGTCCTGTATCATCCATCTGTTCTCAGCCATTTCCAGAGCTGTGCTCCAAGTCTGCCAAGTCATGTTCTCACACAGTAAATTTGTTTCCCTGGGTGTGTTTTAGCTTTTCTCCTTTGTCAGCAGTGAACACATTGAGTGTATTTGTCCTCTTTCCATACTCAACTCATCTCTTGCTCCTCAGAGTAAGTTGGTGTGGTCTTTTTACCAAGAATATGAATGTGGCAGGAGAAAATGAGTCAGCAGGCAACAGCAGTGTTAATCCGTTACCTACTGGCTGTCCCCAACTTAGGGGAAATATTGCTGCTTTTGGTCTTTGTTAATACAACTGGCATTGGACAAATACTGTGTGGTTATAATGTTAAAAATTCATCTAAGGAGTAGGAGCCAGAGCCCAGAAAGTCATGTCTTCAGCCAAGTGCTTCAATTCCTGGGCCACTTTTTGTCTGTGCTGTTTGGGCCCCGTGTGCCACCCTTTTCTCCCTGCAGCCTGGCACAGTAGAGATGGAAGATGCTCCTTGTCTTTATTCCTTTAATCTTCCTGGAGCAACAACTCTGAATAGTTTGTTAGGGCTGAGGACGTATCAGAGTGATGAGACCTTGCAAGAGCTGGAATTGAGGTCCCTCACTTCCACATGAAGCAATTCCTGCACTATAGATCATTCCTTCTTTTTCTCTTCAGTCTTTTGAACCAAAGTAGCTGCCATGGTTTGTGTTGTGGCTCATGCTGCCTGGATTTTTACCTGCCTCAGAGCACAGGGCTTCCTTCACCCAGGGAATCGTGCTGAATTCAAAAGTTCTTTCATCCTGATTCTAAGTTCCTGACCTGAGGAAGCTCTGCAACATCCCCATCCCTCCTGAGAAATCTTCAGGCTGAAGAGAGAAACACCTTAAGTAGCAATTAAAATGTGGCTTTTTCTATATCACTTTCTTCAGTTTAGGGGAAATGATTTGCATAAATTCCATTGCATGCTCTGGATTTCCCTCTCAGAGCATCTGTGATGAGAGAAGTAACAGGGAGGCACAAAAATGAAATTAAATGATCATTTTCCATAGCAAATAAGTCCTAAAAGTGACATAAGGAAGAATTTGACTCTTCTGTTAAAATAGGACTCACTTGCCAACAATGGTGATTTTTCACACCAATAAGCTTGCTGTAATGTGGACTATATATTGAAAAAAAAACCCATATATGACTTTATGATCTAATATATCACTCTGATTTTTCTAGTATTTTGTTTGACCTCAGACATGATTATCGATTAAACACTTTAATTTGTTTAATTTTTTTTTTTGTTCTTCTAGATCTTTTCTTTCTAAAAGTAACTTTAGAAAGGTAATGGAAGAAATTTTGTCATTGCAAGACACTTGCTGTGAGCATACATGCATTGTTCTGCTTAAATTACACTTTTAATGTCCTGCAGTACATTCTAAAAAAAAACCCGAGGCTTAAGGAACTTCTTTCAAGTCTTCATTAAGACTGACACACTCAAAATAAATTAGTGTTATAAAGCATAAAAAAAACCCCTAAACATGAAAGGTAAAGTGATCCTCCAAACCAACATAGATGTAAGAACAAATTACGGAACTACAGGAGGAGACTTACAGCATATGGTGCTGCCCTGGGCAAATATGGAAATCTAAACAAATGACAGCACTGTTTGTAACTTGCTCTTGTTCCAAGAATGCAAATACTTTAGGATTTTACTAAGAACAGCTGGGCAAAAGAGTTGTAAACTCATTTTGGTTCCTTATAAAACTTTCCAAATTTACTAAACAACTTCTGACTGCAATTCCTGCCACACCCAACTTAATATGTGAAAGTCAAATGCTTCTCTTACAACCCTCCTTTATCACCGGTGATAGTTGTGACTCAGATAAATTACTCTGCAAGTCTAGGTCTCAAATCCACCCTAGCTGTGTAAAGAATTTTATTAGTGATAAATGAATTTAAGGATATGACTTGACTCTTTGAACCCTTGTTTGAGCTTTTATAGCTGACATCTGAAACAAAAAAATCCTTTCTGTGTCAAAAACTGAAAAGGAAAATTAAACAAATTGTCTGCAGGCAGACAGGACTGCAGACAATTCTAACTGAGATATTTGAATATAATAAAGCCAACTTCAGTCCCCAGAGAAGCCCCTGATGCAGCTAAGTATTTTTGGCTAATAGCCCTTCTGGATGTTTTTCAAAAGAAGAAAAACGCTGTTCTTGAGAACACTGCACCCATAAGGTCTAAGGAAATTTGAAAAGTGTCACTGTTTCCATATCATGGCATGGTTATCAAGTCTGACTGCCCATGGCACCAAAAAGAAGCACAGAAGAAACTCTTTCAAATAACTTTCAGAGTGGGCGTGCTGTACATGGATGAAAGCAAGGCACTCTTTGGATCTATCGCCATTCTGTTAAGCAAAGATAGGAACACTTCCTCTGGGTGAAATGAGAGGGGAGTGAGAGAATGGAAAATATGGCAGAGGGAATTACAGGGCCCAAATATTCTTCATCTTGTGTGGAGATTTGACGCTGCAAGTCAAATTTATCTCAGTTTGCTGAAGTGCGTTTTGGAGTAACCCACAGCCTGTGTGTGTTAGTGAACCTCACATCAGAAAACAGCCACAGTAAGGAGAGGACCACCAAATAAATCATATATATCTAAATAATGTTAGTGAAGAGAAGGCAAGCAAAACCAAGAAGCAGTTCTCTTCTAAGGGGAAAAGTGTGTCTTTTCCATAATTCTACAGCAATGGTGGAATGAAGAGCATTACATCATCTGAGTTGTGTTCAACACATTGCCCAAACCAGAATTTTAATTTTCTAGTTCCTCAACAATGTGTGGAATAAATGGTGTTTCTGTACCTTGAAGCATTTTTCTCAGTTGAAAAATATCAAAAACATACTTTAATCAAATCAACAGAGCTCTGCCCATAACATTCCAACTTGAGAAGAACAAAACTTTGTGTCTTGAAATGTATGTGTAAGGTATAAGATACAAAGTTTGGCTCTTAGATATGGTTTGAGGTAGTGAGGTTTATTCATCTTAAAAGTTCTGGTAACAAATATTAAAATGTAGTAAGCATAAAAGGATGGGAATTTTCATGCCTTGCCATGATTAAACTTGATTGCAGAGGAGTGTTGCGTTTCTGTCTGTAGCTTGTGTAATTAAAGTGCTTTTGCTTGTGTTTGCATGCAGATTGCCAATGTGTGATTACTTTTTTTCAGATTTCTCACATCATGTCCATAATATGAGCAACCATCCTGACTGTGAACTTTTTTTTTTTTTTTTTTTTTTTTTTTAATAAGAAATAGTTCTCTCAAAATCTTTCCTAGGAGAAATTTGAATTAGATGGTCTGAATGATTTCATTATCGTCTCTCAGTGTCATTCCTTAGTGTCATGTGGTACAGATCCAGGGTGAAACTGTGCCACAGCCCAGTCACATTAACTCACAAACCTATTCAGGAAAAAATGTGTGTTTTGGATATTGTTTATTTAATTATTGCAACATGTTTTTAGGAAAGGCTATCCTAAATCTGTTAGCATATTTTCATTAGGGTAAATGTTTTGTTTGTTATCTAAGGTCACAGATGTCTTTGTAAGGAAAGATGCTTATTAAGCTCAAGTGGCTCCCTGATTTTTGCTGATGTTACCGTCCTCAGTTATTTTAGGACAAGTCATAATGGACATGCATTTGTTCACTTGATAAATAACTCTAAGTGGAAGTATAATGATTCTTTCTGCACCCATTCCATTGATTCATGCCAATGAAACAATTTCACTTTGTGCAACTCCCAGCAGTAGGCAGCACTTTACAAGATGAAATCAGTGAAACTGATCTTGATCTGTGCCAAGGCATGCACAATACACAAAGCAAAATACATCAATTTTATTGTGATACTTTTTGTGAGGCTGCATAGTTCATAATCTGCTGTTCTGAAGTGCTCTCTGAGCCCAACATCACCTGACTCTGACTAATGAGACACCAGTTCTGTGCTAATCAGCAGAGATCAAACGAGGCAGTGGCCATAACCTTGCATTGATCCAGGGAGAGCCCAGCCATAGGTGGAGGTATTATTCAGAATGTTTTTTTCCTGACAACAGGAACCAAGTGGGAATCCGACAGCTTTTCTGCTCATCTGCTTATCATCACAGATCAAGACATTCAAAAAGGAAATCTATATGCTTTGGGAATAGCAAATAATGCAAATTTCTTCTCACTGACCTCCATGTGACTCTGCAATGCATTTCTAATCTCAGACTACACACGTCTTCTTATCCTGATGTCAGGATAACTATAATAAGACAACCACCAGATATTTCTTGCAGTTTTAGTACAAGACAGTTCTGCCCTTTTCAGCTGAGATGATCACGTGTGATTCTTGTGCTCTTTCTGGTTTTATTCTCACTGTAAAATAATATGTGGGAATGGAGAAAATGTGAATATGGGAGAACGGTTCAAACCTCACACAAATCTGGAAAGGCAGGAAGATTTCAGCTGACCTCAGTTACTCAGATTTTCATTGATTCTTGGTTCATACACAGTAATGGAGAAGCATGAGAGACTAAATATTTAGAAAACACTAGGCAATATAAATATGCAGCACATTTCCTGCCCGGGCTGCCAAAAGCACGTTGACCCTCCTCTTTGCATCCCATCAAGTTCAAGTCTTCTGTCTTAATATCCCAGGCAGTTTAACGTCTTTGGTCCAGGACAAATACAGTTTTTCACACTCTGTAGGTGATGTTCCTGTCTTCCTGGCCTGGTGGAATGTGCTGCAGTAAAACCTCTGCAAGAGGCAGGATTTTCTAGGCGTGTGTGCTAAAGCACAACGATTGCCTGGGGACAGAGGAACCAACATTTAAGGGCACCTTCCTCTCTGAATACAATATTTTTTGTTATCTTGTCTAGAAGGATTGCACAGTACAGAGGGATTTTTTTGTTTTTAGACTCTCTCAGTCATCAATGAGAAGAGTCAAATGTGACAGCAGCTGTCAAACCAAACAGAAGATAGAAAGCTGCTTATTATTGTTATATGTCACCTGCATGGATGCCACCACAACGTGCCCTAAGGGGAGATAGTTCATCAGTCTGAGAGCTGTTTCAGAGTGGACAAGGAGAAGAATGTCTGCAGGTTCCAGCTCTTCCATGAGTGTCCTCCTTTTCGGTGCAGCTATCAGTGGCAGGTAAGATGGATAAGTTGGACTAAAGCCCATGTCTTCTTGTAGCCTTGCTTGTCTGCATAAGATACCAGCTGTTCCTTTTCTCCTCTGTGCTGCTCGAAAGAGTCATGGGACTTGCTCCCAACCAAGTCACTAAAATAGCTTCTGTAGTGAGTGACCTTAATCTTTCCCTGACAGTGATTTGCCGCGTACAGTCATATGCAGATAACAGATAGAAGCTCTGAACACGGGGGCTTTGCATTTCTCGAGTTTTATTTGGGAAAAATTGAACTTTTGAAATCTCTAAGTCTGTTCTATCTCAACTATATTTCAGAGACAAGCCATGGAATTAGAACTATTCATATCTTCATATTTAAAAGGTATTAATAATTTATAAATTCTTAAAATACCAGTTTTCAGAATAAAATACTGCCTTGCTACCAACCTGAGTAATAAGAATGCAGTAAGACGAAATACATGAAAATAAACACCCACATGAAGCTCTTTACAGTAAAGGAGATAGCTACAAACTGCTGCTCTGCTCCAGGAAGCTTTATCTCTATGTCAAAGAAAAGCATGATCTAGAAATCTGAATAGACTATGAAAGACATGATTTATAACTAAAACCACATCCCCTTTTCAGGATAAAAAGGGCGAAAATAAGAAATCCAAATGTACTTGAAGTGAGATTCTTCCTTTTTTCCTTTTCTTTCTTTTTTTTTTTTTTTTTTTTTTTTTTTTTAAGTTTAGTTTTGTTCTTGCAAAACTTCCTATTCCTGTTTTGCCCTTTCATAAACCATGCTCCACATAAGGAATAAGTGTTATTGTAGCTGGCACTGGAACATTAGTTGGAAATTCAGTTCCTGAGCCTGCTCCTCCCTCTAGTGGAACACATACCTTTCTCATCAGTAATCTCTGGAGAAAGGTAATGGAAAACATACTTTGATAATGTATTTTTCTTCTTTTCTATGGATTTCTTAAAATGGCTCAGAAAACAGAATGGGTAAGAACTGCTCCCGTAGGCAGCTAAAACAACTTAAATGCTGCTCCACCTAAACCACCTGCTGGTTGGAGCCATTTCTGGAGGGCAAGAAGAAGGTTCCTGCTTTGCTTTTTTTCCTGGTGCTAGGGAATACTCTGCAATGTGACAGCTAATTATGTGTCTGTCACAAAGCTGTGACACCCCACTCCATGACTCTGCTTCAGCTGCTTGTAGTTTTTTTAATTGGTTTGCTATTATTTAATTGGTTGGCCTAAGTCATCTAAAGTAGATTGACTATTCAGAAGTGAAATGCACAGTAACAATCTTTTAAGTGGTGTTCCCACATTAAAAAAGAAAAAAAAAAAAAAGCAAAACCCAAAACCAATGAAATAAACCAAACAAAGAGAAACAAAGAGAAACAAACAAAACCCCAAACCAAAATGACAAGCTGTGTAATTGCTTGTATAATGCTATGTGATTAAAAAAATAATAAAAATAGGTCAGTAAATGCAATATTTGTATTACAAAACCCGTCTTTCTGTTAATGTTATTTTTGTTCAACCCATAGCATTTCTGTTTCTTTTAGCAATAACCTACTGATGAGAACAGAGGAGATTCTCTTTGAGAATGGAGATTACACACACTGATTTGGAGTCATGGAGGGAATATAGCATAGATTATAAAGAAACAAAACTGAGCTGGATGTTCAGTTGCATAATACCCACCAGAAGTTTTCAGTGGTTCCATGAAAAGGGTTTGAATAATAAAACTTTTGATGAGGCAGAATCTGAGGGCCTGTTGCTTGCCTGGCTCAGCAGTGGCTGGCAAATGCTCATTTGTTGACACGAAGCCCTCCTCCCACCACCTTCATGATTCATATCCATCTACACCTTTCCTCAGACATTTGAGGAGACTAAAGGTTATCACAAGCATTAAAGACTTGAAAAATGTCCATGTGTGTTAATGTATTCAGTGATACACTGTATTTAATTAATGCCACAGGGTTTTGAAGTGTCTCAGTGCCTTTTTCACCTGATTACATTTCCAGTTACAATTTTTTATTACCTTGCATAGTAGCAGCAAGGTAAATAGCACCAGCATCAGGTTTCAACCTGTAAGTAAGCACCTAATTTTGTTTTCCCTGCGTCAGTAAGAACATATTGACTTAAATAGGTCATCGAAAACACCAAGGCTCTAGATCCTCTGGATCAGCAAAAATAGTGTAAATGGGAACAAAATGTTTCGAATCTTCCTGAACTTTGTCTATGTCTTTAAAGTCTATTGTGAACTTTTGAAATACAAAAGGTTAAGGCACGAATGCACTAAGAACATAAGGATAATAAATAGGAAAGGTACTGCACACGACTGTGTGAACGTTCCTTAAGTTGATTTTTCTTGAAGTGGTAAATGATTTATGGAGGCTGCTGCGTGAGTTGTACCTCCCACCAGTAGCTTCTCCACACAGACACAGAGCAGCTTATTGCAGCTGTCAGCTAATGAAATGACTCCTGCAGTTCAAGTAGTTGCGGCTTTGGGCTGAAAACTGTGGTTTTGACATTTTTGGCAATGTATACCCATGTCCTGTGGTAGAGGGATTTTGTTCTTGCCATGATGTGCAACCACTGCATTGAGCAAAGATCACGAAGACTGGAGCATCAGTAACCATTTTATCATTAATCTGCTGCTAATTTTTTTTTTTTTTTCCTGAGCAGCAGGAAAGATTTTGTGCAGAACATATCTTTGAGGTCAATGTCGTTTCAGGGTGTGGTGATTACTTTCTTAAGATGTAAAGTAAAGAAAATAAAATGGTAAGGGGCTGAGATTGAGGGACATCACAATTCCATATTGGAGCTCTGGGCACAGGAGGAAATATCTTCCATGTGATATTAGTTTGTAAGGCCTTTAGGTCAAGGGATACATCATCTTGAAGGCACACTGCACCTAGATTTTTTTTTTTTTTTTTTTTTTAATTAGCAAGTACAAATATCATGCAAAGAATGGCTAAAGCAGCTGGAAATAATCTGATTCATTGTTGTACACTTTATGGCTGTGCCTGTAACTCACACAGATGTGACTGCAGTGCCAGCATTTATCCCTTATTTCTCTGAGTGTAAGTGCACCCACAGACCTCTTATTACAGTCTAACTGGAGGGCTGGTGAATAATCTCAGCATGGTTGAGCAGCAAATGTTGGAGGATAATTGGATCTGCAGGCTAAGATAGGATGAGCTTGGAAGGACTGGTAGGGAAGACTGACAGGCAGTTATTTTATGTCATGTTTGAAACCCACTTTTTGTTTGTAATTTTATGTGGAGGATAAGCTGTCTTTAAAAGTTTAAAATTATAAGTTTTGATTCAAATGAAAGATTGAGGTTAATGTTCCCTAAATAATGTCTTTGTAGTCATAAGCTGGTGAGCAGAGCATGCTGAAGTGTTCATTCAATAAAGCTTATAAGGCTTTAATTAAATTGTGAAGCCATTTATACAATGCTTTAAAATGGATCTTTGAATATAAAACTTGAGACAGTGGGCTGAGGAACTCAAACATTATATATCCTACAGAAACAGGGTACAGGGTACTTGCTTATAGGATTCTTTCCCCTCTCAAGTGAGATTTCATTGAATTATTGTACATTAAAAGACAAAAAACCAAAGTACAGCTGAAGTACTCTGGATAAATTCTAGCCTTTGTGATCTCCCTTATGACACTGGTGGTTTGTTGGGGTTTATTTACAAGCCCAGCTTGGGCAAGTGCTGCTGCAGTATGCTTTATTAATATTATTATTATTATTACTATTATTATTATATCTTTGTCACTTGTCTTTCCGTTTTGTCTCCTTTTGATAAGAAATGTGTTCTTTCATTGTTGTTTATCTTAGGACACTTAACAGCTCAGTGTAGGATACGTTCTGCTTACTTCTTTGGAAAGTTATTCCAGTTATTCTGTTAAATACATATTTGATAAAGCCATAATCTTTAAGATAAAACTTGTCTGAAAGGAGAGGTTCACTCACACTGGTTCTCAGACTGGGTTTCACAGTAGTGTTGGCCAGCATGGGTGGGATTTAGTACCTTGGGAAATTGGGATGATTTTGCATTGTCCTTGCACACCTCAAACAAGTAAAGACAAACCATTTCAGCAATTACAGTGACAGCCACTCTCTGATCATAGCTAACCTTGCAATCTGATATCTGACTCTGCAGGTCAATTTTCTTGAGAAATTGAGGTCTCAAAGATGTTTAAGTAGCAGAGGAGAAGAGACCCAAATTAAGGTCCAGATGAACTCAGTATAAATCTGTTCTGTGAGTGTCACTGAGTGACTGAGCACTGTGTATTTCTTGGCTGGCTAATGAGAAGCAAGCTGCTCCAGATCAGTCCCACATCCTTCCCTGTCTTGTCCCTCTGAAGGAGTTAGGGCTGCGCTGGTGAGAATTTGGGAGTGTGGAGCTGACCTGATGGTGTTCACCATTTTCCACTGAGGCTGGAAGGAAGGGGAAGAAATTGTAATTAGCGCTGTAGTAACAGAGCTGGAGAAGGGATTTAGGACCTGACTTTTTAGGAAGGGACCCTTCACAGCCCAAGATGTTCATTGCAGTCATCTACAGACACAACCTGTGGCATTTTTCAAAAGGAAGCTGAATGGCATGACTTAAAAAGGAGAGGGAAGGGGAGAAAAAAAAAAATTAAAAACAGGTTGCAGTTTCTATCAGTAGCAGTTCTTGAAAATGTGAGAACAATCTCTAGGTTTACGGACAGGAAACAAATCCGTAAATTGGCTGTTGCTCTGGCCCTCACAATTACTGCTATTAAATCTCTCCATTGAAATACATAAAATTATCTGAAATCATCTTAGGTTTAGATTTGAGCAACTATGTGGGATTGTATAAAATGCAAAGTATTTAGCCTTTCCTCCTGCAAGAAAGGAGAATTATGTCTTTAGCTGTTACCATATATTGTTATTATCTTAAATGAGCAATGAAAATTTCAGCAAGGTGATTTTTTTAAACATTAATAGCCCTATTCGATAGCTGGCTCTGAATCCTATACTGCAGCTGCAAATAAATGGAAAAAACTTTGAGCAGTCTGATGTAGAATACTTCTTTTGCCTGCTAGAAAACTTTCTTTTACTTGTGTTTAAAAAAAATTATAAAAGTTTGAGGTGGAAGTATCTCCTTCCTTGTATAATTATGGTCAGTATATTTCAATTCCAACTTCTTATGACAGGAGATTTCAATATTGTAACTTTCAGGCTTCAAATTTAAAAGCTCAAACTACTTCAAACTATTGAAATTGTTAATAGTGAATAGGATTTGGAGAATATGAGAGAGGAAAAATGAGCTTCAGCCTAACTTTGAATTCCTGAAGCAGCAACCTGGGATTCAGTTCTTGGTTTCAGTGTCACACATTACATACTAATTGGCAGAGAGGACTTTCTCCTTCCTGGGAATTGAATTAACCTTTGGCTGGAGAACTGTTGAAAAATGTATAATCCATAACTCCACACTGTTGTACAGCATTGCCATGGAAAAGGGCCTAAGCGAGTTTGATGCTGTTGCTCAGTGTTTCACAAATCTCTGCCACATTTATAATTGAGAGGTAATTTTAAAGGTCTGCAGTAACTTACTTGACTTCACAGAAAATTGTTTTTCCAGTTGGATGTTAACTACTATTTTGCTTTCAGCTTGCTTAGCAGGAACACCACCCTCACTATCTACATTTCCAGTACTCACCAATATTCCCAGTCTCTGGTAAAAGTAACTTCTGCAGGGTTACGGTATCTTCAGTCTAACAAAGAGATAATTGGCATGGGTGGTTTCTTCCCTACTATTTTGTTTTATTGTGTTGTTTTGCTTTTTTTTTTTTTTTTTTTTTTTTTTAATAAGAAATAGTTCTCTCAAAATCTTTCCTAGGAGAAATTTGAATTAGATGGTCTGAATGATTTCATTATCGTCTCTCAGTGTCATTCCTTAGTGTCATGTGGTACAGATCCAGGGTGAAACTGTGCCACAGCCCAGTCACATTAACTCACAAACCTATTCAGGAAAAAATGTGTGTTTTGGATATTGTTTATTTAATTATTGCAACATGTTTTTAGGAAAGGCTATCCTAAATCTGTTAGCATATTTTCATTAGGGTAAATGTTTTGTTTGTTATCTAAGGTCACAGATGTCTATTTGTAAGGAAAGAATGCTTATAAGCTCAAAGTGGCTCCCTGATTTTTTTGCTGATGGTTACCGTCCTCAGTTATTTTAGGACAAGTCATAATGGACATGCATTTGCTTCACTTGATAAATAACTCTAAGTGGAAGTATAATGATTCTTTTGCACCCATTCCCATTGATTCATGCCAATGAAACAATTTCACTTTGTGCAACTCCCAGCAGTAGGCAGCACTTTACAAGATGAAATCAGGTGAAACTGATCTTGATCTGTGCCAAGGCATGCACAATACTACAAAGCAAAATACATCAATTTTATTGTGATACTTTTTGTGAGGCTGCATAGTTCATAATCTGCTGTTTCTGAAGTGCTCTCTGAGCCCAACATCACCTGACTCTGACTAATGAGACACCAGTTCTGTGCTAATCAGCAGAGATCAAACGAGGCAGTGGCCATAACCTTGCATTGATCCAGGGAGAGCCCAGCCATAGGTGGAGGATATTATTCAGAATGTTTTTTTCCTGACAACAGGAACCAAGTGGGAATCCGACAGCTTTTCTGCTCATCTGCTTATCATCACAGATCAAGACATTCAAAAAGGAAATCTATATGCTTTGGGAATAGCAAAATAATGCAAATTTCTTCTCACTGACCTCCATGTGACTCTGCAATGCATTTCTAATCTCAGACTACACACGTCTTCTTATCCTGATGTCAGGAATAACCTATAATAAGACAACCACCAGATATTTCTTGCAGTTTAGTACAAGACAGTTCTGCCCTTTTCAGCTGAGATGATCACGTGTGATTCTTGTGCTCTTTCTGGTTTTATTCTCACTGTAAAATAATATGTGGGAATGGAGAAAATGTGAATATGGGAGAACGGTTCAAACCCTCACACAAATCTGGAAAGGCAGGAAGATTTCAGCTGACCTCAGTTACTCAGATTTTCATTGATTCTTGGTTCAACTACAGTAATGAGAAGCATGAGAGACTAAATATTTAGAAAACACTAGGCAATATAAAATCATGCAGCACATTTCCTGCCGGGCTGCCAAAAGCACGTTGACCCTCCTCTTTGCATCCCATCAAGTTCAAGTCTTCTGTCTTAATATCCAGGCAGTTTAACGTCTTTGGTCCAGGACAAATACAGTTTTTCACACTCTGTAGGTGATGTTTCTGTCTTCCTGGCCTGGTGGAATGTGCTGCAGTAAAACCTCTGCAAGAGGCAGGATTTTCTAGGCGTGTGTGCTAAAGCACAACGATTGCCTGGGGACAGAGGAACCAACATTTAAGGGCACCTTCCTCTCTGAATACAATATTTTTTGTTGGAGTCTTGTCTAGAAGGATTGCACAGTACAGAGGGATTTTTTTGTTTTTAGACTCTCTCAGTCATCAATGAGAGAGTCAAATGTGACAGCAGCTGTCAAACCCAACCAGAAGATAGAAAGCTGCTTATTATTGTTATATGTCACCTGCATGGATGCCACCACAACGTGCCCTAAAGGGGAGATAGTTCATCAGTCTGAGAGCTGTTTCAGAGTGGGACAAGGAGAAGAATGTCTGGCAGGTTCCAGCTCTTCCATGAGTGTCCTCCTTTTCTGGTGCAGCTATTCAGTGGCAGGTAAGATGGATAAGTTGGACTAAAGCCATGTCTTCTTGTAGCCTTGCTTGTCTGCATAAGATACAGCTGTTCCTTTTCTCCTCTGTGCTGCTCGAAAGAGTCATGGGACTTGCTCCCAACCAAAGTCACTAAAAATAGCTTCTGTAGTGAGTGACCTTAATCTTTCCCTGACAGTGATTTGCCGTACAGTCATATGCAGATAACAGATAGAAGCTCTGACACGGGGGCTTTGCATTTCTCGAGTTTTATTTGGGAAAAATTGAACTTTTGAAATCTCTAAGTCTGTTCTATCTCAACTATATTTCAGAGACAAGCCATGGAATTAGAACTATTCATATCTTCATATTTAAAAGGTATTAATAATTTATAAATTCTTAACAATACCAGTTTTCAGATGAAAATACTGCCTTGCTACCAAACCTGAGTAATAAGATGCAGTAAGACAGAATACATGAAAATAAACACCCACATGAAGCTCTTTACAGTAAAGGAGATAGGACACAAACTGCTGCTCTGCTCCAGGAAGCTTTATCTCTATGTCAAAGAAAAGCATGATCTAGAAATCTGAATAGACTATAGAAAGACATGATTTATAAAACTAAAACCACATCCCCTTTTCAGGTAAAAAGGGCGAAAATAAGAAATCCAAATGTACTTGAAGTGAGATTCTTCCTTTTTTCCTTTTCTTTCTTTTTTTTTTTTTTTTTTTTTTTTTTTTAAGTTTAGTTTTGTTCTTGCAAAACTTCCTATTCCTGTTTTGCCCTTTCAATAAACCATGCTCCACATAAGGAATAAGTGTTATTGTAGCGGGCACTGGAACATTAGTTGGAAATTCAGTTCCTGAGCCTGCTCCTCCCTCTAGTGGAACACATACCTTTCTCATCAGTAATTCTGGAGAAAGGTAATGGAAACACATAACTTTGATAATGTATTTTTCTTCTTTTCTATGGATTCTTAAAATGGCTCAGAAAACAGAATGGGTAAGAACTGCTCCCGTAGGCAGCTAAAACAACTTAAAATGCTGCTCCACCTAAACCACCTGCTGGTTGGAGCCATTTCTGGAGGGCAAGAAGAAGGTTCCTGCTTTGCTTTTTTTCCTGGTGCTAGGGAATACTCTGCAATGTGACAGCTAATTATGTGTCTGTCACAAAGCTGTGACACCCCACTCCATGACTCTGCTTCAGCTGCTGTAGTTTTTTAATTGGTTGCTATTATTTAATTGGTTGGCACTAGTCATCTAAAGTAGATTGACTAGTTCAGAAGTGAAATGCCAGTAACAATCTTTTTAGTGTTCCCACATTTAAAAAAAAAAAAAAAAAAGCAAACCAAAAACCAATGAAATAAAAACACAAAGAGAAACAAAGAGAAACAAACAAACCCCAACCAAAATGACAAGCTGTGTAATTGCTTGTATAATGCTATGTGATTAAAAAAATAATAAAAATAGGTCAGTAAATGCATATTTTTAACAAAACCCGTCTTTCTGTTAATTTATTTTTGTTCAACCATAGCATTTCTGTTTCTTTAGCAATAACCTACTGATGAAGAACAGAGGAGATTCTCTTTGAGAATGGAGATTACACACCTGATTTGGAGTCATGGAGGGAAATAAGCATAGATTTAAAGAAACAAAACTGAGCTGGATGTTCAGTTGCATAAATACCACCAGAAGTTTTCAGTGTTTCATGAAAGGGTTTGAATAATAACATTTTGATGAGGCAGATCTGAGGGCCTGTTGCTTGCCTGGCTCAGCAGTGGCTGGCAAATGCTCATTTGACACTGAAGCCTCCTCCCACCACCTTCATGATTCATATCCATCTACACCTTTCCTCAGACATTTGGGAGACTAAAGGTTATCACAGCATTAAAGACTTGAAAATGTCCATGTGTGTTAATGTATTCAGTATACACTGTATTTAATTAATGCCACATGTTTGAAGTGTCTCAGTGCCTTTTCACCTGATTACATTTCCAGTTACAATTTTTTATTACCTTGCATAGTAGCAGCAAGGTAAATAGCACCAGCATCATGGTTTCAACCTGTAAGTAACACACCTAATTTTGTTTTCCCTGCGTCAGTAAGAACATATTGACTATAAATAGGTCATCGAAAAACACCAAGGCTCTACGATCCTCTGGATAGCAAAAATAGTGTAAATGGGAACAAAATGTTCGAATCTTCCTGAACTTTGTCTATGTCTTTAAAGTCTATTGTGAACTTTTGAAATACAAAAGGTTAAGGCACGATGCACTAAGAACATAAGGATATAAATAGGAAAGGTACTGCACACGACTGTGTGAACGTTCCTTATTTGATTTTTCTTGAAGTGGTAAATGATATGGAGGCTGCCTGCGTGAGTTGTACCTCCCACCAGTAGCTTCTCCACACAGACACAGAGCAGCTTATTGCAGCTGTCAGCTAATGAAATGACTCCTGCAGTTCAAGTAGTTGCAGCTTGGGCTGAAAACGGTGGTTTGACATTTTTGGCAAAGATCCCATGTCCGTGGTAGAGGGATTTCTTGCCCAGATGTGCAACCACGCATGACAAAGATCACGAAGACTGGAGCATCAGTAACCATTTTATCATTAATCTGCTGCTAATTTTTTTTTTCCTGACAGCAGGAAAGATTTTGTGCAGAACAATCTTTGAGGTCAATGTCGTTTCAGGGTGTGTGATTACTTTCTTAAGATGTAAAGCTTAAAGAAAAAAATGGTAAGGGGCTGAGATTGAGGGAAATCACATATCCATATTGGAGCTCTGGGCACAGGAGGAAATATCTTCCATGTGATATTAGTTTTAAGGCCTTTAGGTCAAGGGATACATCATCTTGAAGGCACACTGCACCTAGATTTTTTTTTTTTTTTTTTTTTTTAATTAGCAAGTACAAATATCATGCAAATGAATGGCTAAAGCAGCTGGAATAATCTGATTCATTGTTGTACACTTTAATGGCTGTGCCTGTAACTCACACAGATGTGACTGCAGTGCCAGCATTTATCCCTTATTTCTCTGAGTGAAGTGCACCCACAGACCTCTTATACAGTCTAACTGGAGGGCTGGTGAATAATCTCAGCATGGTTGAGCAGCAAATGTTGGAGGATAATTGATCTGCAGGCTAAGATAGGATGAGCTTGGAAGGACTGGTAGGAAGACTGACAGGAGTTATTTTATGTCATGTTGATAACCCACTTTGTTTTGTAATTTTATGTGGAGGATAAGCTGTCTTTAAAAGTTTAAAATAATAAGTTTTGATTCAAATGAAAGATTGAGGTTAATGTTCCCTAAATAATGTCTTTGTAGTCATAAGCTGGTGAGCAGAGCATGCTGAAGTGTTCATTCAATAAAGCTTATAAGGCTTTAATTAAATTGTGAAGCCATTTATACAATGCTTTAAAATGGATCTTTGAATATAAAACTTGAGACAGTGGGCTGAGGATACTCAAACATTATATATCCTACAGAAACAGGGTACAGGGTACTTGCTTATAGGATTCTTTCCCCTCTCAAGTGAGATTTCATTGAATTATTGTACATTAAAAGACAAAAACAAAAATCAGCTGAAGTACTCTGATATAATTCTAGCCTTTGTGATCTCCTTATGACACTGGTGGTTTGTTGGGGTTATTTACAAGCCCAGCTTGGGCAAGTGCTGCTGCAGTATGCCTTTAATATATTATTATTATTATTACTATTATTATTATATCTTTGTCACTTGTCTTTCCGTTTTGTCTCCTTTTGATAAGAAATGTGTTCTTTCATTGTTGTTATCTTAGGACACTTAACAGCTCAGTGTAGGATACGTTGCTTACTTCTTTGGAAAGTTATTCCAGTTATTCTGTTAAATACATATTTGAAAATAAGCCATAATCTTTAAGATAAAACTTGTCTAAAGGAGAGGTTCACTCACACTGGTTCTCAGACTGGGTTCACAGTAGTGTTGCCAGCATGGGTGGGATTTAGTACCTTGGGAAATTGGGATGATTTTGCATTGTCCTTGCACACCTCAAACAAGTAAAGACAAACCATTTCAGCAATACAGTGACAGCCACTCTCTGATCATAGCTAACCTGCAATCTGATATCTGACTCTGCAGGTCAATTTTCTTGAGAAATTGAGGTCTCAAAGATGTTTAAGTAGCAGAGGAGAAGAGACCCAAATTAAGGTCCAGATGAACCAGTATAAATCTGTCTGTGAGTGTCACTGAGTGACTGAGCACTGTGAATTTCTTGGCTGGCTAATGAGAAGCAAGCTGCTCCAGATCAGTCCCACATCCTTCCCTGTCTTGTCCCTCTGAAGGAGTTAGGGCTGCGCTGGTGAGAATTTGGGAGTGTGGAGCTGACCTGATGGTGTTCACCATTTCCACTGAGGCTGGAAGGAAGGGGAAGAAATTGTAATTAGCGCTGTAGTAACAGAGCTGGAGAAGGGATTTAGGACCTGACTTTTTAGGAAGGGACCCTTCACAGCCCAAGATGTTCATTGCAGTCCATCTACAGACACAACCTGTGGCATTTTTCAAAAGGAAGCTGAATGGCATGACTTAAAAAGGAGAGGAAGGGAGAAAAAAAAAAATTAAAAACAGGTTGCAGTTTCTATCAGTAGCAGTTCTTGAAAATGTGAGAACAATCTCTAGGTTTACGGACAGGAAACAAATCCGTAAATTGCTGTTGCTCTGGCCCTCACAATTACTGCTATTAAATCTCTCCATTGAAATACATAAAATTATCTGAAATCATCTTAGGTTTAGATTTGAGCAACTATGTGGGATTGTATAAAATGCAAAGTATTTAGCCTTTCCTCCTGCAAGAAAGGAGAATTATGTCTTTAGCTGTTACCATATATTGTTATTATCTTAAATGAGCAATGAAAATTTCAGCAAGGTGATTTTTTTAAACATTAATAGCCCTATTGATAGCTGGCTCTGAATCCTATACTGCAGCTGCAAATAAATGGAAAAAACTTGAGCAGTCTGATGTAGAATACTTCTTTTGCCTGCTAGAAAACTTTCTTTACTTGTGTTTAAAAAAAATTATAAAGTTTGAGGTGGAAGTATCTCCTTCCTTGTATAATTATGGTCAGTATATTTCAATTCCAACTTCTTATGACAGGAGATTTCAATATTGTAACTTTCAGGCTTCAAATTTAAAAGCTCAAACTACTTCAAACTATTGAAATTGTTAATAGTGAATAGGATTTGGAGAATATGAGAGAGGAAAAATGACTTCAGCCTAACTTTGAATTCCTGAAGCAGCAACCTGGGATTCAGTTCTTGGTTCAGTGTCACACATTACATACTAATTGGCAGAGAGGACTTTCTCCTTCCTGGGAATTGAATTAACCTTTGGCTGGAGAACTGTTGAAAAGTATAATCCATAACTCCACACTGTTGTACAGCATTGCCATGGAAAAGGGCCTAAGCGAGTTTGATGCTGTTGCTCAGTGTTTCACAAATCTCTGCCACATTTATAATTGAGAGGTAATTTTAAAGGTCTGCAGTAACTTACTTGACTTCACAGAAAATTGTTTTTCCAGTTGGATGTTAACTACTATTTTGCTTTCAGCTTGCTTAGCAGGAACACCACCCTCACTATCTACATTTCCAGTACTCACCAATATTCCCAGTCTCTGGTAAAAGTAACTTCTGCAGGGTTACGGTATCTTCAGTCTAACAAGAGATAATTGGCATGGGTGGTTTCTTCCCTACTATTTGTTTTATTTGTGTTTTTGCTTTTTTTTTTTTTTTTTTTTTTTTACTCCAAGAATACAGAGTAATTAGACTCACTAGAAAACAGCCCTGCAGAACTGGTTTAGAACCAAATTAATCAAGATTTTGTAGACAAATGTTCACAGAACTTCTATCTAGTTTCTTCAGTTCACTTACAAGCAAAACACCTCAGTGGGGGACAAATCTACCAGGTCTAGGCAAACCCCTAATAAGCATCCTGCCCACCAATCAGTATAATTTGTCTTTTTTGTCCCCTGTATAGCATGTTTCATGTCTTGCCTGCACCCCTCCAAAACCATGGCAAACAGTGTTTACTGAATCAGCTTGCCATCATCAAACCTGATCCAAATCTGTGCATCCCTGGCTTTAGTGAACACAAGGACAACAGTTGCAGATCCATTCTTTGTCTGGAGGTTGAACTGAGCATTATTATGTGGAGTCAATGCCTTTGAGCAGGATCAGAAGGAAAGCAAATGCTGATACAGATTTGGAAGAGGATAAATTTTTAGGTTTTGTTCATTTAGGGACAAATTTTGAGAGAATTCAGTGCCACCAAAGACATGGTATCTGGCACCATGTTTACCAGGAAACAAATTCCCCTTCCTTATACAAAACAATTATGAATAAGAGCATGCTGATTTCCATTGATCTCTCTGGAGCAGCAGATCAGCAAGGATGAGCAGTTTTTGTGAGAAGAGGGTGATAAATGCAATTACATAGGAAGCAGTGGTCCTATTTATTTTATTTCGGTGTGTGGTCTTTCGAACTGACTGCTGGAGACCACAGAAAATAATTGTAGAAATAAAACAACAGAAAAATGAAAAAAAAAAAAAAAAAGAAAGAAAAGCCACAGCTACTTACATTAAAAATAAAAATACCCTATTTTAAAAACTTCAATTATAAGGTATACCAGTTAACACTGGACATATAAAATTAATATATTAGAGCAAATTGAATTATAAAAAAAAAATCTGAAGCATAGCGCTCTCTGTTCTCCTTAGTCAATTACTTTGAATATATTTATCTTCGGGAATGAAGAATTTTAAAAGCTAGTATGCCATAAATAGAAAAATCAAACTGAATTCAAGTTTATAACTATTAAAAAATGTGTTTGCTTTCATTGTGACAGAATGATTAACACTATTTGCAACAGCAAAAACATAATTTCTGACTTCTCAGTTGGAAGAAGTCACTCCTATTATATGCAAGTTAGCAGCTGCTAATCAGAATACTGAGGTTTACACAAGGACTGGTTGAAAGACATCATAGTTATTATAATTAGTGCTGAAATAATAGAAAATAAATAAGTAATCCCATTATCTGTATTGACAGAAATGAAAAATCTTGGACTAAATTATTCCTGTTTCCCAAGTTTAAAATGAATAAGTGTGGCAATCGATTACTCCTTTTGCATTCCCTCTGTTGTACCACCAGCCTTATTGATTGGTTTCAATTAATGTATGCCAACAAGTAAATTAACGCAGCACCTGAGGCATAATTCTCTGGTGGTTCGTGTACACCGACTTCTTAGCACTCTTGCTGTTTTCATTCTTACTGAGAGTATTGCTGGGAGCTACGATATTTTTCAGTCTGGGCACGGACATTACCCGTGGCTCTAATGACAGGTCATTTATAGCAAAGCCGTGTTTCACTGCAGAGATGTCTCTTTAAGTGACATCTTATCAATGGCAATTCAATTAGTCAGCCCTAAGACTCTGAGATGCATCTCACACCGTGTCACACAGCCCTGACTGCTTTGCATTTTAAATGTTAGCTTTTGTCATTGCTCTGCTGCTTTGGTGTACATTAAAAAAATGTGTTTTCAGTACAATTCTTCTTTGAGAACTTCATGGAAAACATTTTCCCTGTTAAGTTCAATGCCTTCATTGGCAGCAATGCTGTCAGCTGAAGAGACTTGTGGGCTTGTACCATGGACAGGAGCTTCTCAAAGCTGGTGTTCACCCTATCACCATATCCCACATGTCATTGGCTGCTGTAAACATCAAATGATTCTGAGCATCTGAAATTTCAGAGCATCCAGGTGTTTAAAATACTCAGCTCTTGCAATGTAAATGGGATACATATATAAATACTATCGTGGAGTACACAAACTGTATGTACAGAAAGAAATACAAGCTATTTTAAAGTAGCAGAGTTGCAGGGAATTTAAGGCCAGGTCCTGATTTTTCTGGAATTCTTACCCAATGAAGACATCCAAACAAGATATGGTCTTGCTCTGCATCAGCCAACCGAAGTCCTTAGGGATAAAGAGAATTTATTTCCAGAAGAAGTTGTGATGTGCTGAAGAAGGTTCCTTCTGAGTGCCTGCTATAGCACAGTGCAATTACATTGCTCTTTGTTCAGTGTATGTTGTTCCTTTTTTTCCTGAAAGTACTGAACACACACTTTTCAGCACGCAAAAATATGAAGAGGTGTGCTCACAGGCTGTGCAAAGTAAAACCCTGAACAATGTAGCACGCTTGAAAATAAAGTATTTTCAGTTAGTAAGTGCTCTAGTTGCTTGTGGGAAACTGTTGGGAAATGAGAAATACACCAGAGTTTAAAAAAAAATCCAAACATTTACTGGTTGTAACTGAGCGAAGGAGACTCTTAAGCAACATGGAAATCTTGAATACCAGGCACTTCATATCCCTAAATTCTGTCTTCTAACTCTGCCATAGTGTAAGTGTGAATGACTAAATACATGAGCGCTCCTTTCCCTATCCCTATAAATGAGAAGTTATGTTTGTCAGTCTTTTCAGCAGTACCAGTTTTGTGGGTAATTTCCTCTTTCTAAATGAGTATTTTCACATGTGCATCTTTGGGTTTAGTTGTAGAATCAGACTCATAGCTTTTTTTTTTTTTTTTTTTTTTGCATTGTTGCTTAGAAGTAAAACACACTTGTTATTTACAAAGAGAAACTTATTGCCAAGGCAAATCAACTGGTGTATTTGGCAAGAGTGTGAGCTAAATGTACACAATTTCCCTGATAAGCTGTGTGATATTGCAGAACACCAACTTGTTTAACATGCAACATTTGTTTTGCAAGTATGTGCAACATCTAATTCGGTATTCAAAATTGCACGCTAATGAACAATTTTAACTAGTTTCAAATTACTGGATCGCTACTCTGAGATCAAATTTTAATGGAGGAAAAAATTGTATGATAAGTCTCATTAAAAGATTTTAAAATTTAATTAGACTGAAGTTTAAAAAAAAATACCAGGCAAATTAATCTTGATGGAGCTATGCTGGTTTGTAGTAAACAAAGAAAATTAACTCATAAGGAAAACAGATAAATTATATCAACCAGTTTGTGCTAGAAATGTTTTGGGGTTTGTTTTTATGCTGGTAATATGTATATTTTTATATACATGTGTGTGTGGGCTGAGATATGAATATGTATTTTCAGGGCACATCTTTGTTAGTGTGTTAGTTTGAATCAAGGGCATGCTTTTGAAGTGCATATTTTCCTTTCTTTCTTACTGAGCTTTGGTTCATGTCATGTGGAGCTTTTGCAGTGCCTCAACTTGATTCCTTTCAGATGAAACTAGGATTCAGATTTGGAAGATTTAGCACACTCCAGGAGTGTAACTAATGCACTCCAGCTGCAAATGGGCATTCAGTCCAGAGAGCCAGACTAGAGTTAATCTGAAATAAAAAGCCTTGAAAGGTGCACATTATGGACACGTGTTGTCAGCATCAACTGTTTCTCTCTACAGGGTTGCCACTATCCATCTATAAACCATCTGCTGGCCTAGAAATGGCCTTTGAATTTTTGTATGTTCTTTATTTCATTTTATTCTGGTTTTTGTTTTATTTTATTTAGGATTAGACACCATTCTTACACAACCACAGTTGTGGATAATACTGCTGTAGTGCTGCACAAAATTAATATTTACAAGTATTTAGTGAGATAACCAGTTATAACAGCTTCATTACTGTATAATATGAGATTGCTGCAAAACTTGCATGGTTTCTGTTCCTCAGCAGAATCTCTCTTCTGTGATCTAAGCCATCTCTTACTGCTGCCATTGTCTTGTAAGATATTATCCTGACATTGGTATGGGCTGTTATTCAAGTTGCTGCACAGTTTGAAGCTATTTGGATGTTGTCGGAGTAAGAAATGTATGAAATATCAGCCCTAAAATTCACCCATATGGAATTTGATCCCTCGCTCCACAGATTAAATTCCAATATGAATAATATTTTCTATCATTACGGTGAGAAAGGTTACAGATTCATAAAGTTAGTTATAAATATGAGCTGCTGCCTGTAGTAACTGCTTTGCAGGGTCTTTCTGAGGTGGGGAAGGGTTTTTACATTTGCACGAGTTTTAAAACCCAACTGTACTCCTTCCATATCTCACTAAACTTGGTTTTGTTACCGTGCTGTTCAACAACGCTTCACTTTTATGCATTTGATTAAAATTGAATCACTGGGGAATATTAGCCCACATGACAAAATCATCACATAATTTGGCAGAAGCATGGAACAGTTGACAGACCTTGCCTAGGGAGAGCCCCGGGACAGAGCTAGCAGAGGGAATAAATTCACCTTTGACCAGAAGCAAAAGCAATGCCTCTTGGATTGAGAATTAAAGTCTTGCTGTAAAACGTTCCATCTGCTCCAACTCTAAACATTCAAATGCCTGCCACAGGAGCATTGAAATTTGAGCTTTTAAGAAATGTATAATAAATTATACTGTTGCTTATATACTTAAAATGAAATTATTCAGCCTCTCTCAGATTCTGAAAAAACCTGATTGCATGCTTAACTTGATCTCTGTAAAGGGTAACTCAGTGGGCCCCTGCAGTAGGAAAAATTATTTCTCATTACTTTGTTTGATTCTCCAATTATAGTTGTAGTAGTACATGTTCCTCTAATCTTAGATGTCCAGTTCAGGATAAGGTAACTGTTTAAAATGGAAATTACACTACATTTTCCAAAAATAAGATTTTCTAAAAGACACTACTATTACCCAACTTTACTTTCTCAAGGTTCATAAATATATTTAACTTTAGTGACTTACATTTGCCATGCTCTCTCATTTTGCAATCAGTATTTTGGGGTAAGAGGACATTAAAATGTTATGACTTTCTATATGGAATTTGTTTTGGTTTATTTTCTGAGCCAATGTATAGATATGCTTATTCAGGGTTTGGTTTTCCCTTGGTTTTCTTTTTCTGTTCCTGTTAATAGGGTAAATGAAAACCAGATCAGAAGGATGAAACATTGTTAAAAAGGAATATGGGGTAAACCAGCAATGTATTGGCAGGAAAAATCAGCAGAGGCAGCCTAATGAGAAAAAACTGATACAACAGGAGGAAAGAAATTTTCCCTCCTGTATTTTTTTTAAAATCTCCCTCTCTCTTCTCCAATTCATAGATCTTTGGATGGCATGAAACCAGTTTCCTTCATTACAGCTTTCTAGGTTGTCCTCTGCTCACAAACTTCAGATCGTGACTCTGAGTGGCTTAAATGGAGCCATGAAAACTTCTGCCTCTGTCTTCTATTAAGGCCACTTAGAAAGGAAAACTTTGGCATGCCAGAAATCATGAAGCTGAATATCTGGGGATTTCTACTGAATGAATTAACCTCAGAAGAATCCCCACTCAATCTCTATCTAGTCATGTCCTAAGTGGATACATCTCGGGAGGAAGGTGGTTTGTGAAACAAAGACTCAGAGCTGGAGTATGTATATTAAGGACACATGTGTTGTACTTCATGTGTAATTTAATCAAGATGTTCAGTGGTGGCAACACAAGATAAAAATACACTGGGTTTTGTCAGAGGAGTTTCTGGAAGTGGAAGTTCATATATGTCGTTGTGCCTCCCAATAATGCATAACCAAACTGCTTGTTCAGAGCTTATTNAATTGCTTGTATAATGCTATGTGATTAAAAAAATAATAAAAATAGGTCAGTAAATGCAATATTTGTATTACAAAACCCGTCTTTCTGTTAATGTTATTTTTGTTCAACCATAGCATTTCTGTTTCTTTAGCAATAACCTACTGATGAAGAACAGAGGAGATTCTCTTTGAGAATGGAGATTACACACCTGATTTGGAGTCATGGAGGGAATATAGCATAGATTTAAAGAAACAAAACTGAGCTGGATGTTCAGTTGCATAATTACCCACCAGAAGTTTTCAGTGGTTTCCATGAAAAGGGTTTGAATAATAAACATTTTGATGAGGCAGATCTGAGGGCCTGTTGCTTGCCTGGCTCAGCAGTGGCTGGCAAATGCTCATTTGTGACACTGAAGCCTCCTCCCACCACCTTCATGATTCATATCCATCTACACCTTTCCTCAGACATTTGGGAGACTAAAGGTTATCACAGCATTAAAGACTTGAAAATGTCCATGTGTGTTAATGTATTCAGTGATACACTGTATTTAATTAATGCCACAGGGTTTTGAAGTGTCTCAGTGCCTTTTTCACCTGATTACATTTCCAGTTACAATTTTTTATTACCTTGCATAGTAGCAGCAAGGTAAATAAGCACCAGCATCATGGTTTCAACCTGTAAGTAAGCACCTAATTTTGTTTTCCCTGCGTCAGTAAGAACATATTGACTATAAATAGGTCATCGAAAAACACCAAGGCTCTAGATCCTCTGGATCAGCAAAAATAGTGTAAATGGGAACAAAATGTTCGAATCTTCCTGAACTTTGTCTATGTCTTTAAAGTCTATTGTGAACTTTTGAAATACAAAAGGTTAAGGCACGAATGCACTAAGAACATAAGGATAATAAATAGGAAAGGTACTGCACACGACTGTGTGAACGTTTCCTTAAGTTGATTTTTCTTGAAGTGGTAAATGATTTATGGAGGCTGCCTGCGTGAGTTGTACCTCCCACCAGTAGCTTCTCCACACAGACACAGAGCAGCTTATTGCAGCTGTCAGCTAATGAAATGACTCCTGCAGTTCAAGTAGTTGCAGCTTTGGGCTGAAAACTGTGGTTTTGACATTTTTGGCAATGTATACCCATGTCCTGTGGTAGAGGGATTTTGTCTTGCCATGATGTGCAACCACTGCATTGAGCAAAGATCACGAAGACTGGAGCATCAGTAACCATTTTATCATTAATCTGCTGCTAATTTTTTTTTTTTTTTCCTGAGCAGCAGGAAAGATTTTGTGCAGAACATATCTTTGAGGTCAATGTCGTTTCAGGGTGTGTGATTACTTTCTTAAGATGTAAAGCTTAAAGAAAATAAAATGGTAAGGGGCTGAGATTGAGGGCAATCACATATCCATATTGGAGCTCTGGGCACAGGAGGAAATATCTTCCATGTGATATTAGTTTGTAAGGCCTTTAGGTCAAGGGATACATCATCTTGAAGGCACACTGCACCTAGATTTTTTTTTTTTTTTTTTTTTTTTTTAATTAGCAAGTACAAATATCATGCAAATGAATGGCTAAAGCAGCTGGAAATAATCTGATTCATTGTTGTACACTTTATGGCTGTGCCTGTAACTCACACAGATGTGACTGCAGTGCCAGCATTTATCCCTTATTTCTCTGAGTGTAAGTGCACCCACAGACCTCTTATTACAGTCTAACTGGAGGGCTGGTGAATAATCTCAGCATGTTGAGCAGCAAATGTTGGAGGATAATTGGATCTGCAGGCTAAGATAGGATGAGCTTGGAAGGACTGGTAGGGAAGACTGACAGGCAGTTATTTTATGTCATGTTTGAAACCCACTTTTTGTTTGTAATTTTATGTGGAGGATAAGCTGTCTTTAAAGTTTAAATATAAGTTTTGATTCAAATGAAAGATTGAGGTTAATGTTCCCAATAATGTCTTTGTAGTCATAAGCTGGTGAGCAGAGCATGCTGAAGTGTTCATTCAATAAGCTTATAAGGCTTTAATTAAATTGTGAAGCCATTTATACAATGTTTTAAAATGGATCTTTGAATATAAAAACTTGAGACAGTGGCTGAGGATACTCAAACATTATATATCCTACAGAACAGGTACAGGGTACTTGCTTTATAGGATTCTTCCCCTCTCAAGTGAGATTTCATTGAATTATTGTACATTAAAAGACAAAAACAAAAGTACAGCTGAAGTACTCTGGAAAATTCTAGCCTTTGTGATCTCCTTATGACACTGGTGGTTTGTTGGGTTATTTACAAGCCCAGCTTGGGCAAGTGCTGCTGCAGTATGCCTTATTAATATTATTATTATTATTACTATTATTATTATATCTTTGTCACTTGTCTTTCCGTTTTGTCTCCTTTGTAAGAAGTGTTCTTCATTGTTGTTTATCTTAGGAACTTAACAGCTCAGTGTAGGATACGTTTTGCTTACTTCTTTGGAAAGTTATTCCAGTTATTCTGTTAAATACATATTTGATAAAGCCATAATCTTTAAGATAAAACTTGTCTAAAGGAGAGTTCACTCACACTGGTTCTCAGACTGGGTTTCACAGTAGTGTTGGCCAGCATGGGTGGGATTTAGTACCTTGGGAAATTGGATGATTTTGCATTGTCCTTGCACACCTCAAACAAGTAAAGACAAACCATTTCAGCAATTACAGTGACAGCCACTCTCTGATCATAGCTAACCTTGCAATCTGATATCTGACTCTGCAGGTCAATTTTCTTGGAAATTGAGGTCTCAAAGATGTTTAAGTAGCAGAGGAGAAGAGACCCAAATTAAGGTCCAGATGAACTCAGTATAAATCTGTTCTGTGAGTGTCACTGAGTGACTGAGCACTGATGTATTTCTTGGCTGGCTAATGAGAAGCAAGCTGCTCCAGATCAGTCCCACATCCTTCCCTGTCTTGTCCCTCTGAAAGAGTTAGGGGCTGCGCTGGTGAGAATTTGGGAGTGTGGAGCTGACCTGATGGTGTTCACCATTTTCCACTGAGGCTGGAAGGAAGGGGGGAAGAATTGTAATTAGCGCTGTAGTAACAGAGCTGGAGAAGGGATTTAGGGACCTGACTTTTAGGAAGGACCCTTCACAGCCCAAGATGTTCATTGCAGTCATCTACAGACACAACCTGTGGCATTTTTCAAAAGGAAGCTGAATGGCATGACTTAAAAAGGAGAGGAAGGGAGAAAAAAAAAAAATTAAAAACAGGTTGCAGTTCTATCAGTAGCAGTTCTTGAAAATGTGAGAACAATCTCTAGGTTTACGGACAGGAAACAAATCCGTAAATTGGCTGTTGCTCTGGCCCTCACAATTACTGCTATTAAATCTCTTCCATTGAAATACATAAATTATCTGATCATCTTAGGTTTAGATTTGAGCAACTATGTGGGATTGTATAAAATGCAAAGTATTTAGCCTTTCCTCCTGCAAGAAAGGAGAATTATGTCTTTAGCTGTTACCATATATGTTATTATCTTAAATGAGCAATGAAAATTTCAGCAAGGTGATTTTTTTAAACATTAATAGCCCTTTCGATAGCTGGCTCTGAATCCTATACTGCAGCTGCAAATAAATGGAAAAAAACTTTGAGCAGTCTGATGTAGAATACTTCTTTTGCCTGCTAAAACTTTCTTTACTTGTTTAAAAAAAATTATAAAGTTGAGGTGGAAGTATCTCCTTCCTTGTATAATTATGGTCAGTATATTTCAATTCCAACTCTTATGACAGGAGATTTCAATATGTAACTTTCAGGCTTCAAATTTAAAAGCTCAAACTACTTCAAACTATTGAAATTGTTAATAGTGAATAGGATTTGGAGAATATGAGAGAGGAAAATGAGCTTCAGCCTAACTTTGAATTCCTGAAGCAGCAACCTGGGATTCAGTTCTTGGTTTCAGTGTCACACATTACATACTAATTGGCAGAGAGGACTTTCTCCTTCCTGGGAATTGAATTAACTTTGGCTGGAGAACTGTTGAAAAATGTATAATCCATAACTCCACACTGTTGTACAGCATTGCCATGGAAAAGGGCCTAAGCGAGTTTGATGCTGTTGCTCAGTGTTTCACAAATCTCTGCCACATTTATAATTGAGAGGTAATTTTAAAGGTCTGCAGTAACTTACTTGACTTCACAGAAAATTGTTTTTCCAGTTGGATGTTAACTACTATTTTGCTTTCAGCTTGCTTAGCAGGAACACCACCCTCACTATCTACATTTCCAGTACTCACCAATATTCCCAGTCTCTGGTAAAAGTAACTTCTGCAGGGTTACGGTATCTTCAGTCTAACAAAGAGATAATTGGCATGGGTGGTTTCTTCCCTACTATTTTGTTTTATTGTGTTGTTTTGCTTTTTTTTTTTTTTTTTTTTTTTTTTTACTCCAAGAATACAGAGTAATTAGACTCACTAGAAAACAGCCCTGCAGAACTGGTTTAGAACCAAATTAATCAAGATTTTGTAGACAAATGTTCACAGAACTTCTATCTAGTTTCTTCAGTTCACTTACAAGCAAAACACCTCAGTGGGGGACAAATCTACCAGGTCTAGGCAAACCCCTAATAAGCATCCTGCCCACCAATCAGTATAATTTGTCTTTTTTGTCCCCTGTATAGCATGTTTCATGTCTTGCCTGCACCCCTCCAAAACCATGGCAAACAGTGTTTACTGAATCAGCTTGCCATCATCAAACCTGATCCAAATCTGTGCATCCCTGGCTTTAGTGAACACAAGGACAACAGTTGCAGATCCATTCTTTGTCTGGAGGTTGAACTGAGCATTATTATGTGGAGTCAATGCCTTTGAGCAGGATCAGAAGGAAAGCAAATGCTGATACAGATTTGGAAGAGGATAAATTTTTAGTTTTGTCATTTAGGGACAAATTTTGAGAGAATTCAGTGCCACCAAAGACATGGTATCTGGCACCATGTTTACCAGGAAACAAATTCCCCTTCCTTATACAAAACAATTATGAATAAGAGCATGCTGATTTCCATTGATCTCTCTGGGAGCAGCAGATCAGCAAGGATGAGCAGTTTTTGTGAGAAGAGGGTGATAAATGCAAGTCTACATAGGAAGCAGTGGTCCTATTTATTTATTTTCGGCTGTGTGGTCTTTCGAACTGACTGCTGGAGACCACAGAAATAATTGTAGAAAATAAAAACAACAGAAAAATGGAAAAAAAAAAAAAAAAAAGAAAGAAAAGCCACAGCTACTTACATTAAAAATAAAAATACCCTATTTTAAAAACTTCAATTATAAGGTATACCAGTTAACACTGGACATATAAAATTAATATATTAGAGCAAATTGAATTATAAAAAAAAAAATCTGAAGCATAGCGCTCTCTGTTCTCCTTAGTCAATTACTTTGAATATATTTATCTTCGGGAATGAAGAATTTTAAAGCTAGTATGCCATAAATAGAAAAATCAAACTGAATTCAAGTTTATAACTATTAAAAAATGTGTTTGCTTTCATTGTGACAGAATGATTAACACTATTTGCAACAGCAAAAACATAATTTCTGACTTCTCAGTTGGAAGAAGTCACTCCTATTATATGCAAGTTAGCAGCTGCTAATCAGAATACTGAGGTTTACACAAGGACTGGTTGAAAGACATCATAGTTATTATAATTAGTGCTGAAATAATAGAAAATAAATAAGTAATCCCATTATCTGTATTGACAGAAATGAAAAATCTTGGACTAAATTATTCCTGTTTCCCAAGTTTAAAATGAATAAGTGTGGCAATCGATTACTCCCTTTGCATTCCCTCTGTTGTACCACCAGCCTTATTGATTGGTTTCAATTAATGTATGCCAACAAGTAAATTAACGCAGCACCTGAGGCATAATTCTCTGGTGGTTCGTGTACACCGACTTCTTAGCACTTGCTGTTTTCATTCTTACTGAGAGTATTGCTGGGAGCTACGATATTTTTCAGTCTGGGCACGGACATTACCCGTGGCTCTAATGACAGGTCATTTATAGCAAAGCCGTGTTTCACTGCAGAGATGTCTCTTTAAGTGACATCTTATCAATGGCAATTCAATTAGTCAGCCCTAAGACTCTGAGATGCATCTCACACCGTGTCACACAGCCCTGACTGCTTTGCATTTTAAATGTTAGCTTTTGTCATTGCTCTGCTGCTTTGGTGTACATTAAAAAATGTGTTTTCAGTACAATTCTTCTTTGAGAACTTCATGGAAAACATTTTCCCTGTTTAAGTTCAATGCCTTCATTGGCAGCAATGCTGTCAGCTGAAGAGACTTGTGTGGGCTTGTACCATGGACAGAGCTTCTCAAAGCTGGTGTTCACCCTATCACCATATCCCACATGTCATTGGCTGCTGTAAACATCAAATGATTCTGAGCATCTGAAATTTCAGAGCATCCAGGTGTTAAAATACTCAGCTCTTGCAATGTAAATGGGATACATATATAAATACTATCGTGGAGTACACAAACTGTATGTACAGAAAGAAATACAAGCTATTTTAAAGTAGCAGAGTTGCAGGGAATTTAAGGCCAGGTCCTGATTTTTCTGGAATTCTTACCCAATGAAGACATCCAAACAAGATATGGTCTTGCTCTGCATCAGCCAACCGAAGTCCTTAGGGATAAAGAGAATTTATTTCCAGAAGAAGTTGTGATGTGCTGAAGAAGGTTCCTTCTGAGTGCCTGCTATAGCACAGTGCAATTACATTGCTCTTTGTCAGTGTATGTTGTTCCTTTTTTTCCTGAAAGTACTGAACACACACTTTTCAGCACGCAAAAATATGAAGAGGTGTGCTCACAGGCTGTGCAAAGTAAAACCCTGAACAATGTAGCACGCTTGAAAATAAAGTATTTTCAGTTAGTAAGTGCTCTAGTTGCTTGTGGGAAACTGTTGGGAAATGAGAAATACACCAGAGTTTAAAAAAAATCCAACATTTACTGGTTGTAACTGAGCGAAGGAGACTCTTAAGCAACATGGAAATCTTGAATACCAGCACTTCATATCCCTAAATTCTGTCTTCAACTCTGCCATAGTGTAAGTGTGAATGACTAAATACATGAGCGCTCCTTTCCCTATCCCTATAAATGAGAAGTTATGTTTGTCAGTCTTTTCAGCAGTACCAGTTTTGTGGGTAATTTCCTCTTTCTAAATGAGATATTTTCACATGTGCATCTTGGGTTTAGTTGTAGAATCAGACTCATAGCTTTTTTTTTTTTTTTTTTTTTTTTTTGCATTGTTGCTTAGAAGTAAAAACACACTGTTATTTACAAAGAGAAACTTATTGCCAAGGCAAATCAACTGGTGATTTGGCAAGAGTGTGAGCTAAATGTACACAATTTCCCTATAAGCTGTGTGATATTGCAGAACACCAACTTGTTTAACATGCAACATTTGTTTTGCAAGTATGTGCAACATCTAATTCGGTATTCAAAATTGCACGCTAATGAACAATTTAATAGTTTCAAATTACTGGATCGCTACTCTGAGATCAAATTTTAATGGAGGAAAAAATTGTATGATAAGTCTCATTAAAAGATTTTAAATTTAATTAGACTGAAGTTTAAAAAAAAATACCAGGCAATAATCTTGATGGAGCTATGCTGGTTTGTAGTAAACAAAGAAAATAACTCATAAGGAAAACAGATAAATTATATCAACCAGTTTGTGCTAGAAATGTTTTGGGGTTTGTTTTATGCTGGTAAATATGTATATTTATATACATGTGTGTGTGGGCTGAGATATGAATATGTTATTTCAGGGCACATCTTTGTTAGTGTGTTAGTTTGAATCAAGGCATGCTTTTGAAGTGCTAATTTCTTTCTTTCTTACTGAGCTTTGGTTCATGTCATGGGAGCTTTTGCAGTGCCTCAACTGATTCCTTTCAGATGAAACTAGGATTCAGATTTGGAAGATTTAGCACACTCCAGGAGTGTAACTAATGCACTCCAGCTGCAAATGGGCATTCAGTCCAGAGAGCCAGACTAGAGTTAATCTGAAATAAAAAGCCTTGAAAGGTGCACATTATGGACACGTGTTGTCAGCATCAACTGTTTCTCTCTAAGGGTTGCCACTATCCATCTATAAACCATCTGCTGGCCTAGAATGCCTTTGAATTTTGTATTGTTCTTTATTTCATTTTATTCTGGTTTTTTGTTTTATTTTATTTAGGATTAGACACCATTCTTACACAACCACATTGTGGATAATACTGGTAGTAGCTGCACAAATTAATATTTACAAGTATTAGTGAGATAACCAGTTATAACAGCTTCATTACTGTATAATATGAGATTGCTGCAAAACTTGCATGGTTTCTGTTCCTCAGCAGAATCTCTCTTCTGTGATCTAAGCCATCTTTTACTGCTGCCATTGTCTTGTAAGATATTATCCTGACATTGGTATGGGCTGTTATTCAAGTTGCTGCACAGTTTGAAGCTATTTGGATGTTGTCGGAGTAAGAAATGTATGAAATATCAGCCCTAAAATTCACCCATATGGAATTTGATCCCTCGCTCCACAGATTAAATTCCAATATGAATAATATTTTCTATCATTACGGTGAGAAAGGTTACAGATTCATAAAGTTAGTTATAAATATGAGCTGCTGCCTGTAGTAACTGCTTTGCAGGGTCTTTCTGAGGTGGGAAGGGTTTTTACATTTGCACGAGTTTTAAAACCCAACTGTACTCCTTCCATATCTCACTAAACTTGGTTTTGTTACCGTGCTGTTCAACAACGCTTCATTTATGCATTTGATTAAAATTGAATCACTGGGGAATATTAGCCCACATGACAAAATCATCACATAATTTGGCAGAAGCATGGAACAGTTGACAGACCTTGCCTAGGGAGAGCCCCGGGACAGAGCTAGCAGAGGGAATAAATTCACCTTTGACCAGAAGCAAAAGCAATGCCTCTTGGATTGAGAATTAAAGTCTTGCTGTAAAACGTTCCATCTGCTCAACTCTAAACATTCAAATGCCTGCCACAGGAGCATTGAAATTTGAGCTTTTAAGAAATGTATAATAAATATACTGTTGCTTATATACTTAAAATGAAATTATTCAGCCTCTCTCAGATTCTGAAAAAACCTGATTGCATGCTTAACTTGATCTCTGTAAGGGTAACTCAGTGGGCCCCTGCAGTAGGAAAAATTATTTCTCATTACTTTGTTTGATTCTCCAATTATAGTTGTAGTAGTACATGTTCCTCTAATCTTAGATGTCCAGTTCAGGATAAGGTAACTGTTTAAAATGGAAATTACACTACATTTTCCAAAAATAAGATTTTCTAAAAGACACTACTATTACCCAACTTTACTTTCTCAAGGTTCATAAAATATATTTAACTTTAGTGACTTACATTTGCCATGCTCTCTCATTTTGCAATCAGTATTTTGGGGTAAGAGGACATTAAAATGTTATGACTTTCTATATGGAATTTGTTTTGGTTTATTTTCTGAGCCAATGTATAGATATGCTTATTCAGGGTTGGTTTTCCTTGGTTTTCTTTTTCTGTTCCTGTTAATAGGGTAAATGAAAACCAGATCAGAAGGATGAAACATTGTTAAAAAGGATATGGGGTAAACAGCAATGTATTGGCAGGAAAAATCAGCAGAGGCAGCCCTAATGAGAAAAAACTGATACAACAGGAGGAAAGAAATTTCCCTCCTGTATTTTTTTTAAAATCTCCCTCTCTCTTCTCCAATTCATAGATCTTTGGATGGCATGAAACCAGTTTCCTTCATTACAGCTTTCTAGGTTGTCCTCTGCTCACAAACTTCAGATCGTGACTCTGAGTGGCTTAAATGGAGCCATGAAAACTTCTGCCTCTGTCTTCTATTAAGGCCACTTAGAAAGGAAAACTTTGGCATGCCAGAAATCATGAAGCTGAATATCTGGGGATTTCTACTGAATGAATTAACCTCAGAAGAATCCCCACTCAATCTCTATCTAGTCATGTCCTAAGTGGATACATCTCGGGAGGAAGGTGGTTTGTGAAACAAAGACTCAGAGCTGGAGTATGTATATTAAGGACACATGTGTTGTACTTCATGTGTAATTTAATCAAGATGTTCAGTGGTGGCAACACAAGATAAAAATACACTGGGTTTTGTCAGAGGAGTTTCTGGAAGTGGAAGTTCATATATGTCGTTGTGCCTCCCAATAATGCATAACCAAACTGCTTGTTCAGAGCTTATCAGAAAATAAGTTTTCCTAAAAAAAAAAAAAAAAAAAAAAAAAAAAAAGTAAATGAAATGCGATCATGATTCGTGAAAATTGTTTATATCCATCCATCCATCCATCCATCCATCCATCCATCCATCCATCCATCCATCCATCCATCCATCAATCCGTCCATCTACTGCAGAGGCTTAGTTTGCTAAAGCTACAGAACCACTACAAAATGAAGAACCAACCACAAAAACCCAACCAACCAACCAAGCAACCCCAGATAAAGGTTGGTTTGTTTTGTGTTTTTTTTTTTTTTTTAAGTCCACTCGTGGCCTGGTATATTGTATTTTCCATAGTATGTTCTGTTTTTCTAAATGTTTAGCATTCCTGTCTTGCATCAAGAACTTATGTTGGTTTCTCTTCATGAAATTCATAAATATTACAAAACTGTTCTATAAAGTATTGTAAACAAATAAGTTGTGAGTAGCTGTAATAAACATTCACTGCAATTAGCCCAAAACCTCATCTCACTGAATTTTTGAAATAAACCAGAAAATATTTTCATTTGAGACAGTAACTTCTATCAGAAAATCAGTTAAATTTTGGATAATATTCACCAAAAAAGTCACAAAAGATATCTAGAAATTACTTATTGGTACTAGAACATGAAGACCCATGCTTGTACTCCTGAAAAACAGAATTTTTTATCTAGGTAGGAAAACTTCCTTGTAAATATGCAACTAAGATTAAGCTGGGGAAAAATTCCTTCCAAAATTTCTTCAACTTTGACTTTGCAGGTTCTTAACTAAATACAAATTTTCTAATTTACCTGTAGAATTTAGTCTTCTTTGTTTTGTTTTGAAAAATATTAATACGTGAAAATATTTTTCTTTTTTTTTTCCCTCCCTCTTCTTTCCTTATTTTCATATTCAGCTAAACTGATATTTTGCCTAATAAATGTGACCATTTGGGACCATGCATTATCCAGATTCTTCTGCTAACTTAGAAGTTTCATACAGCATTTCTTTCTAAGTTGTTCTCTGAATCACAGTGCCTAGACAGAATAAAAACTTACTTAATGGAACAAATATTCCCCACGTGGGGAGTTTAATATATTGAAGGTAGAAGAGACTAAATAATTATTGTTCTAAACTGAATTCTGGCTAAGATTTAAAAAAATAATTAATTAAAAAGTATCAACGGGACCTGCATGTCTTGCAATTTCAGTTTTGGGAGGGAAGATCAATCACAGTCTTGTCCTAGAGCACTGTATCATGGGCTGGATAACCCACATCTCTATGGCATCAAATAAATAGTGCAGGTCCTGCTCCTGGATGGCATAAATCAATGTTTAAAGTAATTCAAGACTGAATCGGTTCTCTCTTAATTTGGGTTCCAACTGACTACAAGAACATAAACGTTGTCAAAGACAGTTTGATAGAAACACATTGAGAGTTTCACAAATGTTTTCAAGAGGGAAGAATGGGGAGAGAGGCAGCAATAAGGGAATAGGGAAAGGGAGAAAACAGAGTTTTAAATTAGCATCCTTTTGTATGTAGAACTCATATATTTTTATAACACATGCAAAATTATCTTATTTCTCTAGAAGAATGATTTTGATCTTTAGTGGCTATAATACATAGAAAAACAATGAAACACTGCTTTTGTCATTTATTTTTTTTAAGATGTTCTAAGTGCTTGTAGAGTGATCTACGTAAGAAGAAAAAGAAGCCTTTGAGTCTAGACAAATATAGATTAATATTGACTGAGACAATAAGTGTTAGAAAATTTTCAATGTAGATATAAAATTTGTCTATGAAATTAGTTTCTTTTACATTCAAAATGTATTTGATCTAGACAATAAATAGCAAGACTGCTCTTTAAGATCGTGACTGGACTATGAATGAATTCAAAGACATAATTTTATAAATGAGGTTTTATATACCATCCAAAAATACAAGACAGCATCTGACAATGGCCTCTGATCCTGATGTATATGTTTGGTAGATAGAACTAGTTTTTCTTTCACGCAACTGAAAACTGTTGCTGGTTAAATGAGGACAGAAGACCATCCTAGAAACATAAATTTTGACTGGTTTTCATCATAAATCTGTGCAGTCAGTGTCTCATTCTTTACAGAGAAAAAGTAAGAAAAAAATTCAACATTAAAAAATTATATTAATATTCAGAGTTTGAAGATATTTTGTATTGCATTAACGATGTGAGTTTTCATCCAACCTGTTAAGTGGAGGTTACAAGTCCTCACAGGGTTTACAAGCAATGTGCCTGTCACCTTTTGCTGTTCAATATTGGATATTACCAGTCCAAAAAGTAAAATCACATGAATCCTGTGACAGAGGATAAATTGCACATGTTTCATGGGAATCATCCTCTCTACGTAACCTCAAACTCCATGGAAAACAATTCTATATCAAAAATTCTATCTTGTGTCCCAGGAACTTTCTAGGGTTTTCAGGGGGAAATTTTATTTTCTACTCTATTTGAAATATTGTAAGAGCCTATGGTCAAAAATACAGATGAAATATATTGGATTTAAATTTCTGTGTACAAATTGGGTTTTTCTTGCCTTTATTCAGGTTCTGTCATGTCAGATACTTTCTTTTTTTGAAGACAACTTGGAGTCTTTTAAATTTTAAAGGTTCTGCAAAAAGCTTCAGTGTGATATTTCATTCATCTTTCTCAATACCAAGCAACAAAAAGCCCTTACAACTTCCCTACCCCCCACCAAAATCTGATACTAGTATGGATAATAGTACCCCCTAAATCAGTTATCCCCCATCTCTAAATGCTCACTGAAATCAGTTGAAAGGCTTTGTTGTCTTAGTGGAGGGTTTGTGTTTTAGTGACCCCTCTCCCAAGATTAAAGGTTGCCATCATGATGGGGCTCCGGTTAAGGAATAAACCTGCTGTGCCTTAGTTCAGCTGGTCAAAAACCCATTACCGAATATTTATGTGGAGACATTATTTTATGTCCTTACTGTCATTCATAAAAAATTAAGTAATGTGGAAAAGATAGCAGCTGAGATGTCCTTTTTGGCTATGAAACTCTGGAATAGTTTTCTGTGAAGTGCCCTGACATTTTCTCTCCGGTACAGAATATTTACAGCGCTAATATAAATGTCTGAGGCGCGAATGGCTTCTCCTGGGTGTGCAGAATCTAAACCAGCAGAACTCTTGGAGACAAGCCAAAGGTTTGAAAAGCCTATAGCAGTACTTTTTGTGAGCCATACAGCATTTGGGTCTGGAGGGTATAAATAAAGACACAGTGAAACCAGTTTGAATGGCCATTTACTGCATATTCAACCACAGTTATTCGAGCCAGCTAGTGTTGAAATTTATTTCCCCAAGAGTTTATTTATGTTGAGCATAGAGTGTTACTGTAATTTTGGAACAGGATCTCTCAAATGTATGCAGCTCATGTGATTCTCACATTGCCAGCAGGTTGGTGTCTTGGTTTTCTGTTCTGAAGGGATGGCTCCACCTTTAGGCACAGCTTAATTAGGAATTGAATGACAAAGGTGGAAAATGTAGGTCTGTTTATACTTCTAATTAAACTTTGCTGCTGGAAGTTTTCAACACCTATTTTCAAAGTTAATGTTGGCTGGGTTCTGGACTGCAGGAATGGTGGCTGTTCACAATGGCATCAAACACCTCAAATTCCTTATCTTACTGTGGTTGCCTTAGATAACATAGGAGCTGGCATAAATGCTCTCAAAAGCTTGTGAAACAGCCTGCCCCCTGATAAAATCAATGAAACATTCCTGCTGTAAGGCTGATGAGTATTTTGTTTTTATTTTATCATTTATCTTAGGATGGAGTACTTGAAGATGGCAGTGTGTTAATTCTGCATGTTTGACGCTCCATGTATTTCATAACTTCCCACAGATCTGCTGCTCTCCTAAACAAGTTCAGTTAAATATTTTGCTTTACTTTCCATCCAAACATTTGAACTGTGGAATGCAGTAAACTCCTACAGCTGCACAACCACAAATTTCAGTGGAGCATGAGTGTCAGTCTCAGAGAGAAAATGAGGAAGATATGTTGTTTTATCTGCAAAGTGACTGTCTATAATTTCAGATCTCTTAGTTTTATCTGGCACAGCCTATGACAAAAGGGTCATCTCCAAGTTGCTTTGAGACACTTCATAAAATCCACTACAGCAGCAGATGCAGTGTCAGTACAAGATCAATAAATTTGTGGATGATAATAGTATTTCAAATGAGAGTGTCCTTTCTGCTTTGTTCTTGAATTTTCCTTTTCCCTTACTGCCAGTGATCTGAATGTTGAAGAGTTACCATCATGACTGATCTCCATGACAAATTAAGGTTTCTGGCTCATGGGAAAAAAAAATCACTTTGAATTTTAAATAGATTCCTGACTTGTTTAGGCTCGTGGCATTCATGGATTTAGACTTTGACTCAGAAGCAGTTAACAAGTAAAAAATTTAAATTCTGTACTGTGTCCATGAGGTCATCAAGGCTACAGGTTCGTTGACTCTTGGCCTTAACATAAAAATGGGGAGTTTAATCAACCTGGGCCTTCTGTTGTTTATTTTGGTGAGATCACCCCTTAATTTCAGTGAAATAAAATGGCAATTTTATGAGTCAGACTCTGTCTTGTTAGAGTGATTTAGAAATGCATGTCTACCGACCTCTATGCTTCAGACATCATAGGTTTGAAGTATGATACTGCTTGATTTCATAAATAATTTAGATTAACAAAATCCAGATGGTTTAGAGCTCCCAGTAGCTACAAGTTCAAGAAATTGCTTAACCTTTGAAAGGAAGACTCTATACTTTTTCAGTTCTTTCTGCATTTTACTCAGAGCTTAACAGTTCAGGGGTTTTATTGTATAGTTTCTTTTTAAGTCGATTTTCTTGAAGATATCAGTGAGAGGGCATGCTTGGAGGTAATGAGTTTGCACTTAATGAGTGTCTGATGGAATACACAATGTGAATGTGCAGTTTGCAGTCCTTCAGGGAAATCTTCCTTTGCAAGTTTTCTTGAAGAAACTTAATCTTCTGAACATCAGTTTCTGCATTTTAAAGTATTTTAAGGAAATGTGTTATCCTTTGAGAAACAAACATGTATGAACCATAAGGTAGTATTATTATATACAATATCTGTAAGAACATAGCAAATACTATGGTTGGGCCCTCAATTTCAAATACTTATCTTTCATATTTTTTGCTAAAAAATACTTTTCAGTGAGAAAGTGAATATTCTGGTTGATTTCTGCAAGGTAATATATTGAAAAAAAATGTGTCAGATGTTCTTCTGAGTTTAGTTCCCTGTTTAGTTGGGGGTTGTTTGGAGATGTATAATAGATAAAGAACTGCTAGATACATTTTTATCAAAAGCTATGTCAATACTCTCTCACAACCTGTATTGTTCTTCTCAATGTTCTTAGTAAAAAAAAAAGGTGTGATCTTACCATGGGTAAATATCATGCTTTGTTGATTTTTTTTGTTAACTTTATTTTAGGATTGCTTCAATGCTACTGTTTTTTGTATTTTGATTGGAATAATAGCATCTGCCTAAAGCTCAAACATTTTGACAGCTTATCTATGCTAAGTTATCATAAAGTTTGCTGGAACTGCTAGGAGTCTGAAACAGAATTAGATTGTAACATCTGGGTTTTAAATCAGAGCTGGATATTGGGGTTTTTTGGCATGGTTTTTACCTATTTAGACTTTTTTTTGCTATTTCTATATAATGTGCAGAACGAGTGTTTCTCTAACATAGCTTCAATACTCATATGTGACACTATTAAAATATTATTTTCATAAATAGAAAGAGTGTTATGGCAGAAAATCAGGTATGAATTTCAGTGTGGACATCTCTGGAATGCTGTGAACCCTGTTTTTTCTCCGTGGCTTTATTCCTTAGGTCTGCTTTTAGGCAGGAGTCAGGATGGAGCAGCACTGCTTGCCATGGTGACTGATGAGTGATTGCACAGCTCTAATGGGACAAATAGAAAGAAGAAATGAAAGGGTAGAGAGACATCCCCTCATGCCTAGTTAGAGCAGTACCCTGTACACTAATGTTATATTTTATGGTTATTTATCCCCTGGCACTATTTAACACCACCAATTTTGAAGATAAATGTAGTAAAAGCATTTTTATCCCGCTGCTATGAAAATGTGCTTTTAATAGATTTAGGTTTTCTCGGGTCATAAGAAAGAAATAGAAAGATTTTGCAGCTTTCTAAAGGACTGTATTATATGTGGAGTTTAAAATGTCATAAAGCAGCTTGAAACACTATGGGGAGTCTGTGCAGTAATTGGAAAAATGTTTCATACTAATGTTTGGATTGCATTAGTGTGAGCTGTTGGCATACATTTTGTGACAATAAACATGTCTTTGCCTAATTGTAATTATAGCTTACAAAAAGGTTTAAAGAAAGAAAGTGAGAAAGGTACTTTGGTGAATATGGATAATGACATTTTAATGCACTTAAGGCACAGGACAGCACTCCTAAAGACCAGCTCTGGCTTGCATGTTCTCTAGATAGACCAGCTTTACATCTTTATTTAATAATATTTGGAAAGCTGGGAGCTTGTTAGGACTTCTCTATTCTACCCCTTCACTTCACAAATTAGCAGTTGGCAGGGTTGCCTGTCTGTACCTCTTCGTCAGATTAAATTCCAGTTACCAACACATGAGCAGATTCTAATCATTATTCAGCATTATGCAGTGACCTGTACCAGATTTTCACTGGTGCTGTTGTCCACAGATCACCCCTCACACGGCAGGTTTAGGAAGCACAGCAAAAGATGGAAGAGCCAGAATCATCCACCTTTGAAAAGTCACTGGAGGGAAAAAAAAAATCTAAGGGCAGGATCTGTATCAGCATTTCATGCCTCCAGAGTAGCCCATTGTGAATGCAAAGATGAATTTTTGTATGCACATTTGGACCTTGTGGAAATCCCCCAAATCTTCATATATTTGGAGTTTTCAGTTTAGATCCGCTGAAATCTCTAAGCTTAAATTCTGAATCATAAACAAGTGGGAAACCTAAAATTTATTTTCCTGTCTTAACAACAAGGTAGGTGTGGATGACTGGGACAGATAATTTCAAGATAAAAATAAAAAGGTGAGAAATATTTACATGTAGTAGGAAGACTTCAAGCTGCATGTTTTTTTGCTAGGTTTGACTTCCTAAAGAAAATTTAAGATGTAACTGCTGCTTTCACGACTGTCTTTAATGATCTTAAAAGCAATGTTGAGCAGAATAGCTGACATACAACCCAAATCCTTGTGACTGTAGCATCTGCTTCCAGATGCTACACCAGCTTCCACAGATAATCTTGGCAGCAATGTGATTGACTGGGCTTCAGCTGGAGCTGCTCACCCGGAGCCCTGATGAGTTTATCCTTCACCTCTGGCATGCCAAACAGCCACAGCTCCCTGTGAGCACTCTGGTTGACAGTGCTCAGAGATACTTCAAGCTGGATGCATGAGTAGCACATATCTACCCTGTATTTGGATTTCTGGAGCTTAAATTTTGTGCTGGGCTTGCAGTTCCCCATGCTACCCCCGCATTTTCCTTTTTCATTTCTAGAAAACACAATGCACAAATACTGTGTTCAAAGTTTCTGCCCAAACAGCAGCCTCTCATTGGGCATGATCTGCTCAAGAGTATCTTCCATATGGTGAAACCTACATTGTGCAAAGGGTTATCAATTTGAAATCATCAAGACATGAAAAACATTGGTTTCATCCTTTGTATATTACTTTTATATCTGCTGCATGTATATCAGAATGCAGTGTCAAGCTCCCAGCCATATCAGCTTTCAGGGGTTTAAATAATAGCTGGCATGCTTGATAATAGAATAAAATTTTCTAGATAGGAATTAGAAATGTGAAATTTTATTTTTAAGCTGAGTTATACCACAAATGCCACAGCACAAGTAATGGAAAATGATTTAGTGGCCAACATTAAATTGTTACCAAACAGAATGATGTCAAAAAATCCTTTATCAGTGTGAGTAACACGTAACTCAACCAAACACAGAGCACAGGAAGGTTATCACAAATATGGTATGAAGGTGTTTATCTCTACATGGAATATGGTGCAGGGTTTTGCAGATAAGCTAAACTGACTCTCTCAAGAATCTTTAGAAGAGTGGATTTGCTTTGAAACATTAAAATTGTTAGAATGAGACATGAGACTTCAGTGAAGACGTTTTGCACTGTTTTCTCTCGAGCAATTCTGAGTAAATGGTTTTCATAAATTATTTTTCAAAGCTAAAACTAGGAATTTAACCAATCACGTGCTGTGATATATGAGAAAATTGACCACACTCCACTAGGTGAAAAACTAAAAGCTTTTGCATTCCCAGTAACAATTTATGGTATTTATGTTAAGTGCTTTAAAATGTCTGGTTTTAGTTCATTTTTTTATGTGCATGGCATAAGTAGAGATTTTTTTAAAATATCTGGCCTTCAGTGAATTGTAATCAGTCTGACTGGGTGTTTATGGATCTCTGATTTACCTGTCCTATGTCAGAGCTCTGGAGGTGGTAATGGAGAAGCATTTTTGCCAAGGATTTGAGATATTTTTCAGGGAAAGGCAGAAAAAATAAAGGAATTGTGTTTCTCCATGAACAGTATTCCAGCTTTTTCCTCTAGTGATCATGACTCTGCATTTCCTTTCACTACACCATGTTAAGGTTTTTGCTTAAAGGGAAAAGTGCTTCTAGTCCCTTCCTATAGTCAAATACCACATGAATCCTCATCTGTGGCAGGAAGAATCCTGGAGAACAGATCAGTGAAAGATGTGGCTCCAGATGGGAAGTCCAGATGGGCTGCTGCAATCTGACCAGGAGCAGATCCCCACATCAGGATGAGCTGGGAGACAGGAGATCTGGAGAGAAGCTGAGAAACTGGCACAGCCAATTCTTGCCCCACTTGCTGCACAGAAAGCTTTTTGATGCAGCCCCAGGGTTGTATTGGTATTTGTGCCAGAGTGATTTTTGCCTTTTTCCTTTTATATATTTGTAACCTTCCCAGTACTTTTCCCTGCCCTTTTCCCAACTAGAAGACCAAACACATTCCAGGGCTCCAAGCCCTGGGGGCACAAGGTCCCTGTCCTATGTTGGCTCTTCCTGTGAACCAAGGCTGAGACACATTTTCACAAATGTACAGCTGGGACTGAGGGTGAGGGGCTCCAGAGAAGGGGCTTGAGCTGGGGAGAATTGCATCACCACTTGTCCTTTTAATTGGTGCTTTTTATCAATTATGCTGATTTCCTCAAACTACCCAACTGCATTCGCCCCTGTGGGCTTTTGTGGATATTCTTCCAAAACTTCCCCTGGAGCTCCAATAAAGACCCACTTTTATATCACCTCCTATACTAAAATCATCTCAAGTTTCATTTCTAATTTGAAAAAGGCAACAGTACCTCTCTACATGATCAGGAAGGAATCTCTTATTTTACTTCAGGAGCTCTTCCACACTATTCTGTCTGACCCCAACTGGAAGAAATAGCCCCATGCAGCTGTGGTGCTCCTGACATCCCTGAAGCTCACCTTTAGTAACTTTAGAAAATCCAAGACACTGGGAAAGAAAGGTGAGAGGAGATGCAGTTTAGTGGGGTGGTCTTAAGGCAGTTGTTTATGGTGGGAAGGAATAATTTACTACCCAGTTAATTTTTCCTTGCTGAGCATATTAGTACTGCTAAAACATATATTTGTTTTACTTTTTGTGTGTCTAGTATTTTATGGATTGTGTTAGTCCACAGAGACTGAATTTTCTGGTAATAAGTCAGATCATTCCAGTTTGTAACCGTTCTCCCTCCAACTTTGGTGAAACTGCTGTCAGAAGCAGAACTGTATTTATTTATCCTCCACAGACCAAAGCATGTTGGCTCTACAGCAAATAATCACTGTCTGGCTGACTTTGCTGAGCATCCATGTCGATTCATACTACAAAATATGTTTTTCATGTACTACAAAGTCTTTTTAAGGCATCTGAGACCTGAGTATGGTCTCAGTGCAGCAGCAGTACTTGAGATAAACCCTTAAGAGATCATCCTCCTGACATCAGGAAATAAACCGCTTGATACTTTCTGTCTGAAAGACCCTTGAATCATTGGAAGTGAGCTCCCAGAAGGGAGGAGAGAATCAAGTAGTTAAATCCTGCTAAAATATCAAAAATACTGCTCTTCCAATGAAATCCTTTCTCACAGTCACATTTGCTTGGAAATTTATCACTTTATTCACCAATAAAATAACAAAAAAAAAACCAACAAAAAAAAAACAACTCCCAATTCCAATAAAATAAAGGGAAATATTTTACAACTGCCAAGCCTACTCTGGTTATTTATATCTAGAAAATACTGCCTTGAGAAATTAATCTCCTCCAGGAGCCACAGCTGGCAGTTTTTGCTAATATTCATTAGAAATGGGGCACCATTGGGGTGTACAGGTAGTGCTTGAGTATTTGCACACCTTCCATAACCCAGGACATCAATTTGTGTGATCTGTCCATGTGCCACACTACTGTCACAAGGCAAAAATGGTTAAATGACTTTATTATCTGTATTAAAGGATGAATGCAAGTTTTCCATGGAAATATGGAGTAAGAACACTGAGTACTGACATTTTCCAGTGCCTCCAGCAAACAGATTGCAGGGGTTTTAGCTCATTACTCTTTCCTTATTCCTGCTTATGTGAGGGTGAACAGACGCACTTGAATATTTAGACCTTCCCTTTCCTGAAAATTTCATTCATAGTGATGATGCATTCTGCTTCACTAACAGTTTGTGGTAGAGCAATTCATTAAGATTAATTGAATTCTGAGGGGAGGGAAAAATAACCTTCGGATGTGAGTGTGTGTTATTGAAAAATAGTGTAATGTATATCCTTATAATTTCCAGAGGACATAATAAAGGACATAGTCATCTTTAAAACAACAAAGGTAATTTCACATTTGAAATCCTGGAGTTAGAAATCAGTGTGGAATTAAAAATATTGCCTTTTTGTTCCCCATTAGCAGTCATGATTGTTTAATCAATAGTGGTCAGAAGTGACACAAAAGCCTGCATTGCTGCTGAAGCAGACAGGTTATTGACATTTAAACAAATGCTTTAAAAATGCCATGCTTACACTTCTAGTTTTAATATTAAAGCTGGTGTGAGGGCTTGACTTGTTTTATTATTCATATTAAACTTGCATGCACAGGAAACTTCATGTTGTTCTTTTTGTGTTATTTTCCACAAGAAAGAGAGTCACAAACCTATCAAATCATCCTTTTCTTTCAAGAGTATGATTGAAACCTCTGTAACATTTGGAACTTTGGAGATGTTTCCATTGATCTCAGCTGCTGTGAGAGTGGATAATAGCCAGAATAAAACAAAACAAACAACCTTCCAGGATTTCTTCATTCTAATAATTAATGTCTGAAAGTTTTCAGCAGTGCTGTTGGTGAGCCATGTGTCTGCACTGATTATTTTGGTTGTTGGGAGAGTTAAACTCAGTAGGGCTAATGAGAATTATATAATATGTAGTAATGAACATGAAATATTTTAGGGTAGCCAGTTTTCAGTGTGATTTGGAAATTGCCAGTGTTGTATTTTGTGATTCTCTGTGAATTACTGAAATATTGAGGATGCATTATTATGGTGATGTTAACACATTAGTTCTTTGTCCTTCCTTATTTCATAAGAGTTACGACCCTTTGACTATTTTTTTTTTTTGTTAATTTTTATGTTATATTAAGATTCTGGAAGTTCAAATGGCATTAGTGAGGGACATAATGAAAGATATTATATTCTATCTATTTAACCTCCCCTAAAGGCACTTGAAGAGGTATCACACATTCATTACAAGAAGCTTTCTGGTTCTGATGCTCTAGAACCTTGTGATTCATTGAGCATTTTGTCTATTTTTTCAAAGATGTTTGGGATATTTTAGTCTTTGCTCTTAATACCAATTTCATAAAATCTGACCAACTTGACAGAACCCCTTAAAACTGAAAGTGCACTTCTGGTGCACTTTATGTGAGTAAACAGAATGGAAATACTTTCGAATCCCTACTTGAAAAATTGCCATAAACCCCCAGATTTTAGCTGAGCACTGAAAAAATAGCTGAACAGAAAAAGAGCGAAATACTTCTGAATTAGTTTTGTCTATTTCTTTTTAGCCATTTGCATGTTAAAATTTTCTGTGCTGCCACTGTTTATCACTTTTAATTCTCCTGTGAGGGCAAATTCCATCATCTCTCCTCTGGCCTGATTGGTGTGTTTGGAGTAATTTGGTGCAGTTATTTTGTCCTAAGTTTGTAGAGGTATCAGTCCTCAGATTGTAATTCACTCATATTTTTAGGATATGAATTTAGGCTATGGATAGGGCCAGCAATAACAGTCTGGAGTCTTTTATGGTAATGGTCCTTCCTTCAGCACTAAACACCCAACTGGCTGTAAAAATATCCAACATATTGGCGAGGCAGAATGCTCTTAGCCCCAGGATAGTTTACTTAATTTGTTGCCGATTAACACAAACTTCTAATGACCAATTTGGGTATTGGGGAGGAAAAACAAAGATAAACAACCAAGTCCTGAGGCAAATACTGCTTCCCCTCCCTGGCCCAGGCACAGCTGGAGCCAGATCCTCCATTCCCCGGCCCTTCCCGTCCTGTTGGGGGTCAAGCCCTTATTCCCTCCTGGCCAGGGCAGCCCACAACACCTCATCTGAGCAAACAAGGAGAAAGAACAGCTTTGGAGCCTTCTGGAAACTTTTCTTTCAGGGACTCAAATCCCCCAGCCAAATCCACAAGGTGGCCAAGCCTGCCAAGGCGTACAGGGCAAAGCGGTCACTGTACACAGTTAATCACAGAAATCTCTATGGCTGACAGCTGATAAATATTCATGGACGAGTGCTTCTGCCATCATTACATATTTTAAAATAAAGATCTCTGTGTGAAATTGAAACCTAATGTTTCATCTAACTTGTTTGCAGTGCAGGAAAAAAAAAAAAGAAGAGATTTTTACCTATTAAAATGATGGATTGTATCTCCTTAAAGGATGATTATAATTAGTTGAATAAACATCTAGAAAGTAATGATCTGTAAAGATACTACTATCCCACTTTCACATATGGTAATGAATGTAATGGAAATCATTGGTGTGCTGATTTACCAACCAAATGATGGCTGTACATGACATCCTTACTGATACAAAATGCAATAAACCTCTCATGGTATCAAGATGCTTCTTTGTAAGTTTGTGACAAATTAGTCCAACCCATTTTGAATTAATAATTAGTTATTTTTAAATTCTCTAAACCCTTTTTAAGTGTTGTCTGGGGTTCAGTATGAGTAGTTTGAATATGTTTTTCTGATTGCATCAAAGTAATAGAATCTGCTCCTGTGAGACCCCACCTGAGCACCATGTCCAGATCTAGGGCTTCCAACATAAAAAGGACACAGATTTGTTGGAGTGAGTCCAGAGAAAGATCACAAAGATGCTCAGGGGGCTGGAGCTCCTTCCCTATGAAGACAGGATGAGAGAGCCAGGGCTCTTCAGCCTGGGGAGGAGAAGGTTTGGGCGAGACCTTATAGAAGCCTTTCAGTGTCTGAGGGGAGTCTGTAGGAGGGTTCCAGAGGGACTTTTTTGCAAGGGCATGTAGTGATAGGACAAGGGAAAATGGCTTCAAACTGAAAGAGAGTAGAGTTAGATTAAATAGTGGAAAGAAATTCCTTATTGTCAGGTTGGTGGGGCACTGGAATGGGCTACCCAGAGAAGCTGTGGATGCCCCATCCCTGGAAGGTTGAGGGGGCCTTGGGTAACCTTGGACAGTCAAAGGTGCCCCATCCCATGGTGGGGGAAGTTGAGGAGCACATTTGGGGCAGGAAGATCGGGGTGCAGCTGCAGATGGAGCTGCAGGTCGAGATCAAGATGGGAACCCAAGAGGCCGTGAGGGCACAGGGAGCTGTGGCACAGCCAGGGCAGGGACACTGAGGCACGGCAGGAGCCCATGGCTCGGGAGGAGCAGCGACACTTTGGCACCTTTGGGCTGTGAGGGGATCAAAGGCCCGGGGTTCCTTTGCTCAGGGCCCACAGCTCGGGCTGTCCCTGTGTCACTGTCCCATGGATAAAGGGCTTTGTGGGATCAGACACCTGAGACTGCTCTGGGAAACCTGGGATGGAGAGGGTGAGGAAACTGCCCTGGCTGTGGGTGGGGTGTGCAGGGACACTGGGGCCACCTGGGACTCTGGGGCCACCCCTGTGCAGAGCTGTCAGCCCCAGCAGTGACAGTCTGTGGCATTGGGAGTGTGGCTGCCAGGGACTCTCAGGAATGGCCACACTGGGTAGATTCCTTAACTGGGAGTTGGAACCAGATATCTTCAAGGTCACTTCCAACCCAAACCATTCCATCATTCTATGAAATTTTCTCATCATTGAGAAAAAAAAAAAAAAGCTTGGTTTTCAGTAGAAATAATTTAAATATAAAGAGTGTTGTTCCTGCATTTAAAGATAACAGTGAGTGATAAAGATTTAGACTTCTTCTTTGTTTTTTTTTTTCTTTTTTTTTTTTTTTTTTTTTTTTTGTAGGTGCTGGTGCAACAACCAGTAGCACATCCTTCCATATGGTACATGAATTATTATCTCTATACCATGATGACTGTGACAGAGCATCAAATATGAATGTAACAACTATTTACACATTACTACAAATGATTAGGCGTACTTGTTATCTGATTTGATTGTTGAGTAAGTAAGACAAGTTGTATTCTGTTATTTCTTCCTCTAGTTCTTACCTTGTGGACAATGTTTTCTTGTACGTTTGACAGATGGTTTGTTCAGTAGAGTTATTCAGACATTAAAAATGATACTGTTCAGAATTTACTACCCCTGTATCTCAAAGAGTTTATAAGTTCACACATGACATATGAGATGTTTTTATGCCTTAGGGAGGAATACATAAAAAGGTATTGTATAAGAAATGGAAAGATGAAAAGGGAATGAAGGGCAGAAAAATGGGTTTCAAGGAAAGATCTGTTTCTGGTGTGAATATAGCTATTCTTTTTGCTTCAAATCAGCAATCTAAAAAGATAATTTTCACATATTGACCTAAACTAGATTTAAACACCAGTTTAGTTGAATGACTGAGGTGTCAGGTTTTGAACAGTTGTAGCTTGTGACTGTCAATTTATCAATACAAGGAAAATCAATATAGTCCTCATCTGAATTAAATGAAGAATATCAACTAGAGGCTTGTATCATTTAACTCTGTGATTGCAGATAAGCTGATTAAATTTATTTAGACTAGACTATTTCTGATGTTGATCTGTGCAGGACTGGCAGCATATTATAAGGAAAAATTAATGCTAACTGTTAATTTGGAGTTTACTTTTAAACCATCCAAAAGTCCCTGGTTGTACTTGATTGGATTGGTGTTCATGTGGTATCAGGAGTGAGTGTCCAAGCAGTGGCTGGATGAGACAAATGTCAGCGGCAACACAAACTGAAGGGCTCCCACCCACCTGCCCACTGTGCCTCAAACACAGCCATTCCTGAGGCTGCTGTGCTACAGACTATGAGGATAATTAACCTTCTACAAGAACCGCCTTTCCTAAGTGTTTGTTGTTGTTTTTTTTTTTTAAATGGGAAATCCTTTTTAGTTCTTTAGAGATAATCAATACCAGTGAGTAATCTCAACTTTGGTCATCCTTAAAACCAAATGTTTTATGATGCTGTACCTGTCTAGGCCTGTCTCCTGTAGTCCAGTTCTTATCTCCTTTGGGCCAAGAGGCCACCCAGCTCTGGGATCAATTAGGATTTTCCCTGAAACACGTCCGTGTACCTCCAGCACAGCACAGGGAGGTCCTGAGGGAAAGGACTGCACTCCAGAGAAGGAGTTTTCTAGCCCCTGGTTAACCCACTTCCCCCTCAGCATCTGAGTGGACCCTGCCACTGTGGTGTGGCTTCCTTTTGAATTATCTGTTTAAATTTTAAACTGCTTTCTGGAGTGTTCCCCCTGGGTGTTGTAGAGAAAACTTTAATCTCATGTCTGTGCTGAGAGGCATGAAGAAGGTCTCATGGTAGTTCCTTCTGACAGGGAAATAGATGCTGCCTCACAAAACAAATTTGGATTTTACTCCCAAAGTCTCCAGGCAGTTCTTTCACAGCTTAGCTAACAGGCACAGAGAACACTTTGAGAAAAAAAACAACTTAAAACAAGCAAACAGAAAATATGAAAAGGGCTTAGTAGGCACTGGGTTTTGTTACTGGCAACAAACTCTTCAGAATCTTAATTTTAAATCTGCCTAATGATTTCAGACATTAATTTTGGATTTCCAGACTGGAATACACTCACAAAGTAATTTAAAACCTTCTTGGTGAAAATATACTGGGATGCCCAGGCTATTGTGTCTTTCAACCAATAATCTCTCCTTTAATAATAGTATCCTGTTGACAAGAAAAAGAGTGGAAATGTCTTTCTCTAAATCAGTCTGGGATAAGCCCAGAGAAGGAGTAGAAACTAAATTCTCCAGATCAATAGCTACTTTGTGTATCTGTCACCTCCACTGTGTGGCAGGAAGTGTGGTGGAAGCTGAAATGGTTATTGATGCATTTTCAAATTTCAAACATTCAGTTACTTAGAGACACTTAACAAGAGTTTTTAAGGCACCTGATTACTGGTCCTGGCTTTAATGATCTTCTTGGGAAGTCACAATCGATCTTGGACTTTTTTTTTCCACCACATACAGTATGCGTATATCCACTGACTGATTTTTCCAAAGGAACTGAATGGACTTGCACAAGGTAGTGCAGGAAAGCCATGGATTGTGCTGACTCTGAAGCACGGCAGAGCAGGGGCAGAGACCAGCAGTGAGGGTGAAAGAATCTTTTGTTATTGTAGCTCCTCTGGTTTAGCTCCCTGGGCTGGATTCTTTTTGATCATCTTCTGTGATCTGTGCAGCTCTTACACATCACTGCACACCCCTCCAACAGCTTTTTATAAAATATCTAAACTACTTAAAAGCCAGGGCAGGGTGGAGGGGAAGCAAATAAAACTGGAAGGAGTGAAAAACTAACTGTTGGTCTTTTCTGCAGAGTAAGGACCTGTTTCTTGTCTAAAGTAAGCAGATAAAATTCCCTGTCTTCCATGGGGTTATGTGGCTGACAGGAACTGATATTCCTTTGGTGTTTTCTGCCTCTCCCCACTCACTGGGAGTGTTGGGAGAGGATGTTAACTGGGAAAGGTGGGAGAACAGAGTACACTGGTTACAGAAAGGTGGCCTGCAAATCAACTTGGAGATGCATGCTCGGTGCCCCCAGTAATAGCCAAGCTTTCAGCACATTATTATCCAGCCTTACCTGGATCACTGCCCTCTGTTCATGGGCTGACATCACACTGGCTCTGCTGGACCATGAAGAAAACTAATGGGGAAGTGTCTTTCACTGAGCTGCAAAGTCTGGTAAAGCATTCCATTTTAAATACATTAAATTCTTCTAAGAAGCTTTTTGAACAGAACTGCGCTTCATAGTAAGAAACTCCGATTTTTCTTTTTTTCCCCATCTTGATGCATCTGAATATATGCAGTCTCATTTTTATGGCCTGCTTGACAAAGAGAAGATTAGTAAAAACTTTAAGATTGTCACACAAGCAACAGCCAGGAAGTTCCCTTCTTTGGGACTTGCCTGCTATTGGGTTGCCTTAGAAAGAAAAGGGGAGAGAACTTTGTGGGAGGAGGGGAAAGTTTTTCAGCCTTGTCAGGATCAAATTAAACTTTTCAGAATGGCCCTGAGAATCTGCTGGGACAAGTACATATGATTTTTTTTTTTTCCGAGAAAGTGGAATTATGAAGAAAAAAAGCAATCAGATGAACTCAGGAACTGGATTTTGAAGTAAAGAGGGAGATAATGGACTGGCAGCTCCAGAGGTGAGAAAACTGAGAGTCATCCCACCAGTCTCTGCATACGCAGAAAGAGGCAAATAAATTCTTCTCCATGACAACATGGAAGACTTCTCTATGTGTCTGGCAAGTCTTTGCAATGGCAGAGATGGTGAAACTCTGAAACAGATTAGTTGGGGAAACTGTGGGTTATCTGTGGTACAAAAGCCTCAAGAACAGCTTGGGCAGACATCTGTTGGGAATGTCATGTGGTGTATTAGAGAGAAATTATATGGGAATAAATTCCTTTAGGAAAAAAATATTTATTGTAAGAGTGGTGAGGCACTGGAAGAGGTTGCTAAGAGAAGTTCTGGAACTGTTCAAGGACAGGTTGGATGGGGCTTTGAGCAACCTGGGACAGTGGAACCAGGGCAAAGGGGTTGGAATGAGATGATCTCTCAGGTCCCTTCCAACCCAGGCCATTCTGTGATTCCACAATTCCATGTTTTCTGCACTGTTTGATGAGAGAGCTACACTGGATCATTTCTCATTGTCTTATCCACTGCCTTGTTTGTGTTTGTGACTGTGAAGGCAAAAGGAAGGTCAGAGTGGAGTGGGTGTGAAAAAGATTTGGGAAGAAGTGCGTCAGAGACAAATGACAGCATTTTATTTGAAAATACCAAATTTGGTCAAGGTACCACAGAGAACAAAGAAAGGAAAAGTTCACAAATGTATCTGTAGTGACTAAAATGTCTGTACCTAACCCTAAAACCAGTTCCTTCAAAGTGCTGTTAAATTTGTTCACATGAAATCATAATTGATGCTAGATGACAAAGTACATAATAAATCATAGAAACAAGAGTTCTGAGATGTGACTTAAATGTTCTTTTTTCTTAAATATGTGAAGTCTTCATATGTCTTTTTGCTGTTGTAACATGAAAGTTTTGTATTGCTCTAGATATCTCTAGAACAGTATAACTACCAAGCATTGCATCGTTTTAATGCATCTTTAAAAAAGATGCAGTTCAAAATTTTACTTACTATATTGCTGTAACTTTTCTATTATTAAAAATAGTAGTCTTCTGGTTACTTCAGGTAGCTGACATAGAAATGAAATTCAACACTGAAGCGTGACAAAGTGTGAGCTTGAATTTCTTTCTTTTTCTCCATTTCAGTCTCAAATTCACACCCCACAAACTACAATCATGTGCACCACAGAATCCTTTTGATTATAAAGTAGCAGTGCTTGGAAGCCTAAAACAAATGATTACTTAAAATTCCAGCTTCCCATCTCAGGGATAGATCCATTAAATCATTGCAACTGAATATACTGATATACTGAAAATAAATAAATTCAAATTAGTAGATATAAAATTTAGGGAACCAGTGAGCTGCCTGTGGATAGGTACCTGCATAAAAAAAAACCAAATTCTGCTTAAGATTTCCGATACAACCTAGTGCATGAATCCATATGGCCTTATTATTAATCCTTATCATATATCTGCTTATGCATTAATAGAAAAAGTGAGCTGTGTTGGAATTTGCCGTGCCTCAAGCAAAGATTACTTCCACCTTCTTTGAAGGTGAATTGTCTGTCTCTCTAATCCATCAGAATGGGATGTGCTGTGCATCTGAATGATGAGCAAATGCACTGTCAGAATTGAAGTCTTTCTTTCTTTTAATCTTAATGCTGGTAAGAGCTGTAATTTCATATTGTGCTGTGCATTTCCATCTATACTCAAATAATGCCCACACTTTAAAATAATACACACTAGTCCAATAAACACTGGTGAGGTGGGCATAGGCAATAGGATCAGCACTTTATGGAGAAGAAATAAATTATTCAGTATTGAAAAATGTTATTATTAATTTGGGTTTTTCAATTTGGTCGCGAAGTTATATTGAAACCCCTCTGTATGGATATTGAGGTGAAGAAATGCCCATTATATGTCCTTAAATAGCAATTTGTTACATTTACATGTGCAGGGAATGATGCTTTTGTACAATTTCTGACTTCCATACATAAAATATGAAACTATTACGAAGATGTAGTGGCCAGCTTTACAGAGTTGAATTGCCTTATAATTTTGAAATACAACAAAATGACCCAGGGCATGCTATAAAAATCTTAATTTAGGAAAATGTCTATGCGAAAGTGATTTGATAGCAAATGGCAATTATTTTCTTCCTCATTGTTATAGCCAAATTGTTAGGAGATGGATTTTGTTTTCATTCTTAGCACTAAGTGTTAAAAAAAAAAAAATCTGTCAGCTGAAGCCTTGTCTGCAGATTCCCAGCCTAGAGCAAGATTTTTACAGTCAAGTTTTAAATCCCTTGATGTATCTGTGTTTGTAATGGAAATGCTAACATAACCTTAGCCGTTACAGGGCAAACAATATTGCAATAATAAATAATGAACAAAGTGGTTTAATAATTTGAAGCAAATCATGTCGCTGGCCTGGCAAGATTTTATGACTAAATTATATGGGCAGGAACCTATCAACAGACATGCTACATAAATACCATAAATAGATGGACTAAGGATGTGTGTTCATGAAGCTGAAACCACAGTTTTCATGATCTAGGGGATAAAATGCTGTAAGAAATTGTATGGAAGCTTTGGGCAAGTCAAAAGCCTTGAACAAATGATCAATGTGTCAGTTTTTAATCAAGGGCCATTATTTCTAGTGCTAATGAGCTGTAAGGTGCCTCACTAAATCTGTTGGGTTCTGAATATGGATATATTGGTTAATGATCCATTATGTGGCCTTTTGGTGAAACTTCTTTCCTTCTAACTGCAAAATTTTATTTTTTTTCTTTTCAGTACCTTGCATAACCTGACTGAATGCTTACATCTTTGTAGCTTGAGGAACAAAAGGAATTTCCCTGGCACTGTTTGGATCTGGTACAGCTAGGCTAGCACTTTCTTTTTTGACAGTCATTCATACTCACCATGTGCACTGTGTGAAATGATGCAACGTCTTCCAAAATAGGATTATTATTAGTTAATAATAATAGATTAATAATAATAACAATAGATTAACTTACTCCTGCTTGACCTCGGGTACCAAGAGTGACTTTCTGCTATTATAGCTTGAAGGACATCAGATTTCCTTCCGACAGTGAAGTGCTTGATCCTCAGTTAGCTCTTTTCTTTGGCAATGTGGGATGAAGGCAGTGACCACAGGTGCTGCTGGAATTTTTTGGGTTTCAGAGTGTCTTATGGCTCAGCTAAGGAGCAGGCAGGATGTGGGGAACAGCCCTGCTTGGTGCACTATTGGTACAGCACCTTCTGCCCCAAGCAGAGGAGGGGAACAAAAAAAACATGAACCCATTACAATAGACCCACCTTAGTCAGGAAGGGCCTCCACTTAGGCAGTTTACCCTAAGGAATATTTAAATGGGCAGGAAAATAGACTCTTTTTGGTGGTAGTCCAGTACTAGGGAGAATTTATGTAAATAAAACTGTTTTTTATAGAGTGGTTATGCAGCAAAGGCCTCAAGAAGTGGTGATAAGGCTGAGATTTTAGAAAGATTGTACACCTTTCAGGTTTCTCCAAAACAGTAAACACTGGACAGAAAAAGTATCTTAGTAGGTGGAGGTTTTAGCAGTCAAAAATTGTGTTTATTTTTGTCTATGTGGGATTGGATTCTAAGGGCTTGTGAGTAGGAATACTACAATAAGTAGTTTTTTTAATAATTTCTGATAATTCAATAATTCCAAGACATGTTTTGAAGATGGTATGGTATGAATAATGAGTATTTTATATCAATTTTTCATGTTATTTCACATGGGCTTGGGACAAAAAAAACAAAAAAACACACCTCTTAAGAATTTTAAACTGAGACTTCTTAAGACATTGAAAAGAAGGAAACACAAGAGTTATACAGTTGGCAACTTTTCTCCCAAAGTGGCATTGCCTTAAAAAAAATAATTCAAGCCCACTTGCCAAATATAGATTTTTTTTGTTAAATTTTGGGGTTTAATTGCATCATACCTTTATTTTAGTGTTTGCCCAAATAATACAAATCAACCAGAGATGGGGCTCTGTGCTTAGACTACCTGAAGTCCATTTGTGAAATATCTTTCATCCAGAGAGTTCATTAAGTGTCCCTCAATCCAGGTATTTGTCTGTAGCTTCAATAATGCCTGTCTCCAATCGCAGTCCCTCAGGTCCATTTCATTTCAGACACTGATGCAGGTGATCCCCTCGGTACATGGCATTTTGTGGCCAAATTAGTTTTTAAGAGATTCTAGTTTACTCCTTTGCAACAAAAAGTGGCTGGATTGCCTTAATACATAATAGGAATCAAATTATTATTAGTATTATTATCCATCATTATTAATAATAATAAATAACACAAGTAATATTAATAAAATCCATCTCCATGCTTTATATATTCTTTGAAAAGTCGCCCTTCGTCTGTTTTCAAGGCAGCCAAATTAAGGCACTCTGATCTGATATCATTTAATATTCCCCTGTTAACTCCTCTACTCATAGAAAAGCACAGCAGATGTTCTCTAGACTCCAGGGAAGGCTCCCTGAGCCTTTACCAGGAAATTCTTGCTCACACTCTGTCACATGGAAGGGAAGGAGCCTTCTTGCTGTCCAAAGACAGCAGACACAATATTAAGGCTCCTTGATATAAGGAAATACAAGGAAATAAGGAATATAAAGAATTAAGACTTTCACAAAATTTCAGGCTTTGATTTTGGGGGAGGGTGGGTGTATATTTTGGAATGCTAAAATTCATGTACATTCTTCAAACTTGTTACTTTAGGCAGAGTCAAGGTAGAAAATAATTTTCCATCAAAACTCTGTACTTTATATTAATACTGTGGGTTCAACTAAAATTTTCTGCCATTGTAGTTTAATGAGCTTTAATGATTTGGGATCCTGTTGAATCAGAGCAGTTTCTCTCCTGTCTCAGGTCCGGGAAGTTTAATTCTATTAATCCACATCTATCTTACACGGAATGCAAAGGGAACCCCACTTGCAAGATGATTTCTAAACCAGGCCTTTGGTTTCACAATTCCCTGACAAATTTAGAGACGTGCTCTGCTTAGGCTACACTGAAGGATTCATTCTACATTCACAGTTCTTTGTTATTACCTGGGTGCTGTTTCTGGTACTCATCACTGGTTTGCATTCCAGTGTTTGACAGATTCTTTTATTATTTCTCTTTTGTGAAGCTCTCACGTGGCTTAGAGCATGATTAATTCTGTTCTGTGCTGGAATATTACCTGAGGTTCTGAGTAGTTGTTAGAGATAATTTGTTCTATGTTTTTTCAGGAATGAATTCAGTGAAAGTGACTTTCCCAGGATCTTTTGAAGGAATTGGCAATCAGATTGCAATTCTGCCACCCCTAAATATTCCAGAAGCTCGTCTCTCCCAAACTATTTTCAGTAAATGAGATTGTATAACACAATACACACAAAGTGTGCTACAGTTAATATTTTTCACAGAGAGAAGGAGAGTGCTGAGGTTGTTCTAGGAGAGAAAGAAAGAAAATGGAAAACAAATGCAGAGTTATAAAATTGTCCTTTCTTTTTCCCCAAATATAAAAATCATTCTTCAAGGCTTCTCTAAGAGAAAATTTGAATAGAAAAAGCACCCCAGTCCAAACTTGCACCTAAAGAACCAGACTTGACATTAAAGAGTCAGAAAAATCTTTCTTATATCTTTTTCTAATGCAGGACAGATGCTTCAAGTTCAATTCCTTGGAAAACAGACACTAGCAATTCTCCTACATGAATTAATGAAAATTAACATTGACTATTTTATCAAATGTATTCCAAAAAGATTATATATACTATTTTTACTTAGAATGGTGTTTTTTTTAATATTGTCTCTGAATAGCAACAAGAACAATGAGACAGCAGAGGAAAAATATTCTGTTGTAGTGGCAGAAATCTGTCTGATACCAGAATCTGTCACTTTGAGAGGCTGTTTTTTCAACAGAAGAACAAAGATGGGCATTGGAAATGAGGTGTTATTTCCCAGTTCAGACCCAATTTCAAGAAAAGCTTGGAAAGGGGAAGGCTTTTCTGAGTGATACACCTCACAGAAACCAGCCATGAGAGAACTACGTTAACACCAATATACCCAACTCTCCTGCCGTAACAGTGTGCCCGTGCAATGTATTTCCATTTAAAGTGGCAGCATCCATTTATGTGATGCATAAAACACATTGATAGATCTTTTGGAAACTTTCAGATCAGCTTATCTGTGCATTCAGCAGCATCTGCAGACATCTGAGGATGGCAGAGGTGAATGGGGGAGAAGGGCTGGGTGACAGGTTGTAAGTGGGGAGGAATTAAATAAGGAGAGGCTGATGTGTTTAGAAGGGCTGGTGTCTGAAAGCCCGATGTGAGGTGGGCCATGCTCCTCTCACACTCTCCATCCTCCCAATCTTCTCAATCTGGTACTCCAGAGGCAGGGCGGAAGGACGGCACTGTCCAGAACCACTATCCCCAACCCTAAGAAGCCACAACTAACCCTAAGAAGCCACAGCCACAGCCCTAAGAAGCCGAAGCCACAGCCCTAAGAAGCCGAAGCCACAGCCCTAAGAAGCCGAAGCCACAGCCCTAAGAAGCCGAAGCCACAGCCCTAAGAAGCCACAGCCCTAAGAAGCCACAGCCCTAAGAAGCCACAGCCCTAAGAAGCCACAGCCATTCTTGGTTTAAGCCTCTAAGCCATTACCCTCTCAATTCCTCCCATACTCTGCTGCTTCCAGTGGCTTTTAATTTGGATTCACACCTGTGACTTGTTAAATATCAACTGGTCAGTGACTGGTGTCCCTCTTTATCCTTCCCTTGCAGCTCTTCCCTTCTCTCCTCTTGTAGTTCACAGAAACCATTGGGGGTTTTGTTGTGCCGTTTTCCATCTCGCTTTGTCCCTCTAGAAGTGTTCTAGAAGACTGGAGTAGTAGAGGTTGGAAGGTAGGTTGAGAGGGAAACTTGAGTCTTTTTTTTGTTAATGAACAATAATGCCTTTTATTAATTCCTTGAACACATATTCACTGAAGAATAAAAGCAAATTTCCAGAGTCTGTTTATCTTGGTAATACGTTTGTTTCAGAAATTACTTGGGAGTTAGCTGGAATGAATATTACTTAATTGCAACCTGTTTGCCATGGGGAAGGATGAAGACAGAGTTGCAACCAGCCAAGCTTTTTTTATAGTGTTTTTTTGTGTTGTGTTTTCTCTTTTTTCAGGGTAAGCATTGCAGTATTTTTACTTTGTCAATCACACATAATTAGTGCTTTCTGTGCTCAGGGTTTTCACTGTCATGCAGATTTCTTGGGAAAAGGCACGTTTTCTAAAGCCTCAGTTGTTCTGATGAATTAAATAGTTTTGCTGTTCAAGTTAGTAAGGGCAGACGCTGACACAAATTACATGTGTGTACTTTCTGCAGTGTTTGCAATGCTACTTTGACTTTCATGGGGCTTGGGTCTGGCTCCTAACGCCCACGATTATAAACGCAAGTGATCCCTTCTAATAAAACATTTGGCAGTATTTGCCATCAGAAATGCCTCTTTGCAGAGTCTGTGCTATTTTCTGCCTTCTGCAGGCTATCACTCTAAATTTGTATTTAATTGGCACCTATGCCCTGCTGAAACTGGCATCGCACCTTGTCTGTGGGCTCAGAGCCACCCTGACAGATGGACAGCAGTGCTGGTATGCTCCAGCCAGCCTTCACCTTGTACACTAGTATGAGTGGCTGCATTTTCCTTTCCAGATTTGCAGATTTGAAAATCTTAGAGGGACTTTGATGTTGAAGGAGAGGGGATGCACCAGTGCTTTCCAACTCTGCAGTGGGAGTCTAGGAAAATGTACTAGGGTAGTTTGAAGCATATATTTAGCTATGGTTAGCCAGGGCTGCTGTTCAGAGAGAGGATTATGTTCATCTCCACCCTCGATTAGCTCTCCACAGGGCACACTCTGACTTTTCAGGGCCTTATTTCCACAGCTAAGCCAAGTTCCTTGCAGAATACCTCTGCTGAATACAGAAATCGGGTCTGTCCTGTGTCCCGTGTAGGACCCTGTCCATTACTTGTGCTCAATGGAAGCTTTATAAAGAGAGCTTTGCAAAAGAGCATCATTCAAATGGCTATTTAACTCCTCAGTGAAGAAGGTAAGATGTTCCAGAAAGGAAAAAAGAAAAGAAATCAGTAATTATGCTGTCTTATTATTCTACAGCATTTAATACACATTTCAATACTTCCTGTTCAGCGTTTCTTTTGCTTTCTTCGGGCAATTAGCTGCTAAGACACAAACATAATAAAAGCTAAACTGTACAAGAGAGGGGTTTTCAGCCTCTTGCTAATGTGCAAGAGCAGACCTTAAATCTCAGCCTGAATGCTCTTTGCAGATTGACAAGGGGCGCGTTATTCCAAGTCACTCCGTATTATGTGTGAAGAGTGCCCCAGCTGTGTCACCGCTGAGGTTAAAAGGTGTTAGTGGCTGCTTCTTTTAAACCAGCACAGTAAATGAAAGTGAACAATTAAGGAAGAAATTTGGCTTGCTATCTCCGCATGCTGCGTTTTATTGTGGCGCTGCCAGCTCCTCTGAATGAAAATACAAGAGCAAATTAAACAGCTTTATGAACTCGCAGGAGGAGCAGTTGTTCTAGTGGCTTTCATACAAATGTCTAATTAATTCTTGAAGTAACCCAAATTGTTGTTTTGTGATCTGTGAATGGGAATTTGTGAGGAACCTGTGCAGACGAAACTAAGTGAAAGGAGAGCTGGGATTTAATGATTAGCTGGCAGTTTGCACTTGCTGGGTCCAGAAAATTTTAGTTATCTTTCTCATTAATATTGCATTACGAAGTTAATGAAACATTTGGGTGAATATGTTATAAGTAATAAGGCATTAATTTTATTTTTTGATCAGTCAGTTATGCTAATGGGCATCTGTCATTTTTTTTTTCCAGCAGTGTTGATTTGAATTCTTTGGGCAAATGCTAAAATAAACCCCAAAATTTAACAAAAAAAAATCTATATTTGGCTAGTGGGCTTGAATTATTTTTTTTAAGGCAATGCCACTTTGGGAGAAAAGTTGCCAACTGTATAACTCTTGTGTTTCCTTCTTTTCAATGTTTTAAGAAGCCTCAGTTCAAAATTTTTAAGAGGTGTGTTTTTTTGTTTTTTTTGTCCCAAGCCCATGTGAAATAACATGAAAAATTGATATAAAATATTCATTATTCATCTTCAAAACATGTCTTGAAATTATTGAATTATCAGAAATTATTGAAAAACTACGTATTGTAGTATTCCTACTCACTGCACCACTACAGTGTCTTATTCCCCTGGAAACAACTGAATTAATGTGGTGTCAAGCAACAGCACCTTCAGAGGTAATAATAATACAAACTCCAAACTCTCCTTTCCTGTAAGAATCTTTGGTGCGTATAGCTGTACGTTTTTTATAATCACAGAAGTGTTGTTCTTTTATGTATTTCAAAGACAAAGTTAACTGGGTTTAGGTAAGAGTTGACCAGGTCTTTCTCGATGTCCTTTGACACGCAGAACTCCATCAATTATGTGTGTACATTTTCTTTAGGAGGTCTTTTTGTAGTGGACAATGGTAAAATGCAAACAGCAGGGAAAAAGCTTGGCCAGGGTGCACCAAAGCATCTTGGAATGTGCAGACAGCCCTAGGTGTGAAAATCCTGCACCTTGCCAGTCGGGACACTGAAAGGAGCTGTGCTTGGAGAAGGGCGAGATTGCTTTCTCCATCCTCTGTTAAATATGTAAACCTTGTGATTTTCCCCCACTGTATTTTCATTTAAACCTGGGAGTTCTTTTTTTGAGTATGAACCTAAACACTGTTTGCATTTGTGACACGTTTCTGATTAAGCATAACTTATATGTTTGAATTTGTTTACTTAGCAGTATTTTTTCTTTCTAAATGTCTGCCTATGCGTGCTCTTGCAACAACTTTGTTGAAGATTGAATTAAGCTCTTCCTAGATTTAAAACAGTTGGATTTAATTCGCTGTTTTCATAATGGAGATACAACTTAACTTCATGTTGTGTCTCTTTTTGATAGCTGAGGAGTGTGGGACAGGTTTATATTTCCATAGTTCAGCCAAGTGTTATCAATCTGGCCCATAAGATGGAAGTGATTTCTTATAAAAGCAAATCTCCTCCACTTTTCTGAGGTTTAATATAAGTCCCTCAAGTCCTTGATTCCTGTCATTAGTTGTAGCAAAGAATTGCTTTGCTTTAAAAAAAAAAAAAAAAAGCAACAAACCCAGTCTGTAATAATGACATAAAAGAATATTCAGCCATGATGAACAAAAACAAAAAACCTTTGTGGAAAAAGAAAAGGTCTTGGAATCTTTGGGAGATAAAAATTCTTTGCTGTCACTGTGTTTGTTGCACTGGAAAAGGCCCTGATGTAGGGGAAACACCTAAATATTGCCAGAATGCAGTAAACCCCTGAATGGATAAGTTAATATTGTCATGTATAGTGATCTATAATAGTAATCTATGGTGACCTATAGTAGTAATTATTAATTAATTGATGTGGACAGTGTTTCTTGAAGAAATGGTGGGAGTTGGGCAATGTCTGGGTTTGATCAGGTGTTTACCACTATAGCCGATTGTCAGTGCTCAGCTGAATTCATACCAGATCCAACACTGATCCTATATGTTAAGGTAACCTGTAACCACAGCTGTAATGTCAACTCTAAAATTGCTTATTCTCTGCCCCTAATGTGTGTGCAGTGGTACATTCACAGGGGCACATAAAGATCAGGCTTTCCTCTGTGTATATTTGTGATGAATGCACGCTTGTATCCCACAGGAACATTTTATTTAGTGAGAGAATTTCAAACTCAGGTAAAAAAAAATATAAGGGCTTTAACTGGAAGGGATTACACAATGTAATTTATATTTTAATATGAGAGCAGGCTCTGCTTTTTTATCAAGCAACAATGGACGAGTTCTGTATGGCCACCTGCCTGTTGACAGTGTTCCTCTGAAAACAATTTGGAGGAGAAAGAACAAGCATGTGTTTCCTGTCTCATGTAAACCTGTGATTTAAAATACATATGAATAAGTATATTTCATAGACTGACTCCAGGAACTGAAGATGTTGATAGCATCAGGGGCACTTGATGGATCATGATGTTGTCTAATTTACTGCATTTGACCATATGGAGTTTTTTCTAAGTTTTTTTTGAGACAGAATGTCAGAAATATAAAATAGTGAAAAGCTTGGCTTACTTATGTATAGGGCATAGGGCATAAACCGTTATGTGGGGATGAGCATTCACAACCCCTAGGGCAGTGAATAAGGCTGGCATGCCTAAGTTTCAAAAAAGTGTGATTCACATGATTCACACATATAGATGGATTAATAGACATGCATCTATTTTATAAATATATAATGCCTAAAATATATTTATATTTAACAGAGGTAATAACTCTTTGTCAGATCATCACTCTGGCAGCACATTTGAGTTTGTGAAAGGCTGGAGCAGTGCTGTGAGCTTTCAAATAGTCAATATTAGTTCAGCCACCGCTCGCCAAGCACAGCCATATGTGCTGCAGCTAATTCTGAGTAACCCCTTCAGCTTTCTGTCACAGTTAGTGCTAATGCACTATATTATTTTCCCAGCTCCGTGACTCGCTCCTGTGTCCCACAGGGCTGGCGGTGACAGCTCGGTAAAGACACTTAATGCCTTGCAGAGCCGCGTGTCAGCTGCAGCGCCGCGCTCCGCACCTTTGTTCCATGATGGTGGTGGCGCTCCATGGCAACCTGGGCTTCCCAGCTGGGCCAAGGGCTGCCATGGCCATGGAGGCCAACTGGGAGCTGTCAGAGCCTGTGGAAAATCTCCAGGAAGGATGCGAGGTGCACTGCACACAAAGCAGGGGTGACAGGAGCTCTGCCCGTGCCGGCATCGCCGCTAAGCCCTCATGAATATGCTCAAGTGTTGCCAACAGCGTGCCTTTTGACAAAATACTCTTTCCTATTGATTGGGAGCCAAGGGCAAATATTAATTTATAATGTAATCAGAGGCACAGCCCAGAGTCACTCCCATGCATGGCAACTGTGAGATTTGAGGGGAAGATTTTCTTATGTAAATGAGAGAGGAGTGTTAATCTGCATACAAAGGGATTTGGGAGTGATTTTAGACCAACTGCTTCTGAAAATCGCTCAGAGGAGAACCTTCCCTCCTTTCACTGCCTTTGAAATCTGCCCAGTGTCCCATAGAAATATGCTACTTCTCCGATGAACAAAAGGTAAAATTCAGTGAAAATCTCAAATTAGAGTTTAACCCGACCACCCTGAAATTGCACGATATAATGGAGTTCTAATTAAAGAAACAAACTAATATTAATCAGGTCTTCAGATACAATCAGTCTTCTAGTTCATCACTTGCTCTTTGTAAAGCTAAATAAGACCCATTCGCAAATCCATTCCTGAAAATCTTTAACTACACCTTAACTCTTGTAATATGCTTTGTAGTAATTTAAAACTTCCAGTAACACACTCAGTTCAAGTATGAACACTGGGAATAGCAATTTAGGGTTTTTTTCCTACCAAATTTGGGTTAGACCTGATTAAGTGAAAAATTTTCATGAGTATTGTGATGTGATATTTTATGATTGCAAAACTCCTCAACTTGTTGGCTTGTGCTATTCATGAGTTTCACTCCTCTGCCTTCCCTCAGAGTTTTTGTATTAGCTAGCCCAGGTGTCTGAAATCATATTAAAACCAAGAAAGGTAAAATGTTGACATAGAAATACATCCACTGCAGAGCAGTCTGTAGCTGGCTTGTTGGTGATTACTGGACTTTGCAGATGAAGACTTGAGAGCATCTTCTTAATTTTGAATTTATATTTATGGCTTTAATTTCATTTTCTGTCCTTTAAAAAAAGTCCGTTTCTTTATGCTAAGTTTGTTATTTAATACAGAGAAGTATTCGGACTTTTTCCTCTTCTCTAACTCACAAGAGTTGCTGAGACGAAACAGAGATTGAAGGCAAAATTGCTCTTTTGTTTTTAATCTCAGTAATAATTTATCTATCTGCAAGACTATATCTTGTAATAACAAATATGAACCAAGTATTTTTTGGAAGAAGTTCTTTCGAATAGGAAACCCAAAAGTAACATAACCAACAGGAATGTTTTCCTGCCTCCTAGCCTGTAGTTGTGGGGACAGAACAGTGCAGGGAATTCTGCTTTACCATCTCCGTTTATAGATCTGAGGTGGCCCCAGTGCAAAGCACTTCAGCCCTCCCTTTACATCGAAAGCAGCAGGAGGGAGATTGACAAAAACTGACCTCAGGTCCTGACCCACTGTCCTTTAGAGCCACCTGCTCTGGGAATACACTTAGATTTGTGTTAGAAGCAGATGAACAAAGCATTTAAAAAGACACAAATGTGGAGGTTTACTGCTTCTCACACAGCTTTGCGAAACACCAGGGATGGCATCCTGACATCTGTGAGCCCTCTGACCAGCCCATGCTGGGGTATCCAGCACCATCCCATTCAAACTCAGCAACTAAAGGGCTTTCTCCCCACAAGGAGCACCAAACTAACTAAATATTGGTCTGATTCACAGAATCTGATGTATCTGTTTAAATAGTGTGTTTCTGAAATGCAATGGAGTTGCTTCAGTAGCACGTTGACCACACTGGCACATTCTGCGGTGGCCAAAATGGATTAAAACATCAATTGAATAAATTAAGGAGGAAAAAAAAAATCTATAGCAAATATAAGAAATAAAGATACAGATTTGACCTCAGATGTAGGAACCTCCTCAGCCAGGGTCTGCTGCAAGTTGGGCAGTCACACCAGAGAAGCAGTTCTTTATGGCTGAACTGTTCTTGTCCTTCCTTTTCCTCATGGATCTGTTCTGTACTAAGCTAGAAAAGTATCTGGTTTGAAGCACTCTAACTTTCATGGTTTTTATGGTGTTTTTTTGTTTGTTTGGGTTTTTTGTACTCCAGCTGTTTCTTACTTCTTATTTTGCAGTTATGTAGCTGTTGGTTGACTCTGTGGGCCAATGCTGTTTCAAGTATTGCCATTAGTTTGCATAGGCAGCAAAATTATCCCCCTGAGCTCATAGTTTCAGTGTCTAGTGGCTTCCTCCGCTGCTATTTATTACCCAGAGGCTTTAAAGTTTTCATCTGAGGCAAGGGAGTTTGCTGAGCAGGGATAGTTGGAGTGCACAAGGTTAAATGCTTTGCTGTTCCATTGTCTCTATTCACACACACAATTCTTCCTTGGTTATGAGGGCGAAAACTAACAGCTTTTATTTAATATGCAAGCCAGTTGGATATATAACTCAGAATTCCAGTAAATTTGCAGAGCAATACTTCCTGTTCATGCAAAAGGCCCTGAAAAATGGCTTATCCTTACTTGCTTTTCATGTTCTCCATTGACTCTGAGCTGTCATGGAAAAGTTTGCAGGATTATGTCCTTAGTTCAATGTTTGGCCTGAAGTGGTTAGTGACCTTCTGCATCAGTAGTTTTGTTTTGCAAGGGCTGACATGAATTTTACTTATCTTGACATGTGCAGATTAAGGTGTTCTTTGCTTCATCACCCATGAGGAGTAGCATCCTGAGAGAAGGATATCGTGTCAGCAATTTTAGGGACATTGGAGGTCTCAGTATCTACATCAATTTTGCCGCCATTTTGTTGGGTATTTTAGAATGCCAGGTTGAGGCAGTGAGATGTGACTGAGAGAGAAAGAAAACCCTTTTGTAGTGAAATACTTCAGCCACTTTGCAGGTTTCTTAGTGTGTCTAAATCTGATTATTATAAAGAATATCTGATAGTTTATTTTTCCTTTGTGCAGGAACGTATGATGAAGAGAAAAACTCTCCATCACATTTGACAAAAAACACCCTAAACCAATTGAGAGTATTGATGTTTGAGAGCCATGAGCTTCAACACAGGCAGAATTTGCATTCAACACTAGTTTTTTACTCCTGCACTTGTAGAGCGGTTATGTTTTTATTTGAGAGAGCAGATTTTTAATACTGTCGTTAAATTTTATCTTGTTTGCCTAAGCTGCGACATAGCAGGGTTTTTTTAAAAGAAATTGTGGCTAGGATTTTGATATGACCTTATCACTCAACATACGGCGATACAGATGGAGAGTGAAGTCACAGCTGAGTGACAACCAGGAACGGACTGGAAATGAGCAAAGCCTTCAATATGCAAAGAACAGAGGAGAAAACCATCTGCTTCAACAGTTTTCTGATGGACTCCCTTGTAGGCTGCATGTCAGGTGTCTTCTGGAATGGTTGAGGGCAGCTTTATTTCCTTCCAGTTCTAAATGGTACTGAAATGTAAACAGAGTGTCCACAGTGGGAAGGGATCTGCCATCCCAAATCAGGGTAGACTTGAATTGTCATACTCTCAACAGCTTGACCAGAAAATCTCTGGGGAGCAATGACTCTGTTCAGAGAGCTGGTTCCTCCTAAAATAGGTATTTAAGGTGGGCCATGTACCTAAAGTTACCAGTATTCCTTTAGTGGTTATAGACATTTAAATTAAGGTAAGGTAAATCCACTCTTTCCTGTGCTCAAAGAAAAGCAGAAGATGGAGTTTCAGCAGAAGATGGAGTTATGTTATCCTACCTGAAAATTGAATGCCCATGGAGTTATTTTTCCAAGATGTGGGAACTGATAAGCATTTGGGTTGTTTTTCTTGTTTTGCTTTGGGTTTTTGTTGGGATTTTTTGGGGTGCTTATTTCTTTGAGGCTTTTTGGTTTTGTTTTTTTTTTTTTTAGTTCTTTTGTGTTTTTATTGCTGTTTCTTTTCAAGACTAAATGCAGCTGCGAAGTAAATTAATGTATTTAGGAAGCGGAATCTGCTTCAACAAAAGTACTTGTGCAGTAAACACAATATTTTATTCAATTTAAAGTGTTTACTGAGGATATGTGTTGATTGGACTTGGATGACAAATTTATAGTATCTCAGCAATCTGAGGAGTTGAGGCTAGAGCTCACAGATTGGGACTGGGATGTGGAAGGTACAAGAAATTGTACATTATTTTCCTGGATTCAAAGACTGTTTTTTGAGTGCTCTTGAGGGTAAGAGGATAAACTTCATCAGAAAGCAGGGTCAATTTATTTGTAACAGATGTTGGAAGCCCAAGAGCTGTAGCCAAGTGAGATTGGTTTTGTACTCTGATGAGCTTTGCTCACCAGCCAAGATTCTTGACATGAGAGTGCATTGTCAATGATCAATTAGCTACTTTGTTTTATTTGCTAATTTGCTCCCAAATGCTATATCCAAACTGCTTCCTTCACAGCTGTCACAATCTCCTGCTTTCCTTTACAACTCACTGTGATATATTCCAAGTATTTTGCAGCTCGGAGTGCACCAAAATGTAGCTGCACTGTCCAATTAATGGCACGGGGTAATATCCAGCAGCACAATGAGAGGATTAATGACTGGCTCTTTTACTGCAGTCTGTTGGTCTGTAAGGTGCTTTCCATTTCAAACATCTCATCAGCTTCAGCTTTGCACCTGTGGCACTATCTGCTGCAAAGCCCCGTGCTGCTCAGTCATTGCAGGTTGAACTTTTCGGTGTAGAATAAATGGGCACTGGCTGTACTCATTGCAGAAGAAGGTTGTTTTTCTCACTGTGTTGATTCTGTTCTTCAGCAGCAGCTCAAGTTTCATTTTCTTACACTATGTTCTTTGCCTTGCCACTCTCTTCTTTTCATACCCCTGTGTTCCACACCTCAGATCTTCCTGTATATGATGGTGGTCCCAATATTCACTCCAAATAAAAGGCAACATCACCAATACTTCTGGGAAATAAAAGTGAAAACTAAATGCAGGTAATTTCCTGCTTGTCTTTTGCTTTTCCAAGGGAGTACAAATCCTATACCAGCCTTACTGAATGGGTGTGTAAAGGACAGACCTCATCTGAGCAGTGGCTTTGCAGTGAACCTCACCGGCTGTGCTTTGATGTGTGGGCAGGTCCAGCTTTTATCACATGGCACAAGATTGCTGAAGCAGCCTTATACAGGTGGTTTCATTGCAATAAAAATAAATTTATTTTTACTGCTTTAGAGCATCTTCAATTTATCCTTAATCCCGAACTTTCTCTCTGCACGCTCTGCTTAAATTTTCAGATTGTTTGATTTATTGAAATAAGACAAGGTAGCCTGAATGGTGCCAAGGAGAATTATCAAGTTCTGAAAGAGAATTGTAAATCATGCTAAAGGAGGAAAAAAGAAAGAGCTGAACTTGGTCCTTGTTATTTCTAATGTCATCATGTTAAGTCTTGAATGCAGTAGCTAATAATTTAGTTCACATTGTTTCATACAATACATGGAAAATTGTCAATAGATATATATAAAAAAAGATTGATGGGAAATGTCACCTTAAATTCAATAGGTCAGCTTCTCAGATAGTGTAAAATGAAACATTGTGAATTTCCACCTTTTTAAAGACAGGCTTAGTATATTCACAAATGGCTTGCTTACAGGTTTATACAGCCATGTAACTTTCTAGCTACATTTATTTCTTTTTATTTCTTTCTAAATTCATCCTCAATTGATGCACATCTAAAAACCTACTCAAGATCAGCAGTGGAACAGTGTAAAAATTCCGCTCTGACATGACTTGAAATGAATTCTTCGTATCAAGTTATTAATAATTCTGGAAAAATTAAAAAAATTCTCCCTTCAGAGTTGTGAATTTACCTTAACTTCATTAATTCAGGGAAATTTTGCATGGAACCTTTGCCTTGTCATCCTATCTAGGTGGCCTCAGGCATGCCATATGATCTATAGGTTTTTTTGCGAATGACTCCTCCCAAAAATGTAAATTTTAAACAAATTTATGGGTCAATCTGTTAATGCTGTAGATACTTACATTTCTTCTGTCCTCCCCCACCATGGGGCATTATAAGAATTGGAAATCTGTGGATTTTTGACATTCAAGTGTGCTTGAAATGCAAAATATAAAAAGCAGGTAATCTACATTTTTAAGAGAATTTTGGTTTTTTTTTTTTTTTTTTAACTTGTAGGCTGTATCTGTCTCCAGGTGATGACAAGTGGAAATGAGACTGCCCCTTATTTTGCTGAATAAACTAAAGGCTATTGTTTAAATGTTCTCCAACGACCTTCTAAATCTTTACTTTAGTAGGTTTCTGCTATGAATAACGACCCTGACCTTCTTGGCTTTTCTCAGGGTGTGATGTGCCCTCCAATACTCCCGGGATCAGCAGGAATCTGTCCTTAAAGGAGCCCCACTGGGAGGCTCGATTTACCCCCACACCCCTTCCTTTCCCTCTGCACTTTAAAGTGGTAACAAGCCCTTTTCTGGAGCGTTTGCTCCCCATGGCAGTGTAGGATATTCCCCAGCTGGAATACAGGAAATCCTTTTGTAGTATCCCTAATTTCTTGGAGTTTAAAACTGGTCTGTAATATATGGTGATCTTCCATTAAAAATAATTGTTTAGAGTGAGCTTGGTAGTTTTACCACCTGCAGGTTGCTGTTAAATTTTCAGGAATTAGTTTGGTGAGTTGTATCCAGTAACGCAGCACTTCATACTATGTCCTTATATTTTAGGGTGCATTTCATTATTGTTAAATTTTATAGACTCTGAAGCTAAAAACCTCTCTTGTATTTCATTGCTTTTGAAATGTAATGATAAAATTTTAAGATAAACTTTAGATGGGTAATCTCAGCTCTGCTTCATGAGGTGCATGCAGAAAGAATCTTCACAAGGGCAGCTTTAGAGAAATGCTCTTTACAAAGTATGTATCTGGGTGCTAAATTGACAGGATTTTCTTTCTTTCTTTTTTTTCTTTTTTTTTTTTTTTTTTTTTTTTTTTTTTTTTTTTTTTTTTTTTTTTTGTGCCTTATCCAGGTGACACTATTTGCATTCCCATTAGCGAATTCTTTGTGCAGCAGGCATCAGGCTCTGAGACTTCCAGTCAAAAGCCAACAGCAGATCTCCCTTTGTGTAATCTGTCTATAGCAGGGCAGCTACAGGCACATCCCAGGCAAAGAGGCTGCTCAATAATGTCAGATGAGTCCCTGGAGTCCCGCTCTCTGTCATATTATTTTCTGCAAATGCTGACAAAAATGAAGTGAAGCATTTATTTATATTCATATACCTATTATTATGGTAATGGAATGGCTATTGTAGTACAAATAAAAGAATGTAAATATATGGGGGCTTAACTTTAAGGCCCTTTTCTAGGATTACCTCACAATTTTTTCCCAAAATTGAAATGGGAACTCAGATGGAGTTAAGAAATAATATGTTAGCTTCTGCACAAGTAAGAAAGGTAACAGTTGGAGAGATGAGAATAGTTAGGCCTTAAGTGAGGGGCAGTACTTGACTGCTTCCTGCATCTATATAAATGAAATATATCCAGTAATATAGAATGGGCTGTGTGCCTTCAAAGGATACCTGAGACTGCCAAGGTGTTGTGAGGCAGAAAGAGAACACGAGTTTTCTTCATTCTCCAGAGAAAAGTGAGCGTCCATTGTGAACTCCATTTATTGAAGTGCATTATTGCACTCATAAAATGCTTTTTGGTTATGGTTCAAACACAGGAGGGAGTAATTTAACCCCTAGCTTGCAGAAGCACCAAAGCACTTAGAACTCCTGTCTAAATTAAAAGTTGAAACTTCAGGTAGCACCTTCACTTGTAAAACCATCCAGATTTAATTTTAATTGCCTAGTTGACTGAAAAATGCACCTGATTTATGTGCCTCAGGTCAGACCTTTTGCTGAATAAGTATATATGTAGTTGTTACATATTGGTTGGGAACTTATTTTTTTATAATCAGATTTTGCAAAGAGGCATAAAAAGAACAGGAGTCACTAACTAGTTAGTTATTTCATTCATTTTTGTAAAAAAACCCCAAATTGACAGAAGTCTGTTTTAGAATTTCTAGCCCATTATTGTGTTACTGCTCTACTGCTAAACCCTGTATAGTCTTGTGTATCCGTGTAATTACCAATGCCAAATCTTTTAAATACAGGAAACTGCTGTAAATCTTCCTCTCCTTTTCCCCTTTCCACTTTCCTACCAGTCTGTTATGCTAAGAAAGATGAATGAAAACAATTGTGATTTGGGGCTACTAAATGCCTGTTATCCTTTCTTAATGATAGTTTATTTTTATGCTTCTTGCTCCTCTCTTTGTGGCTGTCATCCCCTCTTCATTGCTTTGAGGATTAAGTGGTTGCTGTCTATTCCTCTTTTATGTTTCTCCTAGTTTTCTGCATCTCTGGTGAATAAATATTTAGCCACTTTGACAGTTTTGTGTCTTTTGATAGTGGGGTTGTAGGGTTTTTTCACTCTAGTATATATTTCTGTGATTTTTATAGTTCTGCAACATACATTGCCTCAGGGTATGTTCAGTAAAATCCTGCAGGAGTTTGTTGAGTCTTTAAGAGGTATCAGCTTGTTAATAATGTTACAGGGCTTGGGAAGCAAGGATGTGTGATATTTCTAGGAAGGGTTGTTCATCCACTGTGGCATTTTGGCAGATATATTGATATATAGCTTCTTTGAACTCAGTGCTTTTCCATCAGGATGAACTCTCTGCTTTTCTTGTTCAGCCTCAACGCTGACAAACATGGTGTAGGCAGTGTGGGTGATGTGTAACTACAAAAAATGCAGCATTATGCTTCACATCCTTGCCTTCATTTGGATTTTTAGCCTACAAATTATTAACAACCTGTATCTCACCCATGTGGTACAATGTTAATATTCTTCATCATCCTTTCCCTTTTCCATTTTTAGTCTCCAGCCAGGAATTTCTCTTTCCCTGATCATGGGTGTCTGAAAGAGATGCACCAGTCGGAGCAATCCTGCTGGATAATCACGAAAATACATGTGACTTGGGGGGGGAAGGAAAAATATCTATTCAGTGGAAAGCAAAAGACTCAGGGGCCTTATTAATGAGAGAATGAAAGATCATGAGAGAGAGAATATTTCACTCCTAGGTCACCAGTTCAAATGCAGACTAGCTTAATAGTGTAAGTTGTTACCATCTGACAGCTGTTCCATAATCCATGAGAAATGGGAAAATTGTCACCATCTAGTTTCTCTGGCTTCTAGCTATCCAAATGTTGACACCCTACAGACAATCATAATTTGCACAGGGATATTAATCATTTGCTTCACCCTTGCAGATACTGAAGGGAACTATTGCAGTCCCAAATGTAAAGAATATTTGAACTTTCCCTTTCTTAAAACATTGCTCTGTGGGACAAAGCTGAAGGATATTTGAAAGCCACTGTGAGAAAGAGAGAGGTGCCACCTCCCACTGTCACTTGCACTGTTGAGTTCCTTGGTAATTCATTCAGGACAGCATAGGCCTTTCTGTAAATAAGCTTTACCGATATTTTTAATGAGCAAATACCAAGTAAAACTTTCATGTTTATTTTGAAAAACAGATTAAAAAATTAAAAATTTGAAAGACAAACAGCATTAATATTTCCTTTGAATTCATAACCCTGAGGTGATGGTGTCAGTTCCAAGCTGTAACTTCAAAAATTGTTAGGTTAAATCATTGTGTGTACAAATTAAAGAACAATATGCTTAAACAGGTTAGTATTTATATCAATACTGAGATTATAGCAACAAATAACTGTATTTTTACTTTTCAGTGTTTCAAATAGTAAGTTAAATGTGTATCTATATTATCTGGAGCATCAGTTGATCACTGAAGAACAATTACATTGGGAATTATTGGCTTAGATTTTCATAGGTAGAAAATGTCAGCACTTATTTGAAGGCAGTAAAATTCCTAGACTTGATTCTTGAAGGTTAAGAAAAAAACAAAACACACCAAAACACAGGAAAATAAGACAGGGCTGTAAGTGAGAAAACATTAGAATGAGGCATTGTTTTTTTCTTTCATTTTTCCCTTCAAAAAAATCTGCAGAAATACCCAAGTCAAATATTACCCAAATGGGGAAAAGCAAACTAAGGAAATACTTACACACACATCATCAGTGTTACAGTTCGGGTCTATTTTCTGGTGTTTGATTTAGAAATATAATACTAAAATTTCTTTGCAGGGTTCTTTTCTAAACTAAAAAGTGAAAAATACCACAATTTTTCTATGTCATTTCTGTTATCCATCTTGGAAGTTTTTGGAATTTGAGTGTCTCTGTTCCATTCCTCAAACCACAGCAATATAAAATGGTTTAAAATTTGCTTTAAGCCTTCACATTGGTTTTAAATTAGTTTACTTTATCAGTTTTCTTGCACTGCCAAGCCTCTGTACATCCTGTTTCGTTCAACAAGCCTTGCAAGCATTCAGTGTTTTGTGAGGTTCAGACTGGCACCCCAGGAGGAGCAGAGCCACGTGGGTTCATTTTGCTCTTTGGTGCATCTTGTAAAGTCTTTTCAGATTAACACCAGCCCAACCCAGCTGCCAGGAGTAGGGAAATGCAATTTTGAAGCGTTTTTTGACTGTTACAAAGCATAAATGACACATAGAGCTGATGTGTTTGTAAGCGAGGATGACATCTCCTGTCTCAAATGGCAGAGCACATCTTAGCAGCTGCTCTTTAGTTGTAATTAGAGGCCAGATGTGGTAGAAACCTGGTCATTTAGCAGGAGTTAACACCAGACATTAAAAACTCGCTTCATCAAAATAAAAAATGCAGCCAATGCATTATCAGAACTTGGAAATTAGTCATCGTAAACTAGATTTGGTTTAGCTGCACTGCCGTTCATTAATCACATTTAATTGTTTTTATAAATGTCAACAGTTGTAGTCTCTTGGCATTTTCTTGAACTCCCATCATGAAGTGTTTATTCTGAAGTAGCATATTTTTCTTCATATAATAAGGATTTTAGGCCTGTTTTTCTGCTCTTCAAACAGCTTTTAATGTGGACTTAACAGTTGTGACATTTAGTTAACTTTATTTTTTAGGGATATATGCTTGGAAGGATCTCCCTGTTAATGTCTTTGGATCAAAAGGCTACAGAAGTATTTACCTTAAAATGATTGCAGCTTTCAAACTGAATATACAAGCTAGAATCTCAGTGCAGGTGTGTAACAATCTGTTTCTTACAATTTATAAGTGACTTAAGGCTTATTTGCAAACAGGACCCACAATGAAAATAGCTATAATCAGTAAATAGAAGAGAGTTTCCTTTCCACAGACGTTTCTACCTAAAGATGAGAGACAAAACAGATGAAGGAAACCCAGCATTAAGACTGCTTATTTAAGGTGATGCTCTGATTTTATTGTTGATTAAATTTTCAAGATACAAGTTTAGTTCTTTATGATGTGATCATTCTCATATACGGGCACCTGATGGAATTACGGATTTGTTGTTTACTATAACTTGAAAACCACAAGTTACTGCATGCTGTATGCTTTTTTAATTCACACTTTTGTTGGTTTTAGGTTTTTATGCCATTTTCATCACAAGCACAAATTTCATTTTTAGTTCAACTTGACAAAGAAAGAAAATAGCAAAATATTTAATTTCAGCTCTCTGTGTGCAAAGTGAAGGAATTTGCAGGTACATCAGTTATTTTTCATAGCTACCAGATGGGGATGTAGGGTGTATTTCGAAGGTATCTTTCAAATTTGTTTTGCAGAAGTTAATTTTATTTTGCCATGGACCTAAAGGTTAATCTACTGAAGATTTAAGTTATTTCTTCTCTTTATCAGTTGTAAGCCTGACATAATTTCAGTCTTCTCTTTGCCTGAAAACATTAGTATGGAATTTTACTAAGTAAAACTGGTTTAAAAATAAGTTTTAAGTAACTTCCCATAGAATTATCAATTCTTTATTGTTTTCTGAGTGAGTTTTTTCTGATATTGTTTAAAAAAAAACCTAGAAAGTAAAGGCAAGCCTATTCTTCCTTCTCTTTATGAAATTGCATATCCAAATGGAATGGCTGTAGCCATAAAAAAGATCTATGTTTTGTGGGAAGATATAGAATCCTTTACATTTAATTAATTAAGCGAAGCTTAAAATGTAAGTTATATTTCCCCACATTTTTTTTAATATAGTCAGTCATAAAATGAGCACTGCAATGTAGGAAGAGGAGAAAATATGACTGCAGGCTTGATGTCAGTCAGTGATTTGTAGGGCAAATGAGTCAATGGGGTTCCTAAGGTTTTTGGAGATGAATAACATGAGTCAATGCTATGCAGCAAATGCTTTTTTTGAATTACCTATTTTATAAAAATGAAATATGTGACTCCACTGCATATCTAAGATTTTGAGAAGTTTTGATTGTAAAAAAACTTCAATACTGTAGCAATAGTTACCAATTTTGATTTGTGTTTTGCTGTAGCTTTATGCAGAATTAAGGATGATGGAAAAAGTGAATTGGCGTCTATCACTAGCAGAATGATATTCCTTTGAAACATTACTTGATTTGATTTTTTTTTTCTGGCAAACTTGTTATTTAGCCTTTTTGTAGGGAAATATTTGTTCCTTTTTTTTTTTTTTTTTCTGTTGTCACAACCCCATCATGACAGCTCCACCTCTGAATGGAGCCTCATGTTTGGCGAGGAGAGAACCTGCTGGATTTCCATGTGGGGCCTGCAGACATTGCTGAGTGCTCTCCCAAAGGGCAGCCAGCAGCAGATCATCCCTGAGACCCCGTCTCTCAAACTTGGTTGCAGTTTATGAGCAGATCCAACACTTTCCATGACCTTGGATTCAGAGGATATGGCACATGATTGCACAAATCTTGTTTTGAAGGACACTGGGAGGGGAAAAAGGAGGCAGGTGTATTTATTTTGTTTTAGGCAGCTATTACTAGGAAAAAAGTTGCTATTATAAATAGTTTATATTCACCTATTCAGATATATTTTTCTGGAAATAATTTTCATGGAAAATTGCCTTTTCCATGCTAGTTTGGTGTTTGGTTTAAACAGAAGTGAGAACTATGCTCGGATGTACATGTTTCCATGGGATTTAAGAGAAATTCTGCCTACAAGAAGTGAACCTCTATATGCACCTAAGGAAAGCAAGCTGCAAATATAGGATGGAGCATTCTTTAGGTAGTTCTTCTGTGATACTTTAGAAATATCTTTAAAATATCTTTTTATTTGGCATATGAAGTTATCAGCATGCAGATAAAAGAAGGCAAGTTTGAGATGAATGTTTAATTAGTACCTTGCACAGAAATTGCAATGACCACAGCAGGCACAGTGTGATGGACTGGAAATTGAGTGTTGGGTTATGTCCCCTAAATAAAGTGGGTTTTGTACTTTTTAAAATGCTCTCTTTAAGAAGTTGCTGAAGACCAAGCATGCCTGAGTGTGGCAGGTGGCACACGGTGATGGACACTTTGCACACAGGTGTGGTGCTGTGATGGAGCTCACCACTGCTTCAGCCTGGTGGGGCCTAAAAACACAGCATCATGAAAATAGTAAAAGAACCTATGGTTTGTAAAAGCTTAGAGGGGGAAACTGTGTGAATGGAGCAGAAAACCTGACAACTTTCATGCAAAGAGGAAACCACCGTGGTACTTTTGGTTATCAAGGCTGTCTGGTTGTCCAAAATCCCCTTTAACAGCATGGAAAACCCCAAGTTCCGTAGTATTGCACACAATATTTTTTTTTTTAAAAAATGCTGTGAAAAATGAAGCTATATTTGAACAGAATATGTATCTTTTATTTTGCATTTCAAACCAAATGAGTAAAGGCAGAGATTGCAGTATATAGTTAAAACTACTGCCTAAGAAATTGAAATATGCTGGAAATTGAAAAGAATTTTCTACCTTGAATAGCTGAAGGAAAGGTTTGTTAAAGTGCAGAAATTGCAATCTGAAATAAGCTGAGAAAGGGGAATAAATTATAGTTTTTCACCTGCCTCCATCAAAGCATACAATGAATCTTGCATTTCCTGATTGAAATTCAAGCTATTCTTTTTAACAGTTCGAGGCTTAATTTAATGGAAGCATCCATTGGGTAGTGTAGATTGGATAGCACTTCTCTCAGTCTCTTGCTGCATTCAACTTTTCTTTTGTAATTTATGTATTTACAGATAAAACAAAGATGCAAGTGTATAGCTTGCTATTGATTAAACTCCTTTTCCAGTTGATTTAATTAGGTCCTTTGCTCCTTGAAAACCTGATCTGAAGCTTAGATAGGGATACATTGCTTCAGGCATTCAGGCTGAGGTGATGGAAGGAAGCAATGAGCCCATTGTGAGGGGCTTGGCATGGGGGGCTGTGGGGGAGCTGGCAGCAATCATTCAGCGCTGCTTTCCTCAATAAAAAACTCTCCAGCACCCAAGTTAATACTGGGAACAGAGATATGCAAATGAAATAATGGAGCACTGCATTAATGCAGACTGATAAAGGGGGAGACTCAGCAAAATCTGTATGTAGTTGTATCCATTCCATACAGGTTGAGGAATGTGGTGTGGTTTGGTGTTTTTTGGGTTTGTTTTCATTTTGGATGTTGTGTTTGCTTGTTTTTGTGGTGGTGTTCTGGTTAACATGA
>CM019214.1:100068042-100081358 GCA_009741485.1 Malurus cyaneus samueli
GAGCAGGCTGGAAAAAAAAAAAGAGCAGGCTGGAAGGATCTGCCTTTCACCAAGGTATGATAAATGAGTTTTACATACAATTATTCGAAATAGATATAAAGGCATTCCTAGGTGTGTGTGCCCTATTGCCCACCCAGCAAGAGTGCAGTGCTATAAAGCAAGATCTATTGATCTTGGATTAAAAATAATTTCTGAGAGTAGTTATTTTTAGAAATATAGGAAGTGATGAGACTACAGTTACTCTGACTACTGCCCTTTGTTGAGACTCTCTTCTCTATTTAAGACATCCATTTTTACACTCATTAGTATTCTTATTATTTCAGGAACAAATACGAAACAATCTTTACACTCACTGGCTCTTTTCCCATGAGTTAAGTAGCAACTACTCTGCATATATACAGGATATAATCCTAGCTCTAGAATAATAATTGATTACTGTGTAATTAAACCAAGTCACAATAAGACAACCAAAATAAGATTACTAAATTTCTTTAAATAATTTTAGCAAGTTACTTCAGTCAATAGGTTGTGTACTTTTTATTTAATCCTAAATTATTTCCAATCCCAACTATGCCTATTAAAATGTGGAAATTTTTTAGTATTCGATTATAAATCTACCAAGCTCAGGTAACAATTGTACATGCAGTACTAAAACTTTAGGAAGGCTCAGGTAAAATAATATGAAATTATGTAAATGGTTTCAGCAGAATTGTATTATGAATGCTACAGTGTAGAATGTCTGTTGAGGAAGATACTTGTCTTTGCTTCAGACCTGCTGAAATATGTGTATATTGTCTTCTGTTTCTCAGAGAGTACAACCTGAAAACTAAAAACTGCCAAATATCTTCCTTTGGTCAGGTGACAAGCAGAGAGCAGGGATTAATGAGCTGCAACCTGAGGAAGAAGATGATTATTTTCCCCAAGCCTTTGTAGTTGGAACACGTGCATACAAGATGAAGTTGTGTTCAAACTTCAGTACTTGGCAGCCAGTTCAACCTCCTGCTCGAGTCAGTACTAACTTCAAAGTTCTTGATACTTGGTTCTATTTCATGGGTATTAAAACAAAGATTGTGCTTAATCCCGAGGCAAATTTTCAGAATTAAGTAAGCAGGTGAGAAAGTTTTACTTGCCTCTTCTGCCCAGCCCTGTACTAGCAGGGTTCTAATTGTTTTGCCAGAATATGCCATGTCCACGAAACAAACTAAGGGAGGCAATAGAGGAAGGGAGAGAGAGAATCAGTCCACCTGTCTCAAACTCCTTCCAGAAAAAACATGGGAGGGATGTATACTACAGTGGCAGCTGAGCCAAGTCTGTCTGTGGGGGCAGAGAGGTCCAGATAACCATTTCTTCTCTCAAGTTATTTTGGTAACTTGGTTTTAGTTTGCTACCCTTACCACCAGACAGTTACTCAGTTTTAGTAAGGATTAAACATTGCTCTAGGGATTCAGAGGTGAGCATGTGAATATGGTGAGGAAAAAAATTATGGATTACTGATCGAATTTGCATGTAATTTAATATTGCCAGTGCTAAACGTACTTGAAAAACAGGCCTATTTTTTCTAGGGAACTATAAAAAACTTGTTCCTGGAGCCAATTTCTGTAGCCTCTCCCCACATTTATGACTTGAATTTTGCCTTGCATGATGTGGGAAGCACTTAAAAACATCTGAGAAGATAAATATTGCGTGTAGATTTTTATTTTTTCTTGTGTTTAAGACTCAACACCGTGATTCCTTTTCTATTTACAACATTTTGAACAAGAATCGTGTTTTTAGAAGATCAGTATTTGACATGTCTTTTGGAAAACAAATAGGACTTGTAAAGTGGGCCAACATATCAATTACATTGCTTTGTTGCTGTTGTTTGTGTTCATATCTGATAAACTGATTCAGGACATTCCTAACTGCCCTTCCTGCTGTTGTGGTTCAGGTGTCATCTCTCCCTCTGTCTTTCTGGACACCTGTGCCACGGATCATCCTCACTCCAAGGTGCCACATCACTCCCTGACCCCTGTGTGATACAGCACAACCATTCCTAGACAAAATCCAGTGTGCAATTCTACAAGATTGGCTCTTTCCCAGCCCAAATCCCCAGGCAACTGCGGTGTTTTAGATGCAGAGATTCTTTGTGTGTCTCCAGGGGTTGAAGTCAGGTTGTTTCCTCCCTCGTCCTCTTTTCAAAATGCAAGCAACTAATTGGCCATTTGTCCCTATTTGTGAGTTTCTTGTATTTTCATAAATTTGTTAGCACAGTATCTCTTTGCAGGCAGGAGGATTATATGTTTAATTATATTACTTTTACTTGTCCAGAGATGTAAAACTATAAAACTAGTCTAAACCCCCTTCTGTCTCTTCAATAACATGTTTTGAATGTTGAGGCATGCTTGGATATCTCCATTTGAATTTTGAGAGCTAGAAGATGATTAATGAAAATGCACATCCAAGGAATATGCAGAAAAGTCCCTATTTTTACTTTCTCAGACTTGCAGCTGAAGTTTGGGACCCAGTGGAAATTAGCTAATGGTGTTACTGGCAGTGTCTGTAGTGGGTTTTGGTTCTTGGTCATTTTCATTCTTGATCTGTTTGTTGCAAATGCTCTTTCATGAGAAGCCAGGACATGCCCCTTAGACTGGGGGTCATTTCTGTTTCTTTTACTGCCCAGATGTCTTGATTACAACTTACAGCAGAGGCAGGGCCTTCACAGTCATGGCTCAGAAATATTCAGCAGAACACCTGGCAAAGCAGTTGTGGTTGTGTATCATTATGACCTTAATCCTCAGTCTCTGCTCAGCTCAAATGTCATTTCAGCCAGCAACAATTAAAGGGAGAGGAGTGTGTGCTGCTACACAAAAGATAATATCAGATGATTAATACTTGTGCTGGTCATTTTATTCTACCCTTGAAATGTGCTGAAGTAACACTTCTGGCAGAAATTTCTTAGTGTTCCACCCCCAATGTGAATCGTTTTTGGCTTCAGTGCCAGACCATTGTTTGCACAGGATTCTGAATAATGCATATAGGAAAGGGTAATTCATATTTCTTTGCTAACTAGAGTTTTGGATTCGGTGGTTTGTTTTTCTTTAACTCAAGGCTGTAGGTAATGCATGATTTAATAAAATTACTTGAGCATTTCTGCCTGAGTGCTGAACATGATAGAATAATACAAATGATTGATGCTCTTTCTTTATAGTAAGCCAAAAAACCTGATCATGGTATCATAAAAAAGGGATAGCATTTTATAGCTGCAATCAAAGTTGAATGAAAACTAATGAATTAAAGGGGGAAGTTTTAGTACCTCTTTGAAGGAAAAAATCCAAGTATTTTATGGGATTAATTTATGTAGGCTCTAAGGTAGAATTCTTTTTATAAAATAGCTATGATAGTTTTACTGTCACATTTAATGTCTGTCAAAAACATCCTAATAGCAACAGCCATAAAAAGCAACAGGGTTTACTAAATAAGAAGCCCTGATACTTTGATTCGAATAACTAATATTCCTTTATTTTATAGCTGTGAAATAGGCATGTAAATAGAAGAAGTTGTGTATTTTCTGTTGCAGATAGAAAAGTACTCTGCATTTTTTTCTTAAGTGATTTAGTTATATATGTCTCACCTGTGAAGGATGGTAAATACCTTTTCCCTGCAGCTTTGTTTTATTGTGCTGTGCTCATTTGCATATACATACCTCAAAAAATAATCTAGAAGGTGGAGATTTGTTATTAAAAATATCTGACAAGTTAGAGCAGTGATTTGTTCATGGTCTAAAGCCATGGTTGTGCAGTCATTTCCAGTCATTGCTGTTTGGATCATGGCCCTCTGACCACTGGTCCTGTCACTTCTTGCCACTTCAGCGCAGCAGAGAGCCCAATGTCACCCACAACCCAGAAATATCCCTCGGTGACTTTCAGCACAGAGCTTAGAACAGGCTGTTGGAACATCAACAGGTTCTGGTTCACTGTGTTCTTTCATCAGTTGTGAACCGCTGTTGTAAATCTGCTGCTGCCTCAGGGCACACTGCAGGATCCTCACAGCTAACAACATAAAAACACTTCTCTCTACGTTAATTTTCTTTTTTTGGTCTTTTTTTTTTTTTTTATTTGTTCTACAAATTTTGATTCTGGTAGCAAATTCAGCAGATTTATAGTGTAATGTATGAGAGAGGGCAGTCCCAGGCCAAAACAATCAGGCAAGAATTAAATAGTGTTCATTTACATTTATGTATGGTTGACTTTAAAATTTTAGTTTTGAGTGTTAATTTTCTAATAGTCTTAGTGCATGCATTATTAGAAGTTATGGGTTTAATGTATGAATAGCTGGATGGAGTGAAGACTCAATCTCATAGTAAAACACAAAAATGAGATGGATTAGAATGGAAAGTAAGCAGAGTGACAATGTGCCATCAGATATACCTTGTTTATTTACACATACATTCTTTATATTAAAAGCTCCTTATTTTGTTCCTTTTGTTCCTTATTTTGTACCTTTAAGCACCTTAAAGAGCTGGCATTAGTGAACTGTGCCTAGAGTTAGGTGTGCCATTCAGGAGCAAGCACACAGATGTCTTATGCCAGAGGCATGATGTGAAATGGAATTTTAGATATTTATGGGATGAGGTAGCAAAGCTGTGTATGAAATAGACGGCAACAGAAGGAGTATAATTTAAAATGCCCAGCGAGAAGATGAGGCAAAAAAGGACAAAATTAAGAAATTATACAAAAAAAATGGATGAGCGAAGAGTAAGAAAGTGGCAGAAAGATTACAAGAGTGGATGAGTGTGCAAAATTGTCCATTTTCCAAGATACTTAAGGGCTTATGTGCCATTGTCTGGAGGAGAGGCTTTTGTAGATTTTCATGTGTCTAACAATAATCTGCATCCTGAGCTGCATGAATGCTTACTAAAATAACCCATATTAATTTAGAAACCTAAATGGATTCAAGGATCTTTGGGTTTTAGGCTGTTTTATGCTTTCAGAATTTTTACCAATTGTGATGAAACCTAAATGGAGATAAAACTAAAAACTGCATTTAGAATGGGCTGAAATGGAATGGTTGATATGTTGTAATGGAGCTTGAGAATAAATGAATCAAAATGAGAACCAAGAGCTTAAGTGAGCATTTAGCTGTGCAGGCAAAAGGGAAGAAAATGATCTTTAATGTGTAAGAGAAACAGCAGAAAGATTTATTTATGATCTGGATTAGGAAGGCTGTGGAAAGGTGAAATAAAAATGACATTTTTATTACAGGTTTGAGTGACAGGGCGATGCTCGTGATGTAGTACTTTGGTGGGAAGACAAAGGGGTCAATTTTGGCCATGTTAAAGTGGTGGCATGCCAGCTAGGTGTGGTATCAGTGAGACAGCTGAGGTAGGAGATGAGGTACAGGAAAGGTCAAGAATGGAGAAATTAATCTGGGATTTGTCAATACAGCTGCTTGTATTCTGTTTAGTAAATACTTTTATTAAGCCTGTATCAAAATACAAAAAAAAAAAAAAAAACCAAAAAAAAAACCCACAACCTAAACAAAATACCAAACAAACAAATCCAAACAAAACATTAAAAATCACAAAATCCATCAACAGTGACATTTTTGATAAATATATTTTTGATAATGGCTGTATTTACTGCAGGTCTCATGATTTGAAGTGGATCTGCTACCAGAAGTTGTTATTGTGTCTTCTACTGCTTACAGCATGGGGTTTGATTCATGTTTGAATGGTGATCCATTAAAAAAAATTGCCAGAATGTTTGCCAAACAGATTGACCTTCATATGTGGAGTTCAGTGGTTGAGGCTCACGATTTGACAGGTTGCACTAAATGGAAGTAAAAATATAATCTGCCATTCCTGCACTGTTTTACTACTTTCTTCTGATGATATATTCTGAGTCTGCTGCATCACACTGAGCACACATTCAGTTCAGTTAATTCCATTTCCCTGTTCAGAGAAGAGCTATGTTTTTCTATGTGATATATGGTATTTTATGGAAAACTAAAACAGATGCTTTGTCAGGTGCACAGTAAATAAACTGCTTAAAGGATGTGATTATTTAGTTGCCTTAATTTATATGCAAATGTGAGCAATGCTATTTTAGATTAGTGCAGAAAATTGCTAAAAGAGGAGTCTCATAGATACCAGGTTTTGAAGATTGGACGCTGAATATTTAAAAAGGAAAAGTTTTTTTGCAGGGAAACTTGATTTTTCTGAATGCTGTTTGAGAAACAGGTTTTTGGGTTTTTTTTGTATTTTATTTTTTCTTTCTTACACAGAGTGTTAGTTTTCAAACAACTTTTCGGCAGCTTTGGATTTTCTTATTTTTCACCATAATCAAATCTGCTGTCATTCCTATTCATGTGCTGCGTTTTTATATTTGTCTTGTTTTTCCTTGCTGGCAGTAGTAGAGCAGCATCTCTTGCTTTGAAGAATGTCAACAACTTGTCAGTCATGAACTATTTTGTATTTGGTTATGTTTTATCTGCTGAGAGTGTCTTCTAAGGTGATTTTTCTGGAGGAGAGAAGCAGAGTAGGCTTTAACGAAGGTAAAGTTTTTCCCAGTGTACTGATGAAGGTGTTGTCTCCCAAAACACACGTTAGGGTTTGTCCCACTGTGTAAATTTGTTGGTCTACTGGTGATCATAACAATGCATGCTCTTTCTCCCTGGCTTCAATTTAACTTTCTTATTTCATTGAAGGCAATTTTGACAAGAACTTTAAATGCCAGGAGAGGTAGCATTCATTTTATGAAAACAAGACTTTGATTTGTTGTCTGCTGACACTTCACAGTTCTTGTGCTATTTGAGTACTCTGGATAAGCCAAGCCTTTGAGGAACTAAGAAACTCTTTTATGGCAGCCTTACCTCAGCTGGGAGGGAAAAACTGAATTATTGAAGTTGTTATTGAACGGGAGGAACTGTTTACAAACAAAAGTTATAAACTATTGTGCAAAGGCCAGCATAGTTGTAGATTTCATGCTTAGGAGCAGATAATCCCATGGTAATGATGTCAGTAAAATCTCAAAGTTTTGAGCAAAGTCAAAGTCAGCAAAGTTTGACCAAGCATTGTGATGCTGCTACCTGTGAAAAAGTCACCAGTAAAAGTATGCACACACGGTGACATAAAAGAAATGGAAAGAGTAACAGGGAATAAGGAAAGCATTTTGTTTCAGGTAGAAAGTTCTTGAATTGCTTTGAGGTTAAAAGAACATTTTCTGGTATTAATTTATTAATTATATTGTTTGAGGTTTCAATCTTAGTGCTTGCTGTGCCAGCCATAGTCTCGTAGTGTAAGTACATACAAGAATGATATTGCATTCTAATTTTTCTGAGAATATATTATTAACAGCTGCTTTTTTTCTTGTGACGAAGTTTAGGAGTACTTTGTGCTCCACAGAATGTGTTTTTTGTGACATTCAAGACATTTGCTTTTTGTCTGTCAATACATACTGGAGAGCTCCAAGGCAGGCTGACAACAAATTAAGTATCCATTTATCAGGAAATGAATGGAAATGGATGATTATGATACAGGTTGGCACAGATGAGAGCAAGGATTTAAAATAAATTTATCTCCCTTTGACTGATAGGAAAATAACTGGAGAAGGGTAGCTCTGAATCAGTTTAATGTGTGCAAGGAATGTGACTTTGAGGCATGTTATGAACCTCTTCATCAATACTGATTAGTTCATCTGACTCTATGATAAATCATATGCTCAAAATGTGAGAAAAATTAACACTTCAGCCATATGAACATCTTATCCACTGCCTTCTCACTCGTGGCAGAATTAGAGCACCCATTGACTTACCTCAAAGGAAAGGAGGGAATAGGTGGCTGTTAGAAAGCCAAGCCAATGGAAATATTAGAACAAAATTATGGTTTTAACTAGGGGTGAATGAAGTAGAAATACCTTGTCATTTTTTTTTACAGTTATCACTGAAATTGTGGGAAAAACAAAATCCCTCTGACAACATTTTAGTGTTAGTGTGTCAATGTATTACTTTATTTCTGGCCAGAATGTTGTTCTGGCCAGGATGTGCAACGCAAATTATTTCATCCACAAATGGTCTGGAGTGCAGAGAAAATAATTCTATGACACATGGGTTTTATTGGATTTTTCCCAAAATTGACACAGTCAAAAGCCATAGAAGTGTATTGGTTCCATGCTCATTGGTCTCAAGCTGCGCAGTTCTTAGTATTTGGTTTCTGTTGGATCTGGATTTCTTCACCTCTGATGCTGATTAGGTCTTCATTCTTATCCCTCTTTTCCTGACCAGCATTCTTATCCCTCTTTTCTCCAACCATGCCTAGAGCTCAGCAGATCAGTTCATGATTTCTGGTGATTTCTTGAAGGCAGTGTTTTCCTTCTGTGGGGTTTAGCATTCTCAGATGTTAGATAAATAAATATACATGTCCAAGGTTACTCTTCCTGTCCCTCTGACCAACCAGGCTTCAGGTCAATTCCCAGAACTCATTCCAATCTCCTCAGCCTGTCATTTTTCAGGGTCCTCATTTCAGACTAAAACCTTTTTAGCTTAACCAAAGCTTTCAGTGGTTCTCTGATTCTAAAATCTTTCTTTTATTCACTTCTACAGCTTGAGAGAACTTTCCAGCTGCCACTTTTTCTGCACAATAACACATTTTTCCATTACTGCCCATGCTTTCCTTGGTAATTTTATGCTTTACACTGAGAAGATAGGAATGGGCACATAAGTTAGTTTCCATACCCATATGTGCTCCCAAAACTAAATTGAAGGAGAAAACTTTCCCATTTGCTGTGGAAACCTACAATTATTCCAAGGTTCTGCTAGGATAGCTGACTGATCCATGAATAAGAGTGGTAGTACACTATCTGGAAATACAAAAAAAAAAAAAAAAAAAAAATGCTTTTCATTTTTGAATTTCACTTCCAGTTGCAGCTTTTAACAGATTTACTGTTTATCATATTATTCGAAATTTTTCCTTTGTGTTCCTCGTTGTCTGGACTTAATTTTATTTACATAAGAGAGGATTCTCTGGCTGTAGTTTTCACAGTTGTCAGCAGTTCTTGTTTCCTTTTCTCACATCAGTCTGGATACACTTTGCTTTTTATCTGATGAGGATACACTTGAACATTCCCAGTTATTGATGACATCAAAGCAAACTTGCACAATGGTAACACGTGCTGGAGTGGGGAGCAGGATGAATTCACACCATCTCCTCACCCTGATTTGGAAATTTCTTTAATATTTTCTGCTTGCTGCTTTTATTTTGCAATGAAACCAATTTTGTTGCAGGCATCTTGGCAAGCAGGCAGACCTTGGGGTTGAGTGGCACACATCGTTCACACCTCCCCCTCAGCAGCATTAATTCGCATTTCCAAGGTGCGCTTCTCACTGCCTGGAGCAGCCACGCACAAACACACACCAAAAAAATAAAACCCTCTCCAGCAATAGTTGTTAGCACACATTAAAACCCAACAGGCACTCAAAAGTTACATTTTAACTCTTTCAGCAAAAGAACTTTATTTCACAGCATCCCTGCAATGGTTTACATGCTGGCAAGGCTTAAATCCACATGGGCAATTCTCACATACACATACAGAGGAAACAAAACTCACAACACTTCAGCATTCAAAGGAGGGATCAAACTCCTTTACCCCAAAACATAGGGGAGAAATTTCCCCAAGGCTGCAGCTGCAAAACTCACTGGAGGTGTTATAATCAGCTTTTTCCAGCAGGCACCCCCACCTCCTTGGGGGACAACACAATGCACCTTGTGCAATTGGCTTCAGGATTTTAACCTGCCAGTGCTGGCTTTCTACAACAAACCACGCCAAAGGGCGACTTCAAGCAAAAGGGAACACCCAGGGAGTTCCCACTGCTTATTGTTGAGCCCAAAGAGGGCTGGAACCCCACAAAGAAGGAGCCTCTCACTCCAATCTGCCTGCAGTTGTGTTTTAACCCAGGCACCAGGATTCAAATTCAGCATTTTAAACACAATAACCCTCAACCCCACATCGGTAGTTCTTTATATTACTTTACATGTATTAAATAGAGGGTAGCCAATTATACTACCACTAGTGATTTCTTCTCATTATCCAATTATACCATCAACCTTATATTAACCACAAAGTAATACCTTTATAAAAAAAAAAAAAAATCACAGAGATCTTGTTTTGAGCTCACTGGACTCTGGGAACTCAAAGTGTCCCCGGATAATATTTTCTGTGTGCACTTGGAGCTGCCTCATGATCCCAGAATCTGTAGAGCATCAAAAGCCCTGTCCCTCCGTGGTCACCAAAATAGATTTTCCTTTGCTAGGTTAATGCTGCCTTTCTTTGAGTACTAGAAAAACAATGTTGCCTTCCAGAAGTGCCAGTGGCACAAATGAGCACATACGTAATTTTTTCCAACATCTAATCAGCATTCTTCATTTCAGTTTCCAGTTCAGAGGGAGAGGATATCATATTGTTCTCTTGCTCAACTGGCATCTTATTACTTACAGCACAGGTCTTGTTAGGCAACCAATGCCACTTAATTTCAGGTATTTTCAAAGAGGCAGCCTCTTGTAGGAAAGAAGATAAAGAGTTTTGATTCTAAAGTCAAAGGCAGTAATATTTCTCTTGAATCACTCTTAGCCATTTTAAAATTACAATCTCACAATGCGTGTGCAGCATCCCCTAGTAGCCCCAGACTGAAAAAACCTGTTCAAATAAAATATGCAGAAATACAGCAGATTATGAAGTCAGGAACAGACAATTCCTGAGGAATCAGTTGTTTTTTCTACCACTAACTAGTTATTAATCTGCTCAAGGTTAGTATCATCATTCTGGATTATTGTGAGTAAATCAGTTGTCTACCTCTATATGTTCCCAGTTTTCTTTCTGTCCAGTTTGGGAATGTTTAAGCCTCAGCTCTTTTAACCTCTGAAGGTTTAGGAGCTGGTACAGTTCAATTACTTGGTCTACATTTTCAAATTCCTGCCAATGCAACTGAATTTGATGATTTGAGATGTTTTGTTTTCCTGCCCACATGAGGCTGATTATAGAGCAGTTTCTCTATCAGGAAAGGTCGCACCAGTTACATCAGGCACATCCATAACTTCTAAAATACGTTTATAGCTGGTGTCCATGTACTTGCAGGGAGCGTGATACATGTGTGAGCATCTCATCACGCATCTGCCAGATGCAAAATGCCTGAGGATCCATGCTAGGAACTGGAGACAGGCCAAAATAATAGCCAGTTAATCTGAATTTTTAGTGTGTTAAATATATTCTGATATAACAACATCTCTTTTGTTTGACAGAACATTTTCTCTCAGAAAAGTACATCGCATTGATGGAAGAAATTATGAATGAAAATTAATGCCAGGTTTTGTGCTGTTTTGAGTTGCTGAAATTCTAGAATTTGCTACTGAGACACGTGTGGTTGTTTGTCCTTGGATGTAAATGTTATTTCAAGTTTTGCATAGAATTTATAACTTTGGATGGCCTTTCATAACTTCATTCTCGTTACTATATCACAGTTGTGCGTTCTTGGTCAGGACATTTTTGTCTTTATCCTTTAAATGTATTTTTCTATAGTAATATTTAGAGATAAAACTTAAAAAGCACACTATTGTTTACTGCATTTCATATACTAATGGTCACAAACAGCTTTTGTCATTCTAATAGACAGAATCAATGATCTGCTAATGCTAATGCTCAGTCTATCCATTTGAATTTTCTTCTACTGTTAGCTCTATAAGAAATAACTTCAGTGCTTCAGTTATGTTCCAGAACTTATGAGTCAATAGATCCTGAGATGACTAAAAATATGCAGTAAAGGACTTTGTTATAAGGAAAAAACTAAGGAGGAAGAGGGGTAGGGGGCAAAAGAGGATTGTATTATTTTTAGGATTGATCTTCATTTTCAAATTACTGTTTAGACTGTGAAGAAAGCTTCTTTTGCATATCCTGGTCTTAATCAAATTTAGTGCAGCTTTTAAATACATTTTGTCTAAGACTTCAGTTCCATAGAAATAGCAAAAATGAGTTTTCAGGGCTTGCCTCAGATTTGCTTTCCTCCTAAGAACAGAAAGCCCTTTCCTGCCAGGAGTTTGCAGGTTACACCTTAACATTTTGTAGGTTGTTGACATCACATACACTAAAAAAAATCCAAATTTCATAAAGCATCCTCGAGGGTTTACTTGGGTTTACAGAATAGAATTTTCTTGTGTGTAGTCTTTGGGCCCACTGCTCCATTGGCTCTCCTCCTCACAGGAGTTTGAAATAAAAACAGCAAGAGTGGAAGGATCTGAAGGATTCCTGCATCCACTAAACTTTCTCTTTGAAAATAATAATCCCAGATCTCTGTTTTATTCCCTCCCTTGTACTTTAGGCCCACTGCTGCATTGCTCTGCATCTCTCTGCCCTGGAGGTAGTGTGGAATTTTGCATGAGCCCATAAGCCAGACAGAAGAGGAAAGGGCTACATCCTCCCTGCATTCCTCTTGGGGCTGGCAGTGGTGACATTTAGGATTTTTACCTTTGCCCCAGAGATTTACAGTCTCAGGAGCTGTAGATATGCAATTATTTTAAAACTTTTTTTTTTTTTCCTCTGGACTCTGGGTTTGAAAGGCAGTGAAATGTCCAAATCTGTTTCATGTATGAGGCATGAAAAAAAAAAAAAGCTATTTTCAGTTCCAGAAACATTAGGAGTCATTAATACTCCTCACTCAGAGGAAGAAGCCCTTTTGTCTGCTGGGATATGGACAGGATGGGGCTTTCAGAATCACAGCCCTGCGATGTCAGCTCGGGCTGCCCTGAACCATTGCTAAATGCCACATTCTCCTCCAAGGAAGCAAAGAGTTGCTATTAACAACCATAACGACCTTATCAGATCAGTCTCAGTTTCAAAAGGGTTTCTGTCACTCTTCAGTGTATTCATGAAAGCTGGCATCTTTTTTCTTCCCCCGAGGAGTTAGCATTTCACGGGAGCCTCTTTAACCAAGAAGCAGATAAGGTTGAAAATCCTTGTGTTGTTTGTGCTTCACCTTTACTGGTTACTCCAGAAGGATGAGTGTGCTCCAGAGGAGAGCTGAATATTCTTTGGATCCTGAGGTACATTCCTGTCTCTGAAAAGGCTTGTTGGTCAGGCAGGTTGTGGAAATCCTTCCTAATTGCACTTGTTCTTTCTGAGGGCAAAAGCCAAGCTATCTTTCTTTCCTTCAAAGTTGAATCTCAAGTGAAAAATAATTCCAGCAAGCCTTTTGCTGCAGAAGCTGCAGCTTGCAGTCCCAAAATGCTTATTGTTTCATAACTTTATAGAAAGCTTTATAGAAAGAAGTCCCTGCTTTGTCTAGAATATCCCCCC